>CM062627.1:51474139-51876639 GCA_025617555.3 Puccinia polysora | reverse complement strand
AAACTCATCAAATGCTTCCTTAGCGGCTCGTGCTAGACTTCTAGAGTTTGAAAAAGTCCTCAACTGGCTTGTTGTCATTCTTCTGACCGGTTTGAATCCTGATCTTGGTCCTCTGATCAATTATGGCGTCAAGTTGAATGGATGGGATGAGCTTGATAGTCAATGACAAGGCTCATCCTCATCTCCCCCCCTTGCCAAAAGAGTGGAAGATCGGCTATCAGGATGAGACTGTTGAAGGCGGACAGTTTGAATGAAGTATAGTTGGCTCAGGTTGAGCAAAGGCTTTTAACCGTGTAAAGAATAAAGAGAGCTTGTGCTCTGAAGAAATGAAAAGTATAAAGAAATGGGTGAATGAAGCTTGTAACGTCAAGTGTAACGGATCTCAGGACAGGAGGAAATGGGCACTCCGGTTGATTTGGTGAATGAATAGATGATGAATTCCACTTGAGAGCACCATGGTTTATATAGACTAAATACATGATTGGCCAACAAGTGGTTGAGTACAAAATGAATAAGGCAAAATTAACATAAGCAGTTTAAGTGACATGGTAAGTGAAATGTTATGCTTGGACAGTCTGACAATCACTACTGAGAACACAGCCTAGTTATATTTGAGCCATTATTTTAATACTTCAATAACAACAATAATATAAATCAAATCAATCCAATCAATGATACTTTGAACTCCAGTGAAAGTCACATATATATAAACTCAAATTCTAACAGAAATATCTTGAAAAAGTTTATTCAAAGAAAAAAATTCAGAACCAATTCAAACCATATGTGTCAATAAAATATAATGCCTCAAAAATATTCTCATCTTGAGTATTTAATTTTTGATGGATTTGCTTTGGTAAAAAAAAAAGTTTAACAAGAATGAATGAAGTTTTATTGATTTTGGATGATATAAAACATTTATCAATGGAAATCAATGATAACTGAAATCTTCTGGATCAAAAATGTCATTATCAACTCTTTTTAATTTGTATAGATCCCTTGAAACTTGGGAAGGCTCATACCTCTGAAGAACTAACTCTAATAAGTTTCCAATCAACTCTTGGTATTCTTTTTTAGATTCTAAAGCTCGATCTAACTTTTTACTCCTCATCAGTTCAATCTCTTTCTTCTCATAAAGGTTAGCAGAATTTTTCTTCATGAATTCAACACCACTATTCCATTTCCTTATCAAATCTTGGTTCAGATATTTGAATGGGCTGTTCATCAATCTTTCATCTTGGAACTGCAATGGCTTTTCCCAAAGAACCAAATTTCTTTTGTCCAATAAATCATCCATAAATTTATCCACTTCTGATTCTTTTCCTGGTTTCTTAAAACCTGAAAAAACACACAGAAAATCAGATTCAATTTAGAGTTCTTTTTTGAATTCAGATGAGTTCTACTTACTTTTTTGTGGAATGGTTGAAGTGCTTGCTCCAGAATAAAAATCAGGATCCAGTGAACCTTTTTGCATTTTTCAATTTGATAAACATCAATTTCTTTTATTATGCATAAGAATAAAAATAAAAGCCTTCCTCTTAAGTATGAAATTAAATTACCTTTTTCATTGGAAATTGCAGGTTTCCTTCCAGATTTTGTTTGCCCCTTTTCCAATATTGATAAAACACTTTCTACCAACTGATCACCATCTTTCACATCTGGCTTTATCATCTTTAAAAGCTTTCCTCTCAGGGTTTGAAATTCTTGTACTCTAAAAGCAGGTAATTCCCTTGAAAAATAATCATACCAAAGTGCTTTTGCAATGTAATTTTCACTATTAGACTCCATAGCTGTTTTTTTAATAGAAGCAGGCAAGAGCATTTTCCAAGCATCCGCATAATTTTTATTTTTGATGTATCCTTCAAATTGAGACTGATGGTACTCTTCTAGTCCATTCCGAAGATTTCGGACATTTTCGGCAGAAAGATTTTCATCTCGATTTATTTCTGATAGCCTCCCCATAGCACGAGTTATCAAACGCTCTTTAAAACTTTCTGGAAGCTGTGACATTTCCCCCCACATTTTAAAGAATTGTTGAGTCCAAGCGGTTGATAATTCTTTCAGACTGGGAGCAGGAACCAATGCCTTAAATTCTTCTTCTGTAAGTAATCCTGCCTCAAAAATCGTGGACAAGGAAGTGAATATTGAGTCTTGTAGAGGACCACGCGCGAGTTGGGGAACCTTCTCGACCTCCAAACTACGATACAAATCAACCTTCATCATCTTCCGTACTGTGTTCATTGATTTATCCGGGTCCAACGATGAACCGGATGCACCTTTGGACAATGTTGAAAACGATATGTCAGTCAACAGGCCGTTTTCCTTCATCTTTTCCAGAAATCTTTGAAGCCAACTTCGACGTGACTTAAGACCCATCTCGTTCACTTCGGCTACGATTTTTTCATACGTGGTGATCATTCGTTTATCCTTAATTGAATTCAAGACTTTGACGTACTTTGGTCGTGATTCTTTGGCTGCTTTAAACAAATCGCTGTAATCTCCTACGGGAAGCTTGTCCTTGAAATATTTTTCGAATGCTTGGAAATCTACAGCCCAGACATTTTCCATTTCCTTCAAATTTTCATAAATATGCCTGGAGGACTTTTCGATGCCGAAGTATTTTTTGAAAAGTTGAGCTTCTACTTTTGGATCGCCTGAATACAATAGATCCTCTACTCTTTCCTTGTACGCAGACTTCATCAAATCATCATTTCTGATGACTCCATCAATGAGATGATTGAACTCATTGGTCAATCTTGTTTTGGCTACATCGTCTACAGGTTTGAAAATCTTGGAAACCCAGAATCTCATTTTCAAATCAACAATTGACTTTGGATCCCCCACCAGAACGGCTTGGGCCAGATCTTCGGAAGAGAACTTCAGGAGCTCGCCGTTAGGCTCTTGCAAAATGTTATACAAATTCTTTCGCAAAATTTCCTTTAAGATGAACTGGAATTCTGGATTAGATTCCTGGGGGATTCTGGCTAATTTTTCCTCCAAAAACGTCTTCAGTCCGGCGCCCGGCTTAGCTTGCGAAATTGAACCGGAAAAGTAAGGGGCAATCAGGCGATCGATTTGTTGTAGTTCCAGCGGTGAGAATTGCTTTTGGAAATCGTTCAATGTTGACTCTACGACAGTCCCTGGCTTCCAATTCACTCGGATTTCTTCGAGCTTTGAATGGATGATCTTTTCTACCTCTACGTTGATGTGCAAATGCAAGGCTTCTTCAAGAGCGCGAACATGTTCTTTTTGAAAAATCTTCCATTCGTTGGTAATACGGGATACGGATTCCCCAGCTTTAGTTCTTTCTCTAGAAAACCGTAGGATCTGTTTCAGAGAGTTTCCAACCTCTTCCATTTCTTTTCCCAATCTCAGATTATTTCTATTGTCGGGATGAATTTTTTCGAGCCACTCCTTTTGAAATTCTTGAATCATAAAGTTAACACCAGCGTCCTGCCTCAGTGCATCTTCTTCGTTTAGATTCTCCAAAACCTTTCCGGCCTTGTCGACAGCCTTTCCTGAAAGTAAGAGAAAAAACATACAGTAAATCAAGATGAGAAAAATAACACCGAAAATTGATGGGAATGGTACGAAATTCCCAGCATCAAGCTCAGCGATACAAAAAGTATACAGCTGAACAAGATCAATCTTAAAACTGAACTCACTAGCTCTTTTGTAGTCTTTCTCCAATTGTTGTTGGTTTTTCGATAAACTTTGACCTTTAGGATCCAAGTAAAACGACTCCTCAGTAAACATGGGGGCGCGAAAGAAGTCTAAATCTATTGACGAGGAGGAGGAAGCTCTAGAAAGCGAAGAGAGCTAAGATGAAAAGAAATGTGAGCACTTCATTCAATACCCATCTGGCTGGGCACGAAGCATGAAGAAAGAGCTTACTCCGTCACCGGAACGAGATTCATCAGCTATACCCAAAAAGTTGAATCTCCCCCCTTTCATACGGGTGAGTTTTTTTGTTTTTTGACTGGGAGAGCTGCGAGCGGCGGTGCTTCTCCAACCCGGAAAGGGAGATGTTCGGCCTTCAGATCCAGCGCGTGCAGGAGTCAAAGAATCTATTACGGCTTGCTTAGCCCCCTGCATCATATCCTTTATTTTTTCCCCAGCTTTGAGAGCTAGCCCCCGCTTCGTAAATGCATTCGTTTTGTAAGTTAAAAGAAGGAGATGAATTAAAATTGGCGTTAGCGCGCCGAACGGCATCATTGCGAGCCTCGTGGTTGTAAAAAGCTACTGGAAGAATCCTGTAACCAACTATCCACCGAAGGACGCTCGTGCGGCCAGGAATGCAAGAGAGCGCTTCAGCGGTTTTGTTTGTAGTTGGAGATTCGATTTTTTAACCCTAGAAGTCATCAGAATGAAACTCCGTTTGGATTGGGGACATTACCGAACCCTCACCCGTGAAACCATTTTCTGCTCTTTCACTAGTCTATTGGGAGTGTACTGCATTTTCGTTAATATCAGCGGCGAATAAGACGACGCCTACTTTCATGCCTCGCGAGGCTCTGAAACCGCGGCCTCGGCTTCGGCGATAACCGGCACCGAACAATCTGAGGCGAGGAGTGAGAAAAGATGATGTAATAACAGCGAGAAGAATAATGATTTGGCCAGGGTAGGTCAATGTTGCATAGATACGTAAGCATGGAGGAAGCCGTTAAGTCTCGAAGGAGGTGGCATGAGTGTTACTGGGAGATACCTCTTTCCTACAAATCTCTCGATCACACCAGCCTGATGCGCCGGTGATACTCGAGCATAGGTACTTATGAAAACTCCAATGACGTATCTCGCTAGGGCTTTCTGAGCGAATCATGCTCAAGGCGCCAACTCGGCGTAACAGACTTCACCCGGGGCTTTGCTTGGGGGAGTCTTGATCGGACGTGCGGCAGTGCGTACTCTGTCGAAGACCATGTGACCACCCACCCCTACCTTTGGACGGCCCCCTGTTGGCGGCGGACCCGCCCCCACCCAGTCAGTCTAACCGCAGCACGACTCCAGACGGATCTGCGCAACACTCCGAAACGTGGCTAAGTCTAGTCTCTCAGCCGAGGACCAAGGAATTTGCCAAATCTCCTCTTTCAATCCTACTTCTCTCTATCTCAAATTTACGATCTCAACTCTTTCTGTGCGTATTCCTTTCCGATTCTTCTTTCTCGTCTCTTCTTCCACTCCCCATTGATTCCTCACTCTGTAATCATACTCATCCAAGGTTCCAAAAGCAACCACTTGAATTCAGTCATAGGACCAACAACCTCAGCAATAGCCTCAGCAAGCCAACGGAGATTGAAGTAACTCAAGTGGAGGCCTGAAGCCTGTTTCCTTAAAAGCTTGCTTTGATTTTATTGATCTTTCCTACTTCTGCTAGAGACTGTTCCTTTCAAACATGCGCTTCCTTTTCATTACTCAGAGTTCTTGCTAGTTTCCTGGATCTGGTTGTCCTGACCATTCTCTTTCTTTCAAATTGCTCCACTTGTTACTATTTTTTCTCTTCTGAAATAAAGAAAATGTTATCTTGTAGAAATTAAACTCCCTTTTTAGGATTTGGTTTTCTTTTCCACACCATGTCACATGACCACCCCACATACTATAGGGCAATCTTAGATTATTGTGAGCGCAAAGGAAGAGACTGAGTGCAAGGGCAAGTGCAAGGTAGCAAGGCTAACTGCAAAGCTCAAACTTATGATTGGGTGACTCAACAAACAGCAAGAGGGGAGAAATGTTCCAATGGAAAGGAAACCAAAACCAAGCCCAATGTGATGACTGGATTTAGCAAGGTGCAAGAATGTATGAAATTAACTAACTGAAGAGACAATCTTCAGGCAGGCAAAACAGCCTTTATAAGGTAATCCAAAGGTTACTAGATACAACCTGATAGATGGCTGGCTACAGCTAGGAGGAAATGAAGAAATAAATGACATGAACAGAATGGGAAATGAAATAACAGTACAGTTGTTTCTGAGGTCATATCATAGGTGCAAGACAATAGAATCTGAGTGTACAAGAGCATAATGGATGGGACAGAAAGGAATGACATGGGAAGACAATGCAAATGTAAAGATACAGCTTATGCAGGGTAAGGGACTAGTCCATTTGCAAACTATACAGTTGATGTGGCTATCTAGGCATGGGTACAAACTAGTGTGAGTGCATGACCAAGAATGGAAGTCCAAGGGGTGATGATAACCAGGGTGAAAGAGTCAAGCTTGAATGGATGGTCAACCAGAGTAGAGTTAACTGCAAGGTTTGAAATATATACTGAGTCAGTTGCCAAGATTGGAAGGTTTTTATGCAAGCCAGAGACAGTAATCAGAAGGCAACATTGATTTTGTTCTTTGTTTGTGTCACACTTATGGACTGAGGTAGATGGTACTGAGGGAAGGATATGTCAAAGTGAGGAAGACAATAACCCTTAAGCGTGAAGCGTGACACACAAATACAGTTGATATGACCACTTTGAAAATTTAAGATTGAAACAACTGTCCCAAAGTTTGAAATAAATCATGAAATTAATTACTTTCCTCAGGTTATCCACTGATTTTGATTCATTGGGGGAAAAATTGGAAATTTTTAAATTTTTCAAAAAACTTGTTCTGGCTGGAAGGCTATAGTTTTTTGATTTATTGAGGGTTTAAAGGGTTGATGGGAAGAAATACTGATTGTCATTACCAAGAATTTTAATGATTTTGCGTTGATCAGAAGTATCATTATCAAAATTTATTGGCAACGTTTTGGGTTTTGGAGGCATTTTTGAGAATGAAAAAGGAGAGAGAATAAAATGTGGAGCCGTGGTATTGAGAAAAAATAGGATTTTATTTTTGGGAGAATTTAAATAAGATTCATTTACAGTTTTTTTATGCAGGGTATTGGAAGAAAAAAAATTGTGAAGCTTCAAAATTGATATAAAACATAAGCACTCTTTATTCATAGATAAAAGTTAAAAATTCATCTCATCTTATCAAAATCCATTTTTTTAATTGAAAGGTAAATCCTCTTCAAAATTTCACTGAGTTTGCAGTTTTTTTATGATCTACCTAAAATCATATCCAAAAGAATAGAAATACTTCTTTTAAAAATTTTCTGATCTATTCTGATTGGTATTTGGAATTTTTCTCTTAATTTGAATAAAGAAAGGATAGTTGCGCCTGGTTATAACACAGAATTATGCCTTCAAGAATTAAACAATTGATTTTTTTTAACCTTGGAATAATCCATTTTAATTTTAGTTTCCCTTTGAATCAATTTTAATCATTTTGGCTCTGCTTTTTGCAAGAATTCAGTTTTTCAAATAGAAATGCAAGCTTCTTCTCAAGTTCTGAGATATAAAAAAGAGAATTTTGTGAGAGAGGGCCCCTGCTGGGAGCTCAACCATTGGTGCCGCACACAGGTGCAGTTATGCAATTGGGTAACCCCGGGGAGGAAGGGCTCCAGGAAGGGAAGGAGGGAGTAGGGAAGGAACAACAAGGAAAGAAAAACAAGCCTGATTCTCAGGACAAAGCTCAAGATTATGTTTGCCTCAAGCTCAAAAACCTACAATCTCACCAAGACACGCAAATCCAGGAGGAGAAATGTCAATCACCCCTCCTCATTGTATACGTTTCAACATGGTGAGGCTTTAAAAGTTGAGCTGCATTGGAAGGTAATCTTGGCTGTCCTGTTCTTCTTCTAATATCTCATGTCTCTCAGGATATCTTGGTTGTCTCCTGTTCTTATATTTTTTTATTTCCTCCTTGTTGTTGAAGGTTTTCTTATTTCTATAAGAGTCACTAATCATTGTGATTGCAATAAAGATTTGAACTTGAAACTCTCACAACTTTAAAGTACAGTGATTTTTAAATCTTAATTTTAAAATAAATTATTTACACAAATTTCCACTTGTCTTCTTCTTTCAAGATTGAAACAGGGGGTTTTAAATTTTTCACTGTCACTGGAAAAAGCTATACTACTTTTTTAATGCACAATAAACATAAAAATGAATAGGGGGAGGCTTGAGCAAGCAAAGGGTGGCTTTTAGGAAGCTTGATGAAACTGGAGAATGCTTTGAGGAATGCTCAGGTAGTCAGGCTGGGACTGGGATAAATTAATCCAACAAAAAAGGGAATTGGAGTGTGTACTTTTGAAGAGTAGTAAATGTAGGCAGAATTTTAAAATATCAGAATAAATAATAATCAATTCCTAATGAAACAAAAATGGAAAGCAAAGTTGGGCCTTCAATAGTAAAACAAGGGGAAGATCAAACAGAATAGACACATATAAAAAGTGGTGTGGTTCAGGATTTTGGCCAAAGAAATTTCTTATTGACTGTTCTTTGGTTATTCAAGTTACTCTCCAAATTAATCCTGCACTACAAAAAGTATAAGGAAGGAAGAAAATAAAGATAGTAATATTCAGAATTAATTTTCTCAATTTATTCTGGGTTAAGATATTGTATATCTTTCTCTGAAATTGCAAAAATTTTGTTTAATCAATAATTTTGATGAGATCCTGACCTTCTCTCATATCCACCCTTTATATATTAAATTAAAGTCCAGAGCACAAAAAAACAGTCCCCTCTCCCCTCTCCCTTGCTGGCTCATTCTCTGGCTGTTTTCTGCAATCCAATGAAATAACCTGAAACAAGCTACTGCATTGTAAAACACCTGTTCAGATAAGCTTATTCCTGTGGCTGAAAACCCCCACCCTACTGACTTCTTTTCTCACAATCATGTGGAACCCCTATTTGGCATCCCTGTTATCTACAGCTTCCTTCAAAATTTTTCTTCAGAAAACACCAAAAACAGCCTGCATGGCTAAGCCACCATTCCTCCAACCCCTAAACTTCATCTGAACTGTAATCCCAGTAAAAAATTTCTCAATCTGGTCCTACACCTTTTTCCTACTTGCTTGTCTTATCAGGGTACCATAATTGTTTGTCCGAATTTGGTAATCAGATTTTGTGTCACACTACTGTTTGAATTGCCCTGCATTTGGTAATCCATGCAATATTTGTTTCTCAAAAGAGTCAGATCTCTCCATTGGGCATCCTGTGTTGTGCAATTTTCCTTCTGCAGATTCTGAGCCCATTTGTTTTTTTCCAAAATTCTCTCTTTTTAAACTAGAAAAATTCTAAACCATAAATAGCCTGCATTTCACTTCTGGATTTTTTTATATAAAAACACCATTAAAGCAGGAATACAAGGAATGAACATGACAATGGGAAAAGTTGCTAAATGTATACAATAGAGATTTATAATCCACATCTGATTTGGAAAGGATGTTACATGTCACTAGTACCCAAGGGAGTGGCTAGATTTTACAATGGGTAGAGAAAAATTGTGGGACTGAACACCAAATTCTTTCCCACCTTTTTTTGAGCTATCTTGGTGTTTTTTTTTATCAAAAATTAAGAGGAATATGTTGTTAAAAGATTAATTTTTCTGATAGATAAGTATCTGAATTTTGATTTAAAATGAGTTTAGTTTTTTTTTGAAAAAATAAACATAACATAAAATCGAGATATAAAAGTAGGGCTTATCAGAGTTAACCAAAAACACCATTTTTTGATGGTTTCAACCCAAATATGCCATTGAAAATCAAAAAAACCCACTTATTTCACATCAGACATGTCAGAGTTACCTGAAAATAAAGGGCTTTTTTCGGATAAAGTATTTAAAGGCTTTCACTTCCTCAATCAAACATCAGTCCACATCATATAACCCTGGTTTCCAACCTCTGAAATCATTGGAAAAATGATACCTCCAACCTCATCAGAAAAATATTTTCATCACTTTCATCATTTCATTGCTCTCATCTCTTCATTTATATCCTCATTGCTTCATCTCTCATCCCCTCATGAATTTATTGCTCTCATCACTTCATCACTGTCATCACTTTATCACTCTCATTTCTTCCCAACTCTCATTGATTCATCACTCTCATCCCTTCATCCCTTCATCTCTTTCATTACTTCACAACTCTCACCAATTTATCTCTCTCATCACTTCCAAACTCTCTCACTGCTTTATTGCTCTCATTGCTTCATCCCTTAATCCCTTCATCCCTCTTACTCTTTCCACATGGCCCCTCAGCAAACATCCCCCAGAAAGTTTTTCAATTTCACCATTGTTTCTTTCCTCATTCTATGTTTCTCTATTCATTCCTTCATTTCTCACCACCATTGCAACTTCCTGTTTCCTCTTTCATTTGCCTCTCAACTCAGCTTTCAGCCTCCAAACTTGTATTCAGTTCCTTTCACACATCTTGTATGTCATCAAATGTGTGACACTCACTGGTTGTCATTCACCTGAGGACAGAGCTCAAGGCAGAAAGAAGGATTCTTCTCTCATCCTTCTGTTCCTGTCCTTCTCTGAGTATCCTCAGGTGAGTTTGTTTCCACTCTCCATTAAAACAGCCATTTGTCTATCTCAGTGTCTGATGAAATTAATCCTTCTGTTCCTGTCCTTCTCGGAGTATCCTCAGCTTCAGTATCCGCAGAAGACCGGGTTTCAACCAATAGGTTATGAGACCAGAGAAACACCAGCTCCAACCCAACTCTCACTAAGAAGGATCTGTCTTTGTACAATCAGCGTTGATAAACAAACATGGAAGAAATGTCTGCATCACATCCAGTGCTAAAGACCCCAACAATCATTCCACTTAAATCTCCCAGATCAGACTCAAACTATCTCTATTGGGCCATGATCCTCCAAATTCACTTTTGGGCTTCTAGGGTAGGATACCTTCTCAGCAACAATCTTGGCAAAAACAATCAAGATACATGGTCAAAAGACAACCTAGCAGTCTGTTTGGTCATCTCAAGATCCATAAATCAGTCCAAATTTTAGTTTATTTTCAAGCACAAGGAGAATGCACTGGGAATGTGTAATTCACCCAAAGAAGCGCACCAGGACAATTCCTCCAAAGGAAAGATGTACTGGCTCAGGAAGCTCCTCCTCAAAAAAACTTAACAACAAGAATATGACAACTCATCTTTCAGAGATTGTATCCTACAGAGAAAAATTATCCTCACTCATTACCCCAGAGAACCCATTGATTTCCAAAAATCTGCAACCCAAAGCCATCCTCCTATCACTCCCAGATGAATGGCTTGGGTGCGTCTCAAGTATGATGAACAAGGAATCAGTACCCTTCTCAAAGATAATTGCTGGGATGAAGCAAGAGCATCTCAGAAGACAAACCCAGAGCAAGGAAATCATCATTAACTTAACCAAAGAAGATCAACCATTTCAAGGTTCTTGAGCAAAAACCAGAAT
The DNA here is from genome assembly GCA_025617555.3 of Puccinia polysora. NCBI lineage: Eukaryota > Fungi > Basidiomycota > Pucciniomycetes > Pucciniales > Pucciniaceae > Puccinia > Puccinia polysora. The sequence continues at coordinate 51,865,387 of CM062627.1, read as the reverse complement.
CTACTTCTTCACCAACTTTAGGAACAAAGGAAATTCCTTTTCTTGGTGTCCAGAGGTCTTCAATGTTAGAATTTGAGTTTCATATATTTGACTTTCACAGGAGTCTAAAGTAAAATTAATTAGATTGATTTGATCTTAATATTTTCAGCCTTAAAGTAATAAAACAGTAAGTAAAATATAACTGGGCTGTGTTATAGTATTGTGATTACCAGACTGTTCAGTCATAGCTATCAGACTGTTTAGTCATAGCATTTCACCTGCCATGCCACTTAAATTGCTTATGTCAATTTTACCTGATTAAATTTTGTTCTCAACCACTTTTCAGCCTGTTTTGTATTTAATATATATAAAAATTAATTATTTCAAGTGGAATTAAGTATCTTTTCAAAAAAAAAAAAAACAACTGGATTGCCCTTTTCCTCCTGTTCCCAGGTCCGTCACACTTGATGTCACAAGCCTCTATCATTCAATTATCATTAAATTTTATTCTTTTGAGCTCAAGCTCTCTTTATCTTTTAAAATCAAGGCCCTGGAAAATGCCAAATAAAACCAAGGAACCAACAAGAAATGCAGCTTTCAGACTAAACCAGCCAAAGAAAACCTCAGAAAAGCTCCAAAAAAAGCCCACTCAGATGATGAAAAATTTAACAACTTACCAGAGTCAGAAATAGTTGTCCTAATGATGTAAACAACCTGTAAGATCACCCACACAACCTCAAATCTGAAACAAGACTTCAACCTGGACTCAGGGTTCTCAGTCTCCATGACTCCTTACAAACACCAAGTTGACAATAGAAATCTGGAAATGATTCCCATACACCTTGCCAATGGGTCCACAATCAACTCCATTGAAGAAGGATACCTGAATCTTCCATTTTGCCAAACAAAGTCCCTCCTTGTCCCCAAACTTCACAAACCACTTTTGTCAGTTTCTAATTGATGTGACATGGGACTCATTGTGGTATTCTCCAAGGAGAAGTGCAGAATTTATTATTGTGACACATCCAATTTGAGCAAAAACGCCCTCCAATATAGCCAACGTAATGGAAACCTATACTACCTCCCTCAAGGAGACGTAAGCAATCAACCATTATGCAGCGCAACTCTGTCTCAGGCTGCTGAAAACAGCCTCTTTGGCTATCATTGCAGGTTTTCTCATCTTAATCTAAAGTCCCTGAAGAAGCTGCTCAAACTGCAGAACATAAACCCCCATCCACACAAAAAACTCAAGGTCCAGCAATGTCAAACTTGCATCAAGGCAAAAATGACAAGGGCCCCCTTCCACTCCCAACTCAGCCATTGATCAACTTTTAAATGCCAGATCATTCACTCTGATGTATGCAGTTTCAAAATGCAACTAAGAAAAGGATATAAGTAATTTGTAACCTTCATTGATAACTGCTCCAAAGCAGTTTTTGCCTAGATCATACATCAAAAATTGGACATTTTCCAGTGAAGCAAACTCTTCATCCCTTTTTTCAAAAATAAATTCAAAACACTATCTCATCTCTTTGCACCAATAACAGGGGAGAGAAAATTTGTAACAAAATGAAGGAATTTCTTGCTTCAAAAGGAATTTTACACAAGCCTGGTACACCTCACTAACCTCAACTTAACCAAGTTGCAGAATGCTCAAACAGAACCCTTAAAAATCTGATTTGGGCTTCTCTCAGCTCCTCAAAACTTCCAAAGTCTTTTTGGGCCAAAACTCTATGCCACTCTCTCTTTGCATTCAACTTGTTCCCATGCAAAAATCCCCAAGGATTTGTCTTGCCAAACTCAATCCTTTCCCGCTAAAATCCTCCCCTTTTTTATCTTCACCCCTTTGGATGCCTTGCCTGGTACAAGTTTCCTGAAGCTGATTGCACAAAGATGGATGGCAAAGCCAGATCAGCAATCCTACTTTCCTATTTCCAACAAGGGGATGGATAACAACTGCTGGATTTGAAGAGCCGGTCCAAAATTAAATCTTGGGATTGTATCTTCAATTAATCCTTGTTTCCTTACTGTCAAACCACTGCTGTGTCCCCATGTCCAATCCAGTCTCAGGCTGAACTACCATGGCCAATGACTCCTGACTCCCCCTTTATGAACTCAGTGCCACCAGCCTGCCAAGCCCTTCTGGCTGGTCAGTCATCACCCTTGCCCAAGCCATCACACCAGTCACAACTACTGCTGCCCCCTCCACCAATCAGTCAGCCCTCTCCTCCGCCTGAAACTTTGGAGCCTCCCCCGGGTCCCCCACCTCTACCTGCTCTTGCTATCCCATCTTCCTTCTCCCACAAAAGGTTGACTAGGTATTGAATCCTCTGACTGAGACATTCTTCCCCCACCCACCAGACATCCCACATCCTCACCATATCTGCCTGTCCCCATCTCCACTGCGCCCCCCCTCCCTTGATAATTGCCACCCAACCCTGTGCACTGATTCAGCCCAATCTGCACGCCCAATCCTCCCTGTATCTGCCACTTGTCCAGAACCGGATGCCCGCCAAATTGGTGGGTAACTTTCCCCACGCTGCATCATCCAAAGACAACCTGGAAACAACTTCTGAAGTCTCCTCACCACCATTACGGTCTGCCTGGGAGGAGATGTCTTCCCCGCAAGGCAAGGGGACATGGACCTTGGTTGCAACACCAAAGGACCAGAAGGCGATTTGGTGTAAGTGGGTCTTCAAGGTCAAGCTTCACAAGGATGGTTGAATCATAAAGCTCAAGGCCCATATTTTTGTGATGGGTTTCTCCCAGGTGTGTGGCCTAGACTTTCAAAAAGTCTTTGCCCCCACCCTGCATCTGCAAACTATCCATCTACTTCTCTCTCTCCTGGGTCACAAGGGATGGGTTGATGGTCAAAGCAATTTCAAAACCACATTTATCAATGGTTGCCTTGAAAAAAATGTCTAAATGCGCCAGCCCCCAGGCTTTGAGGATCCTGCTCATCCGTACTGCGTCTGCAGGGTCACCAAAGTCATCTATGGGATTAAGCAATTGCCACCCCAGTGGAATTTCAAATTCAACACTTCTCTCATCTTTCTTGGCCTTCTAAGGTCCTCCTACAATCCATCTCTGTACTTTAAGAAGGTGGGAAGGTCTCTGGTGGGTGCCATCACTGCTCATTTAAAAAATCTTGCGGTTGTTGAAACCTCCAATTTTGTTTTCTCCTTTGGGAGGGATATTGGTTCCAAATTCAAGGTTGGTTCCAACAAGGATCTTCACCTTTTCCTTTCCATCTCTATCAAACGGGATGTCACACGACCACCCCACATACTATAGGGCAATATTAGATGATTGTGAGTGCAAAGGGAGAGGCTGGGTGCAAGGAACAGTGCAAGGTAGGAAGGCTAGTTGTGAAGTGCAAACTTATTATTTGGTGTCTCAACAAACAGCAATGAAAGGGAGGTGTTGCAATGGAAGGAAAACTAAAGCAAAGCCCAATTTGATGACTGGATTTAGCAAATTCAAAAAGGTATGAAATTATTTAACTGAGGAGACAATATTCAGGCAGGCAACACAGCCTTTATAAGGTAATTCAAAGGTGACTAGATACAACCTGATGGATTTCCAGCTAAAGTTAAGAGCCAATGAGGCAATGAATGACATGAATAGAATGGGAAATGAAATAACAGTACAAACATTTCTGAGGTTGTAGCAGAGGTGTGAGAAAATGGAATCTGAGCTTAAAATTGGCGTGATGGATGAGACAGGAAAGAATGACATGTGAAGACAATGCAAATGCAAAGATGTAGTTTATGCAGGGTAAGGGACTAGTTTATTTGCAAACTATACAGTTGATGTGGCTTTCTAGGCATTGGTGAAAACTAGTTTGAGTGCATGACCAAGAATGGAAGTCCAAGGGCTGATGATACCCAGGGTAGAAGGGAACAGCTCAAATGGATGGTTGACCAGTTTAGAGTTCACTGCAAGATTTGCAAGTATATAACAAGTCAGTCGCCAAGAGTGGAAGGTTTTTATACAAACCAGAGGTGGTAAGCGGAAGGAACCATTTCAAAAACTGCATTTCTTGAAAAGAACAATGTGTCCCTAGTACTGCCGCGTGGGTTCTCCAAGGCAAGTGCAAGCAGTGTGGTCTTTGAAAAGTGGCCTGTAATTTTCCATTAAATAGAAAGCCAGTGTTCAATACCCTAGTGGCCACCACAAGCAAAGTAGAAAGTTAGAGGTCTTCTCCTTGAGTAAATTGTTAAGTTAATGGAAGTCTTTATGCTTGATTGCCTACAAGGACCAATGGACTAACAAATGAAGCAAGTAAACATCTTGATGAAATAGAAAGATTATAAATGAAGGACAACGGTTGAGTCTTACCCAGGATGTTTTCTCTAATATTGAGACAGACGTTGGCAGTGAGAAAGGTAAGGAGAGGAAGCAAAGGAATAACACAAGGAGAATAGAAAAGGATACTGCAGCAACAATAGATAGAGAGCATGAGAATGTAGTCGTAGGAAAAAGAGAATCGTAGATAAATATCTCACATCTGATCAGCTTAATTGTTTTGAGAATAGTGTTGGATTTGTTGAGCAGTGATGTGTTGAGTTTGGTTTTATCAAGGTTGAGAGGATTGAAAGTGATGCGAGGATTTGATTGAATGGGAGCAGGATGTTGTTGAAGGATTTTTGAAGGAAGCAGTTGTAGTGGTTGTAGGAGGGGAAGATTAAGTTGAAGGAGGAGTGGGGCGAATCAGATGAGAATTTAGGAAGATTGATGGGATGAGATTTGAAAAAGCGGATGAGGATTGGAATTGAGAAGAGATGGAGGAGAAGGGATGAACAGATGCTTTGGATTTGGAGATCCAGCACTGGGAGAAAGCTGAAAGGTTGCAGCATTCCTCTGGTGAGTAGGCAAGTGACAACACACCGCTGTGATCAGATGTGAAGAGATAAGATGGTAGAGGTGAGGTTGGCAACGGAAGATCTTAAAGCTTCTTTAGTGAGGGAGTTGGCTAACATTTGATTGGAGGAAATGAGATGAGTAATAAGAGAATGATTGTCCTGCTGTTCTTGCAACCATTTGATTTGCGTATTGACATGTTTCAGAGCACCATGGTGAGATTCCTGGTCTACTAGGTCATTTAGAGCTTTATTGTTGATGAAGGAGAAGTAGGTGTGATTTGATGAGGGGTTCATTCTGTGAAGAAGTTGCGAGAGCCAGATCTTTTCTTGAGTGGCTAGAACTAGAGCTTTGAGCTCTCCTTTGGTGGAAAATAGAGAAATTGATCCTTGAAGTTTGCTATGCCAGGAGACTGGGCAGCCGTAGAGTAAGATCAAATAACCAGTGTGACCCCTTTGTGATTCAGGGTTGTTACCACCATCGGAGTCACTATAAACTTCTATGTTGTATTGAAAGGATGGATTCTGAAGACGTAGGGCCATTTCTTTAGTGGAGTTGAGATAGCGCCAGGCATGTTTTGCTTCAATCCAATGTTGAATGCCGGGCCTGTTATTGAAGAGAGATAGGTTGGACACAGCGTAGGAAAGATCAGGTCGCGTTTGGCTTGCAATAAAATTGAGAAAGCCAGCGGACAATTGAAAGTTGATGTCAAGCTTGAGAAAGGCTTTGTGTTTGTTGTTGGAGGCGCCAGTGAGTTTGATGTTAGGGGTGAATGGAGTGCTGATTGGTTTGCCATTGGTGAGACCGAGCTCACTCAGTGCGGTGTTGATGTGGTTGGTTTGGAGTAGTCCATAGCCATCTTTGGTTTCAACTAACTGATTTCTGAGGATCTTGCTTAAGGGTCCATATTGCAAGATCTTGAATGCAGATTTGAGACTGTTCCAAAAGTCAGTTGAATTCCCAACAATTAGCAGGTCGGCAACGTAGACAAACACGTAAAGCTGTCTGGTTGTGATGATGTAGAGACAAGGATTGGCACAGGAAGTTGTGAAGCCCTTGTCGAGTAACCAGGTCTTGAGCGTCTTGTACCAGCTTTTGGGCGCTTGTTTGAGTCTGTAAAGTGCTTTATTCAGCTTGAGATATGGAAAGGGGGAGTGGTAACCAAGGGGAGTTTTGATGAAGATATCTTTGTCAAGTGGAGCATGGAGAAAGGCGGACGTGATTTCCATCTGCCACAACGTGAGTTTAAGAAACAGCGCAAAGAAAAGTAAAACTTGTAGAGTTATGATCAAACCCGTGAGGGCATACGTCTGTCCATAATCCATAAATTTGATTTGTTTGAATCCTTGAACGCACAATTGTGATTTAAAGGATATTCCAGATTCATTGGGATTTTCTTTGATTCTGTAGACCCAGACTGTTGTTAGAGCGGTCTTGGCTTCAGGAAGTGAGTGACATCCTTCCCATACTTTCATGAACTCAATGCCGTTTAGTTCTGACTTCATGGAGTTGATCCAGTTTGAACTTTCTTCACAATTAGTAGCTTTGTAATAGTTTTTAGGGACAGAACAGGCAATGAAGCCATATTGCTGGGGTTTCTGAAGGGAGTTTTGATCACAAAGTGTTGGTGCAGATGGGACCAGAAATTTTTCGGCGACTGTTTTGTCTTCATCTGAATTGGATTTCAATGATTCAGAATGTGAATTGGAATGAGTTGAGAGGGAAGGATTGGGGATGATAGAGTTTTTTAGGGGATGGTTCTGAGTGGAAGTGGATTCAGTGATAGGAGGTGGAGCATTGTTATTGGGATTAGGGACATTGCAAGAGGATGAGTTGGAGTTTAGAGTGTCAAGTAGAAGGGAATCTTCAGTAAGAAGAGAATCAAAACAGGAATTGGGAGAAGAATATTCATCAGAGAGAGGAGAGGAAAGGGAAAGATTTTCAAAGATTTTGACATGTTTGTAACAAACGATAGATCTAGATGATGGACAATAGATTTGATAGGAGTTAAGATCTAAATAGAATCCGGTTAGAATGCCCTCTAAAACTTTTTTGTCTAATTTTCCGGGAGTGTGAGCCTGATTGAGAACAATGGCCTTGGATCCAAGGACACAAATGAGATGGAGTTTGGGAGAGATTACGGTCCAGAGTTTGTGGGCTGAGACTTTGGAACTGAGAGATGGAATAAGATTGAGCACTAGACAGGAGCTGACTAATATTTCATCCCACAGGAAAGAAGGGATGTTCATATCAATCATCGTAGTCCTAGCAGCCTCAAGAATGGTTTGATTTCCTTTCTCAGCAACTGGATTGTGCTGTGGAGTATAGGGTTTGGAAGTGGAGTGTTTGATCCCATTTTCTGAAAAGAAGCTTGAAAGGAAATGATTGAAAAATTCACCGCCGTTATTGGAGTGAAAGTTCTTCAGCATTTGTCCTTTCTGATTGGCATGAAGTTTGATGAATTTCATCACCTTGTCTGGTACGTCTGATTTGAGTCTAATTGGTACACATGTCTTGAACTTGGACCAGTTATCAGTGAGAAAGAGAAAGTATTGACATCCAGAGAGGGACAGTGGATAAATGGGACCACAAAAATCAGCATGAATCTGTTTGAATGACTCTTGGCTTGGGGGAAGATGATTCAGGAAGGGTTGTTGGTGAATTTTCCCTTTTACACAGGTGACGCAGTCAAGGAGATCATACTTAAGGTTGTGAAACTCTCTTGCAAGGAGACGGGTTTTTTCAAGATGGGGATGACAGAAGCGTTTATGAATGGTGGATAGCCAGATGAAAGAATACAAAAGAGCGGGAAGGTTGAAACCTTCAATGATGAAGAATAAATTTTCTTCAATCACTCCGGACATGATCTGCATGTTATTGAAGAAAATGGCAAACTGATTTGGAGATGAAAGCGTTAAGGAACAACCTTTTCAAATGAGTTGGCCTAAGGACACCAAGTTTACAGCAAGATTGGGAACGTAAAGGGATTTCTGGAGGTGAAGAGCAGCTGAGGTAGTCATAAGAAGAGCTTTTCCTTTGCCAACCAAAGAGATAGGAGCATTAGGGTTTCCAGTTTGTACCTTGGTTCCGTCAGGTTGAAGATGAGGGAAGAAATTTGGGTTGTTAAACATGCAATTTGATGCACCAGAATTGAGAAGTACTCAATTTGAACTGAGAAGAGGTGATGAGACCATTGCAAACATATAGGCTAGATGGGCAGATAACGACTTCTGGGAGTTTGAAGGAGCGTTGGATGGAGTCGTTGAGTCAGAACCAATTGGAGAGTTACCATAGTTGGGTCAAAGGTGTGGATAGAGCCACCAACACTTGCTTCAATTGTTGTTGGCCTGAGGGTTGTGCCAGGTTGACTTACACTTAATGGCATCATTCCTGGTTATCAGAGCTGAGGCGTAGGATCTGGCCATAACTTTGTTTTTGACTTGATTGAGATGTTGTAGGACTAAGTCAGCATCAATTTTGGTCTCTCCGAGTGAGTGAGTGATAGTCGTTTTGAGATGTTTGAGAGGGGGAGGGAATTTGTAGAGAAATAGATAGGAAGCTATGTTGTTGTCCATTTGGATTCCAATCTCTGCAATTTGAAGTAAACACAATCTGGCATTGGTAATGAATTTTTCAACTCTCTTTGGATTGAACTGAAGGTTGAGCAGATTAAAGAAAACACTGGAGCAATTGGCTGTTTGAGATCAGGAGGCATAGTATTCATTGATTGGTTTCCATAATTCAATCCCGTTTGTTAGCAAGTGGTTCTTGACGCAGTTGATGTAAGTAAAATTATCCAGTTTTGCAAGGATGTATCCCATTATTTCAAGGTTTACTTCTGGGGGGCATTTCTCGGGTTTGGAGGAGTCAAGCCAGTGTGAGATCTTTTTGAGAGAGAGTATAGTGATGATTTTGGAGCGCCATAAAAACAAATTAGAGTTGGAGAGAGTAGGAATGGAGTCCATCAGAGTCTTGAGCAGAGATTGTGAGGAGTAAATTGGTCTTTGTTAATCAAACGGTTTCAGGAACTTTTGGATTTTAACCATGTTAAGTTAATGGAAGTCTTTATGCTTGATTACCTACAAAGACCAATGGACTAACAAATGAAGCAAGTAAACATCTTGCTGAAATAGAAAGATTATAAATGAAGGACAACGGTTGATTCTTACCCAGGATGTTTTCTTTAATATTGAGATGGACTTTGTCAGTGAGAAAGGTAAGGAGAGGAAGCAAAGGAATAACACAAGAAGAATAGAAAAGGATACTTTAGCAACAATAGATAGAGAGGATGAGAATGTAGTTGTAGGACAATGAGAATTGTAGATAAATATCTCACCTCTGATCAGCTTAATTGTTTTGAGAATAGTGTTGGATTTGTTGAGCAGTGATGTGTCAAGTTCAGTTTTATCAAGGTTGAGAGGATTGAGACTGATGCGAGGATTTGATTGAATGGGAGCAGGATGTTGTTGAAGGATTGTTGAAGGAAGCAGTTGTAGCTATTGTAGGAAGGGAAGATTAAGTTGAAGGAGGAGTGGGGCGAATCAGACGAGAATTTGGGAAGATTGATGGGATGAGATTTGAAAAAGCAGATGAGGATTGGGATTGAGAAGAGATGGAGGAGAAGGGATGAACAGATGCTTTGGATTTGGAGATCCAGCACCGGGAGCAAGCTGAAAGTTTGCTGCATTCCTCTGGTGAGTAGGCAAGTGATAACATAAATTACCATATACTGCCAGTGCCAGAGATTGAATTCTTGGTAATTTGGAACCCAGGTAAGTACAACTAGATCCTGAATAAATGGGAAATGAAACTATTGCTCTTCATAGTATTTCCAAGATTTTGGAGGTACACAACTAATACGCCACAACCACCACCAACATAAGTTAGGCCATCAACTGAATTTCAAGAGAATCAAATTTACTCCAAGGTGCAAAGCAAGGTGCAAGATTAGGAGCGGGTTTAAGTGACTACCAAGGAGGCAAGGGAAGAACAGGTAGAAATGGAAGGAGAAAATAAAATGGGAGTGTGGGGAGATGGGAAGGAAGGCCAAGGCAAGGGAAACCAAGTGCAAGTTATGGTTCTGGTCAAGACTGATTCAAGAAAATTGACTGGCAATGTTGGAGAGGTTTTGTTGCAAGGTTGGAGCAAGAGGGCTTTCAAAGAACTCTTGGATGCCAAGGGTGGATGGAATGCCTGGCCAAAGAGGGCTTGGACTGCAAAGTGCAAGGCAATCTTTCAAAAACATTTGGTTGCACAAGCTCTTGTGTTGCCCTGAATTTCAGGATTAATAAATGATGAAGATTTGGATGAATTTAGGTCAATGGTAGCGGAGTTGACCAAGAATTGGGAAGAGGCGGAAGCAGAAATAAAGGAAAATATGTAATTGTATATGTAATTTTATCTGTGTTTTATTTTTTATTATATTATTATTATTATTATATATATATTTTTTTTAAAGAGATAGAATTCTTGCTTGAAATAAATGTAGAAAATCAAAGTTTATGAAAAGAAACAGATTTTAAGAAACTGAAAAGGGAAAGAGGATAAGATGGGAATGAAAAATGCAATGGAACAGATGAGAAGGAATGGGATGGAAGTGTGGAATGAGATTGGAAGGGATGTAATTAATATTTGAAAGTTTTGCAAGGGAACTTCCCATGGAAGTCTCAAACCAACTTGGGGGAGTTGAAAAGGTGATGGGCTGGTTCCCACAAGGTGCAATCTTTGTTGGACTGGAAGCCAGTCCATTCAACAAGGTATTGAAGTTGTTTTTTGGGTAAACTGGAATGCAGAATATGGCTTACTTCCCACTCCAGGTGATCTTGGAAATTGACTGGTTCCAGAGGGGGATGAGTCTTAACTGAGTATAGGACTTGAGCTGGCTCTAGGAGAGACACATGAAAGACTGGGTGGATACCTTTCCACTTTGCGGATAAGGTAAGTTTAAAAGCATTTGGAGAGATGACTGATTCAACTTTGAAGGGGCCAAGATTTCTTCCGGAGAGTTTTTGGGTTGGACAATGTGGTGCCCAATCTGGGAAACCTCTGGACCAGTACAAAAAAAGTAAAATTTTTATGAAATTTTCTATATCCTCCATTTAGATCCAAAAAAAAAAAAAAATTTTGATCCGGAATGATTCCCATATCCAGTTCCCAAACTTCCAGCTCCCACTCTCCTAGTTGTATAGGATCATCTCTTGGGTGCCTAGCGCCCGGTCCTATGTTCAATTCTCCCTTGCTTTGCGCTTCTATCCACCCTTTTGGCAAACATGCAGATGAAGACCGTCTCGGCTTGCAGGCTTCTATTCAGCACCAGCACCCCCAATTGGCTTCCCTCAATCCCTTTATTTGTTCATCCCATCCCAATTGTCCAAAAGAAAACCAGGAGGACACCGTCATCCTCTCATCCACTCACCATCCTCGCCGCCATCAACCAATGACGGCAAGGGTTGCTTGCGGTTGTTGGAAACCCCATACTAGGAAAACACTTCCCAGTCTTGATTTTTGCTGATTGGGATCTCACCAATGCATTCACCAATCAACGCGATGGCTCCCATTCTTCCATCTCTGGTCTTGCTCATCCCCATGGTAGTACTCCCATCTTGGAACTCAGCTCCTGTTGTTTGACTCCATCCAATCCATTCTCCATCAACAGCCCGCAATCTAGAAGGATGCTACCCAACATGTCCGCCTTGATCAATTTCCTAGACAATGATCACCCCAACCCCCTCTTCAAATTTGACTCCCACCGGTTCCCAATCCAAACCGATTCCCAATTGTTGCAAATCAAACCAATTTTCACTCCCCATTCAAACCTACGCCCAATCAATTGACCAATTATTGCAAGGAAACTTTGCACTGCTCTCATTGACAAGCTCCTCAATCCACCTCCAAGCTCACTGGTCTCCCACGCGGCTTTTCCATTGCCCGCGCGGGTCTCAGCGGTTGCATGGGCCCGTCAGCCTGTCCGCGCGTCCCCTCACTTGCTGCCTGTGCCCATCCTTGGCATGGGCCGGGGTCTTCCCATTCCTGTCATTCATGATTCAATTCTTCTTTTTTTGAGTTGTTTGATTGTTTGATTGTTTCCTTTTTTCTTTTGTTTTTTCATGACCATCCTCAAAAAAAAAAAAAAAAACATTTTTTCCGCTCTATCTGTAAATCTCTCTTGTAAATAGTCTACAGACCTCTTGTCTATAAAAGGAGGGGCTCTCCCCTGCCTTTTTACAATCATCCAGGGGAGTGTGTGCATATGTCCCCCCCGTTCTCATTGAAATCTTATCCTCATCCTCATCCTGGGTATATCTATGATTGCCCCCTGATCCATTAATCCTTGGTCTTTGCACCTCTGTGGCCTGATCCTTATCACCAACCAATAGCCTTGCCGGTTGAAGAGAATTCTATCTGTTGGAATTCTTGAGTGTGTTATACCACCCCTTGATGCCTTTTTCTGACCATACTGGTCTTGATCCCTCCTTGATCATCTTTCTGGAGCCAATCACAATTGATTGAAGAGGTCTTATTAAGCTTAAGACCTGGAGTGTTATAATTCCCTTATTTTGTTTGGAGTTGCATTCTGCCAGCCTAATCTTGAGTTCCTTGAGAAGTGTTGAGGTTATCCTTGCTTCAAATCAGTTTACTGTTTGCTTTTACAGCTTCTTAAACATAGTGCTTTGTCTTGTACAGCCACCCTCAGTTATCTGGTACCCTTCAAGCGCTTGATTGTGGAGAGTTGGGAAGGTTCATTGAGAACCTGGAGGTTGGTTGGGTTTGAGTTGATCATCCCCAATCTTCTGCTGACAACCAGAGTTATTAGCTTGTGGGTGCTGTTTACATGCAACAGCTTGGTTCTTAGAACTTCAAACAAACTTTAGCTTCTTTTGTCCAAGTTTTTCCCACATAATCTTGGATCAGATCTTGCTGTTCCATAGCTATCAAACTACTATCATCTTTATCCTTTAATACTTTATTCCTCATTTACCAGGTTCTGGACCTTGATCTTGGTTACATTTAAATATTTTTTTAACACTCAGGAGGGAAGCCTAAACAGCACCTTTCCCCTCCACAGAACTGCCACGGCCTAGCACTGTTTGGAGTCTTACAACAAGTACTGAAAATATTGCAAGCATTGAGCCATACCTGATCACCTACTGCAAAGGTTGGAGCCATAGTGCAAAGTTGGTTTTCTTGTTCCTTGTAGCGCTGGTTTGCTGCTTCAAGGTTGGTTCAAAGTTGCAATTGAAGGGATTGAATGTGGTTGAGATAAATGGCAGCAGGTTGAGAAGGTGCTATGTGAATGGAAAAGAAAGTTGGGCTTATCCCATAAAGAGTCTGGAAGGGTGACTTTTTGGTGGAGGAATGAGTGGAGTTGTTGTAGGCCAACTTGGCCAATGGGAGCCATTGCAACAAGCCATCCTGTTGATAGGAGATGTAAATTCAAATATAATTTTTGAGAATCTGATTTGATTTATTAGTTTGTTCATCTGTTCCTGGGTGATAAGCTGTCACAAAGTTGCAAGTGATCTTCAAATTTTTCCATAGCAAGGTCCAGAGGCTAGAGAAAAACAAAGATCCACAATCACTAACTATATTATCAGGAAGACCAGGTTTTGAAAATACATATTATATGAATAGATTAGCTAAGTCTTCCAAAGAGGCAGTCACATTACTGCAAAGAAATAAATACATCTTATAGAAGCAATCTAATACTACTAAAATAAAATAATAACCACTGGAAATAGTTAATTGGGAAATAAAATACATAGACAACAAGTGCCAAGGAATAGGCAGGATTAAAAGTGGCTTGAGAAGCCCATACTTCTGGTGTTTAGAGGACTTGTTACAATTGCAATCATAGCATGCTCTAACATAGTCTTTTACTTCCTTGGTCATACCAGGAAAATTTAAGTCTTGTGCAATCAATTGGTAAGTTTTATCCTGGGGTGTTGATAAATTCACAACCCCCAGCTGTGGGGGAGTTGTGTAGGGCCCTAAACAACCCATTTGAAGCGTGGGGGCCCATAAACAACTACAAAGGGTTGTTCCAAACACAAAAATTTAGACCCATGTATGGGGGGATATGGCCCCCGGGGGTTGTGTGTGTTGGGAACTGCCCTATGAATAAAGAAAAATAAACATTTTAAAATTTGAAAAAATTCAAAAAAATGTGCCAAAAAAAGATAAAAATAAAAAAAAATGGAAAAATAAAAAAAAGGAAAAAGATAAATAAAATACATCCCTCTAATAAAATAAAACACAATTTGATGTTTGAATAAGATACAATAAAATACAAAAATCAATATGATCTTTGAACACAGAGGGGGGGGGTCAGCATGTCTGCCTGTTACACCCCCCCCATGTGAGGATGAGACTGGAGCCAGGTGAGTTCTGGGTCCCACAAATTTTCATTTGTTTATTTTATTTTTTTCATTCTTTTATCTCTTTTATTTCTATGTTTTTTTTGGCCCACAAAGGTTGGTAGGCATGTGGCATGCTACAAGACTAAATTTGAGCCATGTACAACCCCACACAACTAAAATATAGCCGTTTGTGGTTTCACACAACTACAAACCATTGTGTGGGGCCTACACAACTCAATTGAGTGGTGTAGAGGCCACACAGCTCAATAAGATTTGTGCAGTGTGCCACATGGCCCATTCGAGTTGTGTACAGGACTCAAATGGTTTTTGAATTTAACATTATCCTTCATCCTTCCCATGATAACCAGCAAGCAGAGAATCATGCTGAATCAATACTGTAACCACTATCTAATAGATTTGAAATCTTGCAAAGTTTGTTACACTTGGGTTTGCTGAGTTGAGCTTGTCAAAATTTGGAAGAAGCTTCTCAAAGGTGAGTGATTATCAAACTGAGTTGGGCAGACTGGGTTAAGAAGAGTGTCTAAACATTTTCAGGGTTGTTATTGGCAAAGGTGCTCCCCCCCCTTGGTAAACATTCTCCCAATGTGATATAGCATCAGGGACTACTGCTTGTTTCCTGGGGAAGTACATGATTGTAAAGTTGAACTTGGAGAGGTATTTGGCCCATTGTGCCTGTCTGTGCATAAGGAATTTTTAACTCATGAAATACTTAAGAGAATTTTGATCAGTTAAGACCTCAAAAGTTTCTGTAATACTCAAAAGGTATGAGCACCATTTCTTCAAGCAATAAACAATTGCCAGACGTTCCTTTTCATGAATCTTGTAAGTAATATCTGCAGCAAGAAATTTGCAAGACTCAAAGGCTATGGGATGAAAGACAGAAGAGGAAGAAGAAAACTGAAAGATTACTCCTGCAGTTGCATAGTTGCTTGTGTCTGTTTACACAATAGTGAGAGCTAGCTCATTAAAATGAGCAAGTATTGGAGCAGTGGTGAAGACTTTGTTTAGAGCTTCAAACACCAAAGAAGCTTTTTTGGTAAAAACAAAATGAGTGTCTTTTTGAAGAAGGTTAGTAAGATTCACAGTTTTTTGCCCTAATGCTCAATAAAACTCCTGTAAAAATTACTGAAAACAAGGAAAAGTTGAAGGTATTTGACTGAAGAAGGTGGGGGAAAGTCCAATATGCACTGACTCTTGACTGTATCAATCAATAGTACTTGCTGCAAGACTATGAAATCTAAAAACTGAAGAGAATGGGTATGAAACTTGCACTTAGAGAATTTTTCAAGAAGGTTATTCTTTTGAAGTCACCGCAGCACCTCTTGCACATGTGCAATGTGATCCTGAAGGTTTTTTGAGTCAAAAAAAATATCATCAAGATAGACCACAAGGCATTTCCCCACAAGGTCAGAAAAAAAATCATTGACAAAATTTTGAAAAGTGGAGGGAGCGTTGCAAAGGCAAAAGGGCATGAAGGTATACTCATAAAAGCTGAACTGGTTTCTCATTGCGGTCAAATACTCATGACCTTTTGCAATTCAAATTTGGTTATAGGCGCCTCAAAGGTCTAACTTTGGAAAATAAGCAGCTCCATGGAAGAGAGTGAGGAGGTGTGAAATAGGTGGTACTGGGTAGGCATTCTTCTGGGTAATCTGGTTCAGTTTCCTGTAGTCAACGCAAAGGAAAAGGCCTCCATCTTTCTTTGGAACAAATAGAACAGGCAAGCTGGTATTCAAATTTCTTGGTTGAAGAAATCCTTTTGATACATTTTACGCAATCTATTCTTGAAGCATGGTTGATTTTTTGCTTTGAGAGAGAGTAAAATGGTCCGGGTGCCAGAGGTGTACCAGTAAGTTTGATCCTGTGATCATAAGAATGGGAAGGAGGAATTTTATCTGCTTTTACAGCTGAGAAGATGTAAGAAAATTCATGGTAAACCAAAGGTCAAGACTCTCAAATGATTTCTAAATATTCAATCTTGCCATCTTTGAGCACTGGATTTGAAGTTCTTGAATTGTGCAAGAGGATTTTGTTGGAATCTTGGATTCCTGATAATTCTGAGTATGAGCTGTCTATTGTTCTTCTGCTGATCTTCAAGTTTGTGCGCTCAGCACCCGCACAACTCGACTAGCCCTTGAGTGCGGATACTCCAAATTTGAGACCAGCGACCAGCTCAAAATTATCTACCCCACTGATCCTGGATCCTGGGTGTCTTTTCTCTTTGTGCAACCAAGAGATTGCACCACCAACACCCAGGGTACTAGGATCAGCTGAACCTCAAGTCAAATCACTCCAACTACCTCACCTCATTGACCATCCACCATGATCCCGTCAAACCTGCGTTGGACCTCAACATAGACCTAGACTTCTCACTAGCTGTAGCTCGCACTACTCTTTGTCGGACCCTACTTGTAACCTGGCTTTATTAGGTTCATAGCTGCAGCTTCTTCATTGTTTTCTTCTCGTTGTTCTTCATCCTCTCATGTCTCCTTTGCTCATCTATGTTTGAAATTCATCTGGCTTTATTAGCCAAATATCTTCCAACAACAGATTTACAGTCCCAAGGCCAGGTCACAAGAATCATGTCGGACAACAAAGAAACCTCAAGCTCATCCAAATTGAACATTCCTCTTCTCACCAACGAGAATTTCCCATCATGGAGTCTCCAACTTAGAAGCTACTTACGACGCAAAGGCCTTCTTAACTACATTCTCAAACCTTCACCCTCTCCCCTCAATGCACCTCAGAAGAAGAAGCTGTAGGAAGCTGCCGATGTCATCATCCAACATCTAGGAGACACGGCCTTTGATGCAGTCATTAAAAAAGACAACAACGGTGATCCTCACGCTATCTGGAACAGTCTTCTGGAACAATATGCTTCCAAATCCATCAACAACCAAGGCCGCATCTGGCTTAACTTCATCCAATCCCAATACAAAGGTGACCTGTCTATGTACATTCAAGAATTCCGAAAAATAATGAACAATTTGTCAGTTTTCAAGCTCAAGGTTCCACCTGACATCCTCAGCTATACAATACTGGCAAAACTTCCTAGCAACTTCTACCACATCGTCAATAAAATACTCTTGAACGATGAGCTTCTGCAAAGCCCAACAAACGTCTTGAACAAGCTGAGGGAAGTCATTCACCTTGAAACGTCTCGAAGCAAGACCCCTGAGGACGTCAGCCACAACTCAGCCAAACCCACAGCTCTCGTCAAGACGGGCCCCAAATCTAAATCCCGTTCCCAACCCAAACACCCCTGCTCAAAGGGTCATCACAACCCACTGTCTGATCACCCTGAAAGCAAGTGCTGGTTCCTGCACCCCCACCTCCGCCCTGAAAACAGTTCCTCCAAGCCTGCCGTACATCTCAATTCATCTGATCAAAAATCCAAGGATCAACTGCCTGGACCTGAGGCCGCCAAGCTAAATTTCAACGCTCAACTCTACCTCTCAAATCCCTTCTCCAAAGGATCCAACCGACTACCAGTCCTTGACTTGGGATCAAGCCATCACATTCTCAATGACCTGAAGTACCTTCATCACTCCAAAACCATTGTCGTCAAAGTTGGCACTGGAGCTCCCAACACCGGTCTCAAAGCCACTCACGTTGGCAGTGCTGTAATCAAGAACCACAATGGGAAGGAAATGGTTCTGGAAAATGTTCTCCTCATTCCCTCTCTAAAGCGGTCTCTGATTTCCCTCACTCAGCTGAAGTCAAAGAAGGCAGTGTTTGATAAGGTTGGCTACTCAGGAATTGAGATAACACTAGACAACTACTCCTTCATAGGCAGCACCCACAACAAACTAACCAAACTGTGCGGAGTGCAATTCATACCACCCAAGGAGGACCCCAGTGTGCTCTTAAAAACCAACTCCAACTCTATTGACTGGCATCATTGACTGGGGCACCCCAATCTGGCTGTTTTGAAGACTCTCAAGCTTCCCAACAAGGACACCGAGGCCATGTGTGAAATTTGCAAAACCTGCAAGGGTACAGCTATTCCATTCAACCATCACTTCAAGGCAGTGAAAGAACCGCTAGAAGCCGTACATTTTGACCTAGTGGGCCCTTTGTCTGTCCAATCCTGCTCCGGTAACCTGTACTTCCTATCCATCACGGACCAATACACCGGTTTCAAAGCCGCATCCTTCCTCAAGTCAAAAAGCAAAGCTGAGAAGGCACTAATCAACTTTATTGCCACAGCCGAAAGACAAACAATGAAGAAAGCCAAAACCCTGATCTCAGATAACGGAGGGGAGTTCACATCAACCACTCTCAAGGACTATTGCTCATCCCAAGGTGTAGTTCAGAGCTTTGCCCCTGCCTACACACCCCAACAGAACGGCCTGGGCGAGCATACAAACTGCTCCATCCTCCAGAAAGCTCAATGCCTTCTCTCTCAAAGTCAACTGCCACTCACATACTGGGACAAGGCCGTCAGCACAGCCACGCATCTCCTCAATCTGCTGCCGTCTTGCACAGGATCAAACTCCATACCTTACAAACTTTGGTTCAATAGAGATTTCAATCTTGACTTCCTCAAACCATTTGGATGCCTCGGCTACTCCCTGATTCCAAAACATCTCCGCGCATCTAAGCTGGCTCCCACTAGCAAAAAGTGCATACTGCTGGGGTATGTAAACAACTTTTCGTCGTATAGATGCTTAGATCCTGCCACTTTAAAAATATATATCTCTGCAAATGTTGTTTTCTGCGAAGCCATCTTCCCTTCCATCTCCTCCACCAATTCCTCTCCCCTTTCTGTGCCTCATGATATCAACTCCGGCCCTGCTTTCCTCTCCATCCCGGATAAAGCTGTAGCTGACACTTCCTCCTCCCCCTCCAATCACTCAAATCCTGACTCCTCTATCCCACCCACCAGCTCCCCTCCAACATTGGTCATTCCATCCTATGATTGCATAATTCCCAACAACATTCTTCCGGCCCCTCTCCGCTATGACTCTTCCATTGGGCGAACTCAACTGTATCTGATCTGTGACTCAGATTACAAGGATCCGGCCAATCTCAAAGAAGCCCTGGCCTCAAAGTATCATAACAAATGTATCAAAGCAATGCGCGTGGAGGAACTTAACCTCATATCCTATGATGTCTGGAAAGAAGTCGATCCGACCGCTGAATCCATACCCATCAACTGCGTGTGGGTCTTCAGAACTAAATGGGACTCCAGGAATTGAATCACTGAGTTCAAAGCCAGGCTTTGTGCTCAAGGTTTCCACCAACAATGGGGCCGCGACTATCTCAACACCTTTTCTCCCACCGGCAACAAGGCTTCACTACGGGTTCTCATCTCCTTTGCGGCGTCTCAAGGCTTAAAATTCCACCAAGTCGACGTCAAATCTGCATTCTTAAATGCACCAATCAAAGAAACCGTCTACATCAAACCACCTTTGAATATCCACGTCACTCCTGGAAAGACTCTCCGACTCCTGAAGGCGCTCTATGGACTCAAGCAGGCACCGTTTGCTTGGTAAAACACACTGACCAACTGGCTCCTCAGTACCGGATTCAAACGCTGCAATGCTGATCACTGCGTGTTCTGGAACAAAGACACTTGGCTCTATGTCCACGTCAATGATATAGCCATCTTTAGCAAAAGACCGGAAGAATTTACCAGTGCTCTTAGATCTTGGTTCACCATCAAGGATCTTGGTCAAGCCACGCTGCTGCTAGGTATGAACGTGGAAGTCACGGCGACAGGTATCAAACTGCACCAAGGTACTTACATCCAACACCTACTATCCAGCTATGATCTTCCTACGTTCAAAACGCATTTCACACCCTTTCAACCAGGCAGTAAATTGCTACCTGCATCTGATGAGGAACACTCCGAATTTGAGAAATATAATCTGAACTTCCGGAAAATCATAGGAGAGTTAAACCATCTAAGCTGTTGCACTCGTCCGGACATCACCTTCTGCATGAACTACCTAGCCCAGTTCTTGAACAAGCCGGCTCACCATCACTTCAATGCTGCCCTGAAGACTCTCAACTACCTCAAACATACCTCCTCCTGGGGGCTGAACTTTCTCAAGCACGACAATAAGACCCTATCTGCATTTGCCGACGCTGACTGGGCAACCTTTCCAAGCAACAGGAGATCCGTTTTGGGAATCTCCATCAGATGGATGGGAAACCTGATCAACTGGAAATCCAGACGCCAACCAACATTATCTCTGTCTACAACGGAGGCTGAATACAAGGCCATGGCCAATGCTGTGAAGGAAATCTTGTGGCTAAACTCCCTAATACACCAAGTTTTCCCTGAAAGCGGATCAAAACCTTCCATTATCTTTGAAGATAACAAGGGTGCCATCAAACTGGCTCTGAATCAGGCAAACCACTCCGGTTTACACTCCAAACATATGGAACTCCAGTTCCACTACATCAGAGAAGAGATTGAAAAAGGAAGCATCGTCATAACAAAGGTGTTGTTGCAAGCAAATCTGGCCAATTTCCTCACCAAACCTCTCAGCCGTCTCAAATTGATCATCTCTCTATCAAATCTCGGCTTTTGCTGAACTCATTCTCAGCAAGGGAGGATGTTGGAATCTGGGATTCCTGATAATGCTGAGTATGAGCTGTCTATTGTTCTTCTGCTGATCTTCAAGGTTGTGCGCTCAGCACCCGCACAACTCGACTAGCCCTTGAGTGCGGATACTCCAACTTTGAGATCAGCAACCAGCTCAAACTTATCTACCCCACTGATCCTGGATCCTGGGTGTCTTTTCTCTTCGTGCAACCAAGAGATTGCCCCACCAACACCCAGGGTACTAGGATCAGCTGAACCTCAAGTCAAATCACTCCAACTACCTCACATCATCAACCATCCACCGTGATCCCGTCAACCCTGCGTCAGACCTCAACATAGACCTAGACTTCTCACTAGCTGTAGCTCGCACTACTCTTTGTCGGACCCTACTCGTAACCTGGCTTTATTAGGTTCATAGCTGCAGCTTCTTCATTGTTTTCTTCTTGTTGTCCTTCATCCATGTCTCCTTTGCTCATCTATGTTTTAAATTCATCTGGCTTTATTAGCCAAATATCTTCCAACAACAGATTTGGGAGCTCAAAATACACTGTTTGGTAGGCAGCTGTTTCTCTTTGAAGAAAGAAGGAAGAGGTAAGTTGGAAAAATAAGCAATAAATCCTAAATCTGAAGAGGGAACTTGGGAATGGAAGTCAGGATATTGAAAATATCCTGGAAGAAAATTGTCATCCAACTCAATGACAGTGTCAGGTAGGCTGTTTAATTACTGTTTGAAAGAACGGTTAGTGTCCTGGGGTTGCAAAGTTCAAAGGTTAATTACTCCTTCTTGCCAATTCACATCCAGATTCCAGTAAACTAGGAAGTAATGACCTAGAATGGTGCTGTCCATACCAGGGATATCCAAGAAAAATAAATCCCATTCCAAGCTGGTGAAATTGGAAAATGCAAAGGTCCATTTTGCCTTTTGGGAAACCCAATGAGATGGCTTGGTTGCACTACTTACTAAATAGATGGGAACCTTATCTATCTTGGAATGATACTGGCTCCAATCAGAAATCTCCAATTCCAAAGTTAAATAAATCCCTCTATTGAATCAAACAAGCACCAAAAAATTGGTATGAAATGCTGAGCTCATGGATGAGAGATCAGGGGTTAAATCCTTCCAACTTCAATCCCTGCCTTTAAATTGGGGACAAACACATCTCCATTCTATTTGTCCATGTGGATGACATCCTGGTTGTTGGAAATGTTGAAAATTTCAAAAATGGTTTCCTCACCAAATTCCAAAACTTGTCTGCTCACAAGCCAAACACTTTTTTTGGAATGAAACTCAATTGTGATAGCAACTCATTCCATATCTCAATTCCAATGCATATTCAAAAGGGACTCAAAGAACTTGGTCTCAAAGACTGCTGAACAACCAACACCCCCTGGACTCCCGGAATCCAACTGGTTCCAGCATCTGAAAAAGAGATCAAACAATTCAAACTCCTGAAAACAAGTTATCAATCCCCCATTGGATGCCTAAACTTTATTTCCAGCCTGGCCTGACCCAAAATCAGCTTTGAAATTTCATCCCTAGCTCAATTCTCAGAAAAAACAGGTTCTTTTCACCGGAAAAAAGTTCTCAAAGTTTGGAAGTACCTGGCTGGCACCAGCAACCAGCTGCTTATACTGACAAAGAAGAACTCTCACCCTAGCCTATTCTGCTACAGTGACACCTCCTGGGAAGAAAACCTCAACAAATGATGGTCTCAATCCGGACTAATCATCTTCTTCAGAGGGTCTCCACTGTACTGGAAAAGCCAAAGACAATGCAATATCACCTACTCCTCCACAGAAGCAGAGTGCCACACCCTAAGAAAAATGCAGCTAGAGGACAAATGGCTAAATCATATCATCCACAAACTGTACCATTCCAAGATGTCTCCCACCATTCACTTCATCAAAAATAAGGATTTGGAAAAAAAAAGTTAATAACTTTGGCTGTAGCTCCAAAACAGAGTTCATCAAACTGAAAACCAAAGGCCTTTGGGAAGATCCAAACAAAAGAGAAGATAGGGCTCATTCTCATTACCTCCACCCAAATGGTAGCGGATGGTCTCACCAAGGTGTCAAGCAAAGAATATCTTGAACACCTCACAAAGAACATAAGAAAATAGATCTATGCGCATTTAGTTAAGGAGGTGTGTTGAATCTCAAGGCCTGTCACTAGTTTGTGCAACCAATGCAGTGTCAAAACTTCAATTTGATGTCCCACTCAAATTTTAAATGACAAAATCTGCATGCCCAAACCAAATCCTGAACCTCATATCCATCTTTTGTCATCTTCCTCTCATCATAATTCCCTTGCTTTGATCCAAAAACTCCACTTGATGCCTTTCATAGTTCTCAAGACCTGCCTACCTGCAAGAATCCTCAAGCTGGTAAATAAATAAGTCAATGCGCCTAGCAATCAACACTAATTCATATATGCTTCAACTAGGTAAAGAGACTAACCAAGGCAGAAGGTCTTGGGGTTCATCCTCAACAATGAAGACAAACAAAACTTTATGATTGCTCTCACCCTGTGTTTCCTAATGCCTTTTATCTGATGAATCCTATCAACTAGATTCAAGCTGTCAACCTGTGATTTAAACTCTTCAAAATGCTGAAAAAAAGATAAATTTATCATCTCATCTCTCACTGTTAGTTTTTTCCTATGCTATAGTTGCAGTCTTGCTCCATCTCACCAATCTTTTTCTCACTTTGAAGAATATATTTAGTGGATAAAAACAGGACCACTGCATGTATTTCAGTAATGTTGCCACTGAGATCCATAAAAATTTTCTTGAGGATTTGATATTATTGAGGGAAAGTCCCTTTAAAGGGGAGTCAATGTGCTTTTTCCAACCAACAGTTATCACAGTCAAGCAAGCTGGCATCAACTCCAAACATGTATTTTAACGCTTTGTTGCTAGGTTGCGTGGCCCTTTTTGTGAAAGCTTGACAAATTCTCAAGGTTGAAATTGTCTGACGCCAGTGCTTGAGAAGCAGACATGAGCTTGGAACATCTTTGCCATCATGAATATGCATGCCTGTTTAACCTAACCTTGTACAGCCAGAATGTGTTGGTATTCAAGTACATGCTAAAATTATTTCCTCATGCTATTCTTTCTCTTCATTCTTCTGTCTCTCAGTTGATTTTCAATTTTATTTATTTCTACTTTATTTTCCATTTTATGTCTTTCTACGTGTCTCTATCAGTCCTCTTCCACCCTCTGTCACTTCACTTACCCGCATGCTTGTCCTTCAAAATCAACCGCTGCCAAAGCTCCAATCCTGAAGTCCTGTGCCCATATCCTGGAAATTCATGAACAGATTCAATCAAGCCACTCCTGAACTACAAGCTACCACAAACATCAATCACTTGTTGCCATCAACAAAAATAACCAGCTACCTTCAACTTCAATCACCAACTACTACCGCTACAGCTCAAGCTCACATCATCACAAACATCAAGAGTACCACATTGGATCATTTCTCTTACATTCTTACTTGTTTCTTTTTACTTCTCTCCAGTACTGCTTCTATCTAGTAAACATACTATCTGGTCCTTTTAAGGTGTCTATTCAACTCTGTTTCTTTTCTTTGAACACTCCTTGCTGAAATCAATCACTCCTTTTAAGTCCGTTAACCTTTCAGATTTACAGCCCCAACTAACTCACTGGAACATATTGATAAGTTTTGAACAAAGACTTGAATGTATTTCAAAACAGGACCAATGAATCTGGCACAGAGAAAGATTAAAAAAAACGTTGAGGTAGACTTAGGATGATAAAAAATGAATGGCAAGTGAATGTAAATGTCTTACCCACAACAGCTTCAATCAGTTTAAGTACAGACGGAAAAAATGAGGATGTTGGGGTGACAAGTACAATATAAAGGAGACAAGAAGCAGGAGGATTCTGAAGAGGACAAGTATGAGCATGAGTTCATTGGAAGAGTAGAGCTGAAAAGTTGGTCTTAACACCTCACATTTGATCAGCAATCTTGAGGACTTTGAGCAATTGATGATTGAGCTGGAGGCAGATTGATTGAGAAAGATGAATATGGTGATTGATGATAGGGTTAGAGGAAGAATGATCAAGCAAGGCAGTGGAGGTAGTTCGAGATGGAGTTGATTTTGTTGATTGTTGGCAGAGAAAGTGTTGGTTGAGGGAGTTGCAAGGAAGATGAGACAAGGAAGTATGAGTGATGTTGGTTAAAAGAGAGAGAGGGCAAGAAATGAGAGGAGAAGAAAGTGTGAGAAGAAGAAGGAAATGTGAGGAGAGGGAAGTGTAAGGAGAGAGACCAGGATTGAGCAGGAAGGAGAGGAAAAGGCAATGACAGAAAGAAGATGATTGAGGTTGGAACCCAACCTGATGTTGGGCCATTCAAATTTCAAAAATCAATATGGGACAAGGGAGAGTTCAAAAATGGAGTGGCTGCACTGGGGTTGATTGGGTTGTGCTTTTGGAGGAGCTAGATAACAATAACACATATAGGCTCTATTTCCGACTCAGAAGAACAACCTAACTCATCTAAGCTCAACATTCCCCTTTTAAATGACTCAAATTTCTCATCTTGGAGTCTCAGGACCAAGAGCTATATTTGCAGGAAAGGACTTCTCAAACTCACTGTTGAACCCCCTCCATCACTTTTGACTGGGCCTCAAAAGAAGAAGATATATGAATCCGCGGACATAATCATCCAACATCTTGGTGAATCTGTCTTTGAATCAATGGTCAACAACAACATCAATGGAGATTCCCACGCCATCTTACAGGCAATTCTCAAAAAATATGCTTTGCAATCTTCAAATAACTGTGGCCGCATCTGGCTCAACTTTATCCGCTATATCTTCAAAGGTGATCTGACAACCTACATCAAGGACTGTAGAAAACTCATGAACAAACTCACAGTTGTGAGACTTGAAGTTCCCCCTGATATCCTTAGCTACACCATCCTTGCTAAATTTCCTAGCTCATTCTTCCACATTTTTGACTCTCTGATCCTCAACAATTCACTCCTTCAGAACCCAACTGGGATCTTGAACAAGCTTTGTGAGCTATTTCACCTTGAATCTTCTTGTCTGACTGACACCAACCCAACTTTGGGCACTTCCCCATCAGTCTCACTACACAAGTCCACAGTGAAGAAAAGACCCAAGCACCCCTGTTTAAAAGGACACCATAACCCTTTAGCCGAGCACCCAGAAAGCAAATTTTGGTTTGTTAATCCACACCTCAGACCTGAATGGAACAAAAATCCCTCATCAAACCTCCACTCCATCAATGAAAGCCCAACTGCCAAAGATGAAAGCAAATCTAAAGGCGCCAAGCTTCACTTCAACACTCAGATTTACCTGTTGTCCAATGGAAAAGACTCTCACCTTCCCGTTCTGGATTCTGGCGCGAGCCACCACATAGTAAACAACCCCCAGTTTCTGTTTGAATGCACGCCCATCCATCTTGAAGTAGGAACCAGCTCCCCAAACAACTCTCTTACCACTAAACATTCTGGATCAGCTAAGCTCAACAATCATCTTGGCTCAACCATCATCCTTCAAAATGTTCTACTCATTTCTTCTATTAATTGGTGTCTTATCTCTCTCACTCAACTAAACTTTTCTAAGGAAACCTTCTCCAAAGTTGGATACTCAGGGTTCAAGGTGAAGCTGGATAAGATCAGTTTTATAGTTACCATGTAAAAAAAGCTAACTGAACTCTGCGGAACCAAATTCCTGCAATTCAACCAGTCCAGAATGCTTCTCAAGGCTCTGGAAAATCTCTGGCATCTGCGCCTTGGTCACGCTAGTACTCAATCCCTCAAGACACTCAAATTGTGCTCCTATGGCTCTGATACTCAATCCACTGTCTGTCAAATCTGAAAGACTTGCAAGCAAGTCTCAACTCCTTTCAATCACAAATTTAAAGGGGTTACCAACCTCCTTGAAGCTGTCCATCTGGAAGTTGTTGGAACTTTCTCTATCACCTCAAACTTGGGATTTTCCTACTTTCTCTCCCTCATGGATAAGTTCTCCGGATACCGCACTGTGGCTCTCCTCAAACAGAAAAGTGAGGCTGTTTCTGAAATTAAAGATTTTGTGGCACGGGCCAAGCGTCAAACTGGGCATACCGTGAAGCTTCTGATCTCCAATAATGGCTGCGAGTTCATCTCCTCCAATCTCCACTCCTTCTGTCTCAAAAAAGGAATCAGTCAGAATTTTTCTCCCCCTCACACTCCTCAGCAAAAAATTCTAGCCGAGAGATCAAATCAGAATTTTTCTCCCCCTCACACTCCTCAGCAAAACAGTCTAGCCAAGAGATCAACTTGCCTTATTCTGGAGAAGGCACAATGCCTGCTAAAACAAAGTAACTTACTGCTCAAATTCTGGGATGAGGCGTTCAACACTGCTACCCACATTATTAATGCTCTCCCTTCAAGGTCCCGTGGCAACATTGTTCCTTACCAGGTTTGGCACAGACAATTGTTCAATCTCAACTGCTTATGGCCATTTGGATGCGCCTCTTTTGCTGTCATTCCCAAAGCCAATCCAATCTTCAAACTTCTCCCCACCATCAAAAGAGCTATTCTGCTTGGGTAAATCAATGACTTTTTGTCATTCAGACTGCTTGATCTGGACTCCTCAAAAATCTTCATCTCTGAAAACGCGTCCTTTGACAAGCTCTCCTTTCCTTCTCCATCCGGATTCAAATCATCTCCCTGCTCTACCAGCTCCAAACTCATGTTGACTCCATCTTCTCCTCTCCCTCCTCCCACTAAAAAATCTTTCAACCTCCCTTCTGTTCCTTCCACTTCTTCCCTGGACTCTTCCGCTGTCCTTCCTGCCATCTCTCCTTTCATGCCTGAATTCTCTCATACTTTTCCCCATTCTATCACCTCATCCTCTGTCAATAATTCTCTCCCCACTCATCAACTGTCTCACGAAAGACTAACTCATGACAATATCATTCCTTATCCACAACGTCCCAACTCAAAAATAGGTCTTCCCACCATCTATCTTATCATTGAAAATAGCTATTCCAATCCCAAATCAGTCCAGGAGGCTCTCAACTCCAAATACTGAGAGGAATGGCTTGAAGCAACAAAGCACAAGGAGCTCAACTTGCTTGATTACCAATTCTGGGAAGAGTCTACCCTTCCTGATGGCAAGCTAGGACTCAAGTGCGTTTGGGTCTTTCAAACAAAACAAGATGATCAGAATTGGATTGTTGAGTTCAAAGCCCAACTCTGTGTTCAAGGCTTCATCCAGCAGTATGGCACTGACTTCACCTCTACGTTCTTGCCCACTGGAGACAAGAACTTCCTGCAAATGCTAATTGCTCTTGCTGCCTATCTAAAACTAAAGTTCCACCAAGTTGAAGTAAAAGCCGCTTTTCTGAACGCCCCGCTTCACAAGGAAGTCTAACTCACTCCTCCTCCCTACATCACTGTGGCTAGTGGCAAGCATCTCAAGCTAAAGAAGGCCTTTTACAGTCTCAAGCAGGCACCAGTGGCCTGTTATGAAACACTCAGAAACTGGCTGATGGACTGCGGTTTCCACAAGAGTGAGGCTGATCAATGTGTGTTCTGGAAGGACACCACCTACCTTTACGTCCATGTTGATGATATTGCAATATTCAGCAACCAACCCAAAGTTTTTGTTAGCCAGCTCATCTCCAAGTTCAAAATAAAGGACCTTGGACCGGCCTCTGTGCTTCTCGGAATGAACGTCAGTCACCTTCCAAATGACTTCAAGCTCTCTAACAGCTCTTACACGAGTCAAGTGTGCGCGCAATAATTTCTTCTGCCTCAAAAATAATTCTCAACTCCCTTCAGACCTCAAGGAAAGCTGTATGCCTCAAGCAAGGAAGACCATGAGGAGTTTCTCCAATTGGGCGCTAACTACAGAAAAATTGTTAGGGAGCTAAATCATATCAGCATATGCACAAGACCCAAAATAAATTTTGATTTCAATTATCTTTCTCAATTCCTTGTCAAACCAAATCTACACCACTTTCAAGAAGCCCTGCAAATCCTTCAATACCTCCAGCACAGCTCAAGCTACATAATAGTCTTCATCTCCTCCTCCTCTTGCCCTCAACTTGAAGCATATGTCAATGCCGACTGGGAAACCTGTCCCACCACTAGAAGTTCAGTGTCTGGGTTGGTCGCTTTCTGGCTCAGAAGTGTCATCACTAGGAAGTGCAGAAAGCAACCAACTTTATCCTTATCCACTACTGAAGCTGAATACAAGGCGCTGGGCAACACCACCAAGGAGCTGAGCTGGGTGAAATTGCTTATGAGCAAGTTTTTGCTGGGAGAAGCGGCCAGACCAGCCATAATTCAAAAGGAAAATGGAGGTTGTATTCAATTAGCTCTTAACCAAGCTAACCATGCTAATTTCCACACAAAACATATGGAATTGCAATTCCATTATGTATGAAGCAAAATTCTCAAAAAAACTATCAAGCTTCAAAAATTATCCTCCAAAAAGAATCTGGAAGACTTTCTCACCAAACAGGTAACCCAAATAGCTTGTTGCCACGCCTTGGATGCTCTCAACATATCAGAATAATTTGAGCAAGGGAGGCTGTTGCTATTCAAGTACATGCTCAAATTATTTCCGCATACTATTCTTTCTCTTCATTCTTCTGTCTCTAAGTTTATTTTCCATTTTATTTCTTTCTACTTTATTTTCCATTTTATGTCTTTCTACGTGTCTCTATCAGTCCTCTTCCACCCTCTGTCACTTCATTTACCCCCACACTCCTCCTTCAAAATCAACCGCTGCCAAAGCTCCAATCCTGAAGTCCTGTGCCCAGATCCTGGAAATTCATGAAAAGATTCAGTTGAGCCAGTCCTGAACTACAAGCTACATCAAACATCAATCACTTGTTGCCATCAATGGAAATCACCAGCTAACTTCAACTTCAATCACCAACTACTACCGCTACAGCTCAAGCTCACATCATCACAAAAATAAAGAGTACCACATTGGATCATTTCTCTTACATGCTTACTTGTTTCTTTTTCCTTCTCTCCAGTACTGCTTCTATCTAGTCAAAATACTATCTGGTCCTTTTCAGGTTTCTATTAAACTCTGTTTCTTTTCTTTGAACACTCCTTTCTGAAATAAATCACTCCTTTTAAGTCTGTTAACCTTTCAGAATGAATGGCACAAACACAGTTTGTTTCCTTTCTCCATTTCCTATTTATACATTGTGGAAACAGATTTTGTGTTCTGTAAATTTCTCTGCAATAACCTCACTCCAAGGCCCAGAAAGCCCAAAGCCCTTGAGTTACCCTCCTGTACCTCTGCAAATCTAAATATAATTTGCTTCTGCAAGAAAATTTACTACAGCCTGCAGCAGTTTAAGAATCACTCCCAACCCCTATTCTGTCATCCACAAAACTATCACGCCCTCAATGGTAACCACTAAAGCTAACTTGGGTTGAAGTAATAGTAAATAAAAAAAGCGGAATCCTCAACAAGCTATTCACTTGAACCTTTTCCTAATTAAGACTCCAAGCACTCAAGCTGGTAATCACTCTTTTCAAAGCAAAGAAAATAATAGGAAAACTCCTTTATTGTACGCCATCTAAGGTAATATACTCCAAAAATCTCCAATAATATTCTGATTCTTTTATAAATTCTTTTCCTTTTTCCAATCAATAGTCCCTCCTCTCCTCTGGTAAGGGAAATTTCCTCCATATTTATATACAACTACAAAAATGAAGTATTCCCCAAAAGAATGTATACTAAAAAAGAAAGATCCCTACTTTGAACGCCTCTGTGCATTCCACACTGATCCTCCTTACCAATATTCCAATCCTTTACCCAATCCAATGACTTGCAGTAGGTTTGGTGATCATGTTGGCAATCTTCCCTAACAGTTCAGTCGCGCTGATGCATAACTAACAACAGATCCCCATCAATCTTCCTGGGGGATCACTCCCAATACCACATGTGGCATTATTACGGATCCCCAAAAATCTGCATGCTTCCTCCTCAGCTTCAGTTTTGATTGCCCCATACTCCTGCAACCTCAGTGCATAATCCATAATTGGCCTAGTCTCTACTACTTAGCCTTGATCAAATGCTTCCACACTCATAAATCCATAGTTGTGGAGGGGAAGTTATGTTCAACCACGTTTTTTGTACACAAAAGTCAAAAACTCCAGCCCATTCTTGTTATTGTGCCATGAAAAGCATGCACTTCATCAATGCTGAAACCCTGTCTTTTGTACTCCGGATTAGACAGTCAGCCAACACGCCCCTCCTGAGCCAATTGTTATGCGGAGTTCCAACCTCTGTTTAGCCGCTCCAAGTCAAATTTCCAGTGCTGAGCCTACTTTCCTCCATGTCTACAAATAACCACCACATCCCACCACAACTTTCTGTCCCCATGATTCCCACACTCCACAACATTAGTCAAACCATTGGATAACCCACCCCCAAACTCCTAAAACTACACCCAAGACCCACCTAAAAAAAATCTTCACCATGGAATTGTGCAAGTACTGCACAAGAATGCAGAGAAAATGCACCCATACTGCCGGTTTCCCCGCCTGCAATGCCTGCTGTCTAGGCTACTGCAGGTGTTTTTTTGTTTCCCTGACTCCTGGATTCTTGCAGAATTTTCCCCCTCCGGCCCCTGTTGAAAACGTTGTCTCTGTGGCCCTATGGCCAACTTTGTGGTGGATGAAAATGAGCCAATGGAGACCAAAGACTGGATTCCAGATCTGGATTGCTCCACCTCCATGTTGCCTGTTGTGGAGGTCACAAATATGCTATCTCCCCCACCTCAACAGGCAGACTTTGCCACAGCCACCGCCTGGGGCCACCGCCATAACTTGAATTTTTGACTCAGCCAAGTACCTTGCAGGCCAGAAATGGCTCCCACCTTTGTCCAAGTGGCTACGCCTCCAATACCCCCCCCTGGCTGCGCCCAAAATTACCCTCTTCCAACCTCCATCACCTGCCCTTCAGCAACAACTACCCCAACTGCGTCTCCCCCAACCACAACTCCTCCTGTGGACATTGAGTCCCTGCACTTGGTGTTGAGCTGAAGCACTACTACTGTTGTGACTTCCACTCACATCCCTTATTTCTATTTTCTGTCTATGTTTCTTTATGTGTGTTTTCTTCTTCTCACTCTCGCCGCCGTCATGTCTCACTGGGTGCTAAGACTCCAAATCTAGAGTGGGCAACCCCTGAGCGGGACCAGCTGGCAGTCAACAACTGAACTCCTGGGAATCTCAATCATCATCCACCAACCAACCATATTCAAATACTCATCGGCCTACCTCATCAAGTGACCTCTGGTAGCCAGCTCAATCCAAGTAAGAACAAATCCGACTCCATTGGTTATGATCTGTACTAACTCTCTCCTCCAGATTGTTCAAGGCGCCTTTTTCAGTCATCTATTTCTGTTCTTGTAGCTGGTTGTACTCCAAACGTCTCCTGAAAGACCTCCGTTGGTGTTGTTTCTTTTACTATTCTCCATCTCAATGACTCTTGTCTCTTCATTTCCTTTCTGATTCTGTTCCTACTCAAAACGTAGTCTGGTCTTGGTTTTCCTGCCAATACTTTTTCCTCACACGGTTAAAAGCAGAAACAATTCCACCAACTGGTCACAAGCAAAATGGCCAAGCCAGGATCTTTGTCAACGCCAGGACCAGGGGGAGACCCCGTGAACTTCAAATCTCACGCCCTCGAAGTACTCATTGAATCAACACCTCTACTGAATGAAGAAAACTATAGAATGTGGTGTAAGAAGATGGAAAAACTCTTTAAACTCAGGAGAATCTTTCAAGTCATGAACTTTTTGGATGAGCTTTCCTCACTGGATGAAGAGATCAATCAAGAGATGGTAGCCTACCTGATTTCCAAAATTGATTCAAACACTTACAGCAACATAATCAATGATTGCAACAAAGACAACGCCAAACTAATATGGACAGAAACCCAATCTCATTTTGCCTCTTCCCAATCAGCAAACAGAGCCTGCGTTTTCAACAGCTTCCTTCATCTCTCCATGTCCTCCAACATTGAGGCATTTGTTACAAACGTCAAAACGTTCCTTAAAAAACTCA
Source organism: Puccinia polysora (assembly GCA_025617555.3). Classification (NCBI taxonomy): domain Eukaryota; kingdom Fungi; phylum Basidiomycota; class Pucciniomycetes; order Pucciniales; family Pucciniaceae; genus Puccinia; species Puccinia polysora. The sequence goes on along the minus strand of CM062627.1, from coordinate 51,832,531 downwards.
CCAAAGTTGGTATTGAGCTCCCATCCGATATAATAGCTTACCTGGTACTTTTCAGATTCCCTGCCTCAATGCAAGGAATGAAGACGCAAATAATGCACTCAACCGGGGAAATGAGGATTTGAACTGTACTAGATCATCTCATCCAACACAAAAACAAGATCAGCGCCCAAGAAACTCTGAATGAACCTGTTCATATAGCCCTATACAACGGACCAAGATGCGAAAATGGAAAGCAAAACCCTGCCCTAACATCTCACCCTGCACAAAACTGCTGGATCAAATTCCCTGAACTTAGACGGCCTAATACTCACTACCAAGGAAACAAGAATAAAAATAAAACATTAGAAGAAACACACTATTACTTGTTTTTCTGTGGACTCAACCTGAACTGTCAAGAGAGACTAATCCCAAGCCTGTTCATACTTGACTCTGGATGCTCTATCCATATGATAACGGAAAAGAATCAATTCAAATCCCTTACCTGCTCTGACTGAGAGGAAAAGATCCAAACTGGAAAGAAAACGCGATGATCAAGATTGAGGGAATTGGTACCGCATCCATTCCCTTTGAGCACTGCAAAATACATCTCAGTAACTCTGCATGGGTCCCAGAATCAACAGTCAACCTCATATCTCTTGGAGCGTTGGTACAAAAGGGGGAAACCATGAATATCAACTTGATGGTGTCTCCCTGTACCTTCTCTGTGTCCTCCGGTGACAAGGAATTGTTCTCCGGAAGGATATCAAAAAATCTCTTTGTCATAAACACTAAAACAGAACCCCATGCCGCTCTCTAATCTAGCAAGGATCTAACCAAGATTCACAGAACACTTGGCCACGCCTTGCTTGGACGGATGGAAAAATTTCTGAACAAAACCATCACTTCCAAAGACAAGGAGGACTTTGAATGTCTCAACTGCAACAAAGCCAAGATTACAAAATCTAGTTTTTTGCAAGTCCATCAAGCGGCCTCAAGAGTTTTGGATCAAATCCATGTGGATCTAATGGGACCTCTCAAACCCACGGCCAAAGGCGGATTCAAATTAATTCTAAACCTCATCAACTCCTTTTCCGGATATCTTGCCTGTTTTCCGCTCAAAACCAAAGACAAGGCCTATGAAATGTTGATCTTTGTACTTGAAAATGAACACAGAAAACACCAAAATTATCCCATGGAAGTTTGCTTGGATGGCAGAGGTGAGTTTGTTAACAACAAATTTTCTGCCTACTTAAAAGAGCGTCACATCAACCACATTGTCTCAGAACCATACCATTCCAAACATAACAGACAAGTAGAAAGAGCTAACAGGACTTTCATGGAATCAACCCGCGCCATATTCTACAATGGTCAAATTCCTAAATCTTACTGGAACAAGGTGGTTTGCAGCTGTTGTTTGTCACTCAAACAAATACTTAAATAAAAAGGAACGGAATCCCCATGGAAACCTATGCATGGAAAGGATCTCCTGGAGGGTTATCTAAGGCCTGTTGGCACCAATCTCACTTATTGACTTAACAATCCTCAAATCCAATCTAAACTATCCGAGAAAGGGGAGTCTGGAAAACTCCTAGGTTTCAACCCCGGCTTGCTTTCATATAAGGTTCTTTTGACCTCCGGAAAGATTTTCAACACCAAACATTTCATCTTTTCCAAATCAACCCACAACAATGCAACCGCGCAGAGAGATCAGACAGATTGGGATCCATCAACCAATCTAGCCATTCAGACAACTCTAGCTCCACTCAATCTGACCAATGAAAAATCTCAAGGATCCAACAATGAATGCACCACCAAATCAATAAAACAAGAAGAAATTTCTGACGCCAACAGTAACAACACCAATTAGAATGAAGAGGTGTCCACTAGTCTGAGAAAAAATTTAAGAAACAGAGAACTGCTAGCCAAAACTGATAGGTACAGTTACCACGCTGAAAAACTACCTAACTCCATTGAAGAAGTCCTAACCATTCCCATGTGGAAAGAATCCACCCTAAAAGAATTCAAATCCATTGACAATCAAAATGTCTGGGAGGAAGTTGACAAAAAATTTGTGACAAATCCCCTTAAGACTGTGGCGGTTTTCAAAGTGAAGAGCAATAGCATGCCAAAGCTCCCACCTACAAGACACAACTATGCATCCAAGGTTTCAACCAAATATACAGCATCAACTACTTCAAAACTTATTCTCCCACCGGAAGAGTTGCCTCTCTCCAAGCCCTTCTCACCTTTGCAGTGGACAAGAAACTTGACCTCCTTCAGCTTTACCTCAAGGGAGCCTTCCTACATGCTGACCTTGACAAAGATGTGTTCATTGTAAACCCTTCTGGATCCGGTCAAGGCAGAAAATACTTAAGACTGAAGAAATTGTTGTATGGACTAAAAAAAGCACCTCGCAACTGGTACAGAATGCTAACTTTTTGGATTGAAAGTCAGGGTTTTTAAAAATTTGCCTGCAATCCGTGCCTTTTCCTATGCAAACATGACTCCTCAGCTCTCTTCTTTCATGTGGACAATCTCATAGTTGCTGGAAACACTGCAGACTTCCAACGCAAATTTCTTGACCACTTCAAGAACTCTACAGCTCATACTCCCAACACCCTACTTGGAATGAAATTTGTGAGAGAAAAAGGGTTAATGCATCTTAGTCTACCCCTGCACATCAAAAAAGGGCTGAAAGCCATGAACTTTACCAATTGCAAACATGTTACTACTCCCAGGACTCCAGGCATGCACTTATCTCGAGCAACAGAAGACAATCATAAAAAATTCTTAGATCTAAATGTAAACTATCAATTGCCAATTGTCAGACTGAATTTCATTGCTGGACTGGCAAGACCAGATATCAGCTATGCTGTATCTAGTCTGGCCAGATTTTCCAAAAAACCCGGATATTCTCACTGGATGGAAGTAGTGCACTTTTGGCAATATCTCTCAGCTACAAGGCACATTGCCCTAACTCTTGGTCCTTGATCCATATCTAATAGGCTTTTCTGCTATAGTGATGCCACCTGAAGGGGGGAAATCCTGAGAACAGGATCTCCCAGAGCGGTTTCTTCTGCTCATTCAAAGGAAGCCCCCTCTATTGGACAAGCCATTGACAGCAGAAAATCACTCACTCCTCTACGGAATCTGAATGCATGGTGTTATCCAGCTGTCACCTGGAAGGAAGATGGCTCCATCAACTCCTGTCCAAAATCTATTGGGAAATTTTCTTATGCCCGCTCCATCTTATTGACAACAAAATTAAGAAATTTGGCACCAACTCAAAAGCAAAGCACATCAATATCAAAGTAAAAAGTCTCTGGGAAAATTATGAGAACAAGACTATTGATGTCATGCTGATTCTGTCAGAATCAATGGCTGCCAATGCATTGACCAAGGCAGCCAATAAAATCTCAAACTGCAGGCTGGTAAATTGTTTCTCTGCTCCGTATCATTAGCCTCTGAGTCAAGGGGGAGTGTTGAGCTGAAGCACTACTACTGTTGTGAATTCCACTCACATCCCCTATTTCTATTGTCTGTCTATGTTTCTTTATGTGTGTTTTCTTCTTCTCACTCTCGCCGCTGCCATGTCTCACTGGGTGCTAAGACTCAAAATCTAGAGTGGGAAACCCCTGAGCGCAACCACCTGACAGTCAACAACTGAACTCCTGGGAATCTCAATCATCATCCACCAAGCAATCATATTCAAATACTCATCTGCCTACCTCATCAAGTGACCGCCAGCAGCCAGCTCAATCCAAGTAATAACAAATCTGACTCCATTGGTTATTTTCCGTACTAACTCTCTCCTCCAGATTGTTCAAGGCGCCTTTTTCAGTCATCTCTTGCTGTTCTCATAGCTGGTTGTACTCCAACGGTCTCCTGAAAGACTTCCGTTGGTGTTGTTTCTTTTCCTATTCTCCATCTCAATGACTCTTGTCTCTTCATTTCCTTTCTGATTCTGTTCCTACTCAAAATGCAGTCTGGTCTTGGTTTTCCTGCCAATACTTTTTCCTCACACTTGGTCATTGTTATCAGCTCCAAATTGCCACCCATACCATGTAAGGCTTCTTTTTTATTTTTTATTTTTTTTTATACTAACTCCAAAAAAAAATCTCCTAACAGCTCCCGCACCCATTGTTGAGTTGCTGGTGCCTCTGTTGCCGGTCCAAAGATATATGTGCCATTCTTCTCCAATCTGGACTCCTTCTTCTTGACTCTCCTTCCAATCCTCCAACTTGCGCCCATCTAGATCTACCTGATTCTGCCTTATTTCTCTGTACCATGTGGCCATCCAAAGCAACAACAAAGATTTTGGATGACAAATTGAGGAAGCCAAAATTGACCAGTACCTCCGCAATTTCAATGAGGGGATACTGGTCATCCTCCAAGGTTTGGTTGAAATCCCAGCTGCGGAGTGTTGAAAGCTCCTCCATCAGTATCATTTCCCCAGTGGTGAGCTCTTTTGCAGGCTCCTCCATGCCATCTTCCTTCCTTTGATTTTCCCCAAATATCTGTCTCTTTTCTTCTAAAAAGCTAAATTATATACACAAAAGATATCTACCTAAAACTTTTAAATTTTTTTCCATGCTCCTTAATTCTTGTATATAGTATTTGAAATAAATATGATGCCTGGCCCTCCTCAGAAAGGAATCCTCTTGATTACCCGCACCATCCTACAAAGAGATAAAAACACACACAAAAAAGGAAAGAAACTCCTAAAAAAAAACTCTGCAAATAACACATCACCTAAGGACCTGGACCACCCCAGAAAAAGGCCTCTAGACCTTCCATGCTACTCCGGTATTCTGAGCTTCCCTGTCCTCCTATCCCTCCACAACTTGAACATTGACCCCAATTTTCATTCCTCCAAGGACTCCTCCTCCGCAGACTCCCTCTCCTCTGCAGCCATCTGCTCCACTTTGGCCATTTCCTGATCTTTGTCTCCCAAACCCGCAGTTTCATCAAAAACGGTAGTGCCCCGCATGTGAGCTGCCGCTGCCTTCCACTTAAGTGGAGTTCCATCCAACTCCTCCAACTGATAACTTCCGCCTGGAAACTGACTTATGATCCAACAAGGGCTGTTCCAGAAATTGGCAAAAAGCTTACCCCATTTCATTTCCAAGCTCCAATTGTAAAGCAGAACAAGATCACCCTTCTGAAAAGGGTCCTGCAAGTGGTAGGCACAACCCTTGTCCCAGTACCAAACCAACTTGGCTTAAATTTCCCGCAGCCTCTGCACAGCCGTTGCCACCATGTCCTTCCTCTGCAAGAGTTTCTCTGCCCACGCCACAACTAGGTCCCCCGTAGTCTTAACCTTCTACCAGTCAATAGCAAGGTAAGTCAGCGTTTTGATATCCACCAGCAGCACCGGCTGCCGCCCATACAAGAGTTTGTATGGCAAATATCCCATACCCCACTTGAATGATATCCAATCCGCAAACAACACAGCTGGTAAAGTTTCCTGCCACTTCTTCTCCCTGTTTCCGCAGATCTTGGCCATTGCATCCTTGATCAGCTGATGCCCTCTCTCTATTGCCCCCACTCCCTCCAGATAATATTCCGTAACTTTCCAAAACTTTGTGTTAAGGTTTGAGGGGAGTTCTTGGGTTAAAATTCTTGAAAGGATGAGGATGAGATCTTGTGAATCTAAGCGGAGTGGCTCTGAGGAGTCAGTAGAGGGCACTCTGGTTCATGGTAAGTCAGAAAAGATGGTTGAATTTCACCAGATAAGATACAGACTTAAATAGTGTAAGTGAAATGTAGCTGACTAGTGGGTGACAAATAATATAATGAATAAAAAAAGTTTGATAAGAATAGATGTGAAACACACAGTTTCACAAGATAGCTTCAATATTAGGAATAGGGCCACAATAGATGAAAGATAAAGGAGGCACTAGAGTTGATACTGCCAGACCAACATAAAGACTTCACTAGACAATCATACTTAGGGTGAGAGCTACTGTAGGTTAAGATAAAGATGATACTAGAAATAAGAATAAATATCTTATTATAAAGATCACACTAGAAATAACACTTAGAGCATAAGGAAAGAATATAAAGCTTAATAAGTGGTTGCACTCTAGTATTAGGCAAAACAATATAAGACTAGAATTATAACACTTTGCACCACAAGATTCAACCAGCTTCCAAAGATTACCCCAAAAATCCGCCCTGCTGTCTACCGTGATGAGCCACAAAAACACAAAACAAGCAAACCAATCCTCCTCTAAAAACCGCCCAACTTTCTCTGCTGACAGCTTAACTAATGGATGCGCCTCAAGTCATCCCAAAAAGTTGTCCCAAGCCACAAGTAGATACGGGAACTCCCCTGCCTTGATATGCACCATGTCCAGGGAGATCCTCCCAAAAAGGGCATCCTCACCCGTTGGAATACCCACCTCCCAAGGTAATCTGGTGCTCCACCTCTGAAACTCCTTGCAGCTCTGCACCCAATCCCGCACTGTTTGCCCCAGTCCTGGCCACCAGAAACGGGTCTTAACTCTCCTCTGTGTTTATGCCTCCCCCAGATGCCCCAAGTTGTTGTGGAGGCGCCATCACGAATCCTCCTGATATTTTTGCCTTGTGACCACAACCAAGGGTATTGGAAGTGCCTGGTCCCATAACTGCCTGTCTTGGTGAAAGAAATGCAGAACCCTTTGCCGTACCCATCTAACCTCCGGAAAATGAAGCTTCCAAAGATACTCCTCCAATGCCTGAAACCTACCAAACTGTTTCAGGGGAAGTTTTCCAACTTCCGCAGCCATTGTTGTGGTAGTCCAAACCTGTCCTATATCCATCAGACTCACTTTTCCAGTGTAAAAACAGCTCAAAACCTCAAAGTAACCTCAGAAATGGATTCTAAATCAGAAATAACCCATAGTCACTCAGCCAAAGTACCCCCCTATCTCTCATGGACTAGAAGATACAGCCCAACAAACCTCCAACTGTTGCAAACTTGTTGAAAATATCACTTCTTGTCTGCAACAACCTTAATGAAAACTGGATTTTACTCCTGTGACACCTCTCTGTAGAGCCATTTTTCACAGTCCCTGTCTTTGCCATTGACAAAAAAGGGAAACTCCATTCTCTTCCTTTCATCTTCTCTATTTTTATTCACTTTCTCATCCTTCACACTTCTCCCCCCTCTTCACCCAGTCACATCAACCTTGTCATATTAAATTCCTCACTTCTCACTATTGATTGATTGAACTCCAAACTGAAATCCATCATATGGTTATTTGGTATGACTCGACTCAATTTCTTTCTCATTCTTTTTTGCCTCTCTCCTTCTGCTCCTGTCTTCTTTCTACTTGTTTCTACTGTTACCTCATGAGTTGACCTCTCTCATTTTTAAAACTTTGTAGAGGAGATAACCTCTATTGTATCTCCTTATTCATTCTATTTCTTTTTTGGTGTAACTGTCAATCATGACTTTCCTGATCTCTTGTGGTATGTTTCCTCTCTAGTTTCTATTGCTTTGTTGAGTATTATCTCTAATTTCTTAATTTATTTTATTTTTCTTCTTTTTCTTCTTGCTCATTCCCCTGATGTGGATATCCCTGTTTTTTCACTCTCAGTCTTGGGTCTTTTTCAAATTCAATTACACTTTTTCAACAAAACTCATACCCAACCAGGTGTCATAGCCCTGTGGAAGGCATGAAGACATACGTTGGAAACCCTCAAGGAAATACCAGTAACAGATTACCCTCAATACCAGGACCATAAAACCCTATCACCTCAGCCAGAATACATAAATACAGATACAGGAGGCAGTGAAGCTAGTTCAGCTCCTGTCACCTCACCAAAAAAAACAAGCAAATAAACATACAGGATGCTGTGCAGAAGTATACAGGAACAGTGCAGGCAGGAGGAAGTGACACCAGTCTCAACCAGAACAAAACAAACAAGCAAATATACCTACATAAATCTGTGCAGAAGTATACAGGAGCAGTTTTGGCAGGAGAAAGTGGGACCAGTCTCAACCAGAACCAAAAAAAACTACCAGTACCAACAACCCCCAGCACCACAGAGAAATTTATGCAGCCAGTAGCATGTGATTCCAAACAGACTACCAGTAACAACAACCCTCAGAACCACACAGCAATTTATTTAGTCAGAAGCATGTGATGCCAAAAAAAATACAAGTACCAACAACCCCTAGCACCACACAGCAATTTATGCATCCAGTAGCCTGTTATTCCAAACAAACTACCAGTACAAGTACCACAGGCCTACCCAGTAATATATGTAGGAATTCAAGACCATGCAGCACCAAACAAACCACAATTAATGCACAGAAATACATGAATGTAGAAGCAAGTAGCACCAAAGAAACCACAAGTCAATGCACAGAAATACATGCAGGAAGAACAGTCAGTACCAAATAAGCAACCAGCACCATACCAACCTTATCAGCACCTCACAGCAATTTATGCAAGTCTGTGCAGGCATGAAAACCCTGTACAATCTTTTTCCAACCAGAAGGATTGCCTCAGTTTCATGCAGTGTCTTTTGTCTAACCAGCAGAATTTACTCAGTTTCATGCAGTGTATTTTTCTAACCAGCTAAAATGTCTCATGTACCTTGATCCCACTGTAACAGGGGAAGCCCCAGGGAACCCTCAGGGGCAGCCCTGAGCATCCCCTGAGGACCAGACTTTCTATTTAAGGAGGGCCTCTCTGCCCTATACAGGTTTTATCAGAATGACATCCAGGCCTATATGCCATCCAACTCCAGGTCCCTCACAGGTCACTCAATCACGCACCACCTATAAGGCCCTCTTGGCCCAGATATAGATAGTATCAGTGAATCAGTTATAAAAGGAAACAAGAAATCAGAAACCAAGTTATTAACCATATTTAAACAATTAAACCACCCACAAGTTTCTTGAATAAGGGTTCTTCTGTGACCTGAATATTCAGAACCAGATTAAATAAAAACCACCCCTTAATCAATAAAGAACCCTTACAAAGAAAGAGAGCACAACAAAAATAAGAAACCACCAAAATTTCCTCTACCCAGCCCCCTGTGGGTGAACCCATCCTTGGGTCCTCTCCTGAACTATCCCTTTGATAAAACCCTTGAACCCTTTAATATTGGGATATTGGCTAAGATCAAATATATCTGTTCAATAACTAACCAATAACCCAATAAATCTGGTCTTTTATTTAACAAAACCCTACCAATAAAAATTAATAACTAATCTAGGTCTGATCTGAGATCTATATTAAGTCTCAAAGAAACAAGCCATTAATTTAAATAAATTATTGTGCAGACTTACTATAGTGCTAGAAGGGAAGGCAATTCAAAACCACTCTTATTTTTTACTAATACTCTAAAGGAGTAGAATTAATAATAAATTCCCCTTCAAGGACTGCCAGAAAGCTATTTGCTTCTTTTTTATATAATCCCTTAGGATTCTCTACATTGTCGCGGCCGTCAGAAGCCTCTTCTTCACATCCAAATCTACCTTTGCCGCACGCCGGATCTCCAGATACCAAGACAAGGCATCCGGCATTGTAAACAACTTCCTCAGAAAGTGCCTGACCATGAAATTGAACAAATGTAAGTATGCAATCCACTGCGTCATAGGAGCATTAGGAAAGTTTGGGGAATTAATCATCCTAGCTAGCACTTCCGCATCCACCAGGAGTTGCAATTTCACCCCCCGCAGAACATGCTGTAATCTCTGCACAATCCATGTCACCCCGCATAACTCCAACTTGGGCTGTGAGTACCAAGATCCAACCTCCAAAAAGGTTACCAACTTGTAGAGCACTGGCCTGTCTTTCCCTTCATTATCTTGGGTCAGCACACCGCCTGCATCAAACTTGCTTGAGTCTACTGCCAGCTGGATTCCCCCTTTTCCATAATCCAGGTCCTTCAACAGTATCTGCCGCCCCACAATATCCTTAAACTCCCAGAACGCGCAATTGTATTCCTCCATCCAAAACCACTCAGCTCCCTTCCAAATCAGCCTCTGAAATGGGCTTGCTATCTCTGCAAAACTTTCAATGAAGATCCACACCCATCCACATAGACCTAGAAACTGGGAAATGTGAGTAGCTTTCTGTGGAGTAGGGAATTCTAGAACCCTTTTAACTTTGGCTTTAGTGATTTTCCTTCCTTTTGTGGATACCTGGTGACAAAGGACCTCTAATGCTGGGATGCATACCACAAATGTTTTACCAAAAACAGTCAATCCTGCTTCCTCCATCTGGAACAGGATCCTCTCCAAAGTCTGCGTATATTCCCAAAAAGACCGCCTGATCCCAAAATTCCCCACAATAGTTTCTCCAACCTAGTTGCTTTACAACCCCTTGATACCCCCGGAATCAATGAATATCTGCACTGTTTCCAGAACATCATCCTGAAAACCCATGTCATCTGCGCATGGTAAACAGCTACAAAATTAGTTGCTCCCTGGAGAAGCCTTGTTAACTGAAGTTTCACCAACCGCTTTCAAAAGCCGTCATTGGTCAGGACTCTGGGTGTAGCTTGCGCTGGTCATACCCCCCATGACATCTACCAACCCATATAAGACTCTTCCGGTCATATTCTCCACAAACTCCTCCACCTGCGGAGGCAATCCAGCATCTCTGATTGTGACTGAGTTCAACCTTTGCAGGTTGTGGACAATCCACAGAATCTTCCCATCCTGTTTCAGTACCCCAAAAATTTGACTGGAATAACTAGAAAAAGAATTCTTGTACAGTCCCGTCTGCAATTGCTCCCACACCAAACCCGTAAATTGATCCCTAACCGCTGCCAGAATAGGAATGGGCTTGATTTGCCAAGGGCTTTGAGACACCATAGGTATCCAGTAGGGGTCTGCAATTTCTTCCCTGAGAATCCCCCATTCCTCCGGACAGGAAAACAGTGCCTTCCTCCTCATGACAATCACCACCTTCAGCAATTGTACTTCCTCCTCTTGCAATCACCCCTCCATCCCAAAGTTGAGTTCTGCCATCTGCTCTTCCATTAAGCCTGCCAAATCTCCCTTCAGAAGGGCGGTTGTCAATGGCAACTCATACGAGTCACGTGAACAACAGATAGGCCTCATTAGTTTTTTGAGGTCCTGCAGCATTGGCTCTTTCTGTGGCCGCACCTTCCTAGCAACTGGTTTGTATTTTCCACCAAAATTCTGCACTTCAATCAACTTTGATCCCTCTGTTGTTTCCTCCACTTGTAATTGCCAACCTGCAACAAAATTCAGGCTGCTCACAATTGTGGCACAAGGTTAGCTGCTTGTGCTGGCACCCATTGGAGGCAAATAAAAGGAAGAACTCACTTATGATCCTACCCCCACTCCCATTATTGTTACACCAATTCCCACTTTCCTCCATACCACCCAAAGTATGCTGCACTGCGCCACAGGGGTTCCTCCTTGCTCCTCATCTGTCAACTGTCTGTGAAAGGACAGAGTCTTCCCTGCACAGGCCACATGGACAACATCTAAAAATTCTGCACCGCATTGTTTTGGCCACCTTCCTCAAACAGACAGCCCTTCCAATGTTCCCATCTGCCACTCTCAGGCCAACAGATTGTTGTTTTGTATTGTTTACCCAAGGCATCCGCAGAGGTAAAGAGTTCTTCCCTGTTAGAGTTTGTGTTTTCATTTATGTGACTTTCACTGGAGTTCAGAGTACCATTGATTGGATTGATTTGATCTTATTATTGTTAACTTTCAAGTACTAAAACAACAGGTAAAATGTAACTGGGCTGTGTTGTAGTATTGTGATTATCATACTGTTTAGTCATGGCTATCAGACTCTTTAGTCATAGCATTTCACTTACCATGTCACTTAAACTGCTTATGCTAATTTTACCTTATTCATTTTGTACTCAACCACTTGTCAGCCTATAGTGTATTTAGTCTATATAAACACCAGTGCTCTCAAGTGGAATTCATCATCTGTTCAGCCAACACATCAACTGGAGTGCCCCTTTCCTCCTGATCTCAGGTCCGTTACGCTTGACGTTACAAGCCTCTTTCACTCATTTCTTATTAATCTTTTACCTCATTCAAGCTTAAGCTCTTTTTATTTTTACATGGTTAAAAGTCTTTGCTCAACCTGAGCCAACCATACTCAATGCAAACTGGTCGCCTTCAATAGTCTCATCCAGAAATTGGTCTTTGACTCTTTTGGCGAGGGGGTGAGATGAGGATGAGCCATGTCATCGGCCATCAGGAAAATTGTCAAACTTCAAATAGACCAAATCCAACAATCACTTTGTTATCTGGATCATCCGCACCTCAAGACTCCAAGTTGTTTGTGTTGCTAGTACGAATGGGAAAGACTTCCAATCTCACGTGCGGAAGAAAACAACTATAAAGGCCTTACCCTCCTACCAATGCCAACGCTGACAACGTTGGTGACAACAATCAGTTGTGTTTTTCAATCAATCAGTCGCGTTTGTCAATCGATCCTCAACAATAAGTATGACCTCAATAATATCCGGGCCCGACCCTAGCCAAACTGCCCAGGCTTTGGTTGGGCTATCATGCCAGTTTCGGCAGGAGGTATTGAGTCATCCATCAACTCCATCAACAATACGGTTGGTTTGTCAGGATTGCTCCTAACGAGGATAGGGCCGAACATACTCAAAAGCACAAGAATGTCTCAAATACGTTCAGCCCAAGTAGTGTCATCAAATTCGAACCGTACATCACCAAAGCCTTGGAGTTGTTCATTTGACAATTGGATCAAATCGCATCCTCCCAACCATCCTCCGATTGGAACGTGATCAATATCTTACCTTGGTTGAATTATTTGGCTTTTGATATCATCAGTGATCTTGCCTTTGGTGAAAGGTTTGGGATGATCGAACGAGCTGGTGATATTGCAGCAGTCAAAAGGGATGGTCAAATGTTACACTTACCGGCCATCAAGATCTTAAACGAACGAGGGGAGTTCAGTATCACTCAAGGTAGTCTATTGGCTAGCTCGAGACCTTATACCAAGTACATTGATCCTTGGTTTTGTTGTGGCGCCGCTAGCGTTAAAAACCTGACCGGCATCGCCACTCATTGAGTCAATGTCAGATTATCTCAACCCAATCAGTCCAGAAAAGATTTACTCGCTAGACTACAAGCTGGTCGTGATACCAATGGCAATCCGATGGCTACCCTTTGATTTTGTCACTGATAAGTCCTTCACGGCTCAAACCGAAACGGAGCTGATCAAATTTGCCAAGTGTCTGTGTAGGACTGAAACATTGGATGAGTGCAAGTCAAACAGAGCGAAGGATGGGCGGTATCTTCTTAGGAATCTGAAGTCAGCATATCGGAGGGATCGTTCGTGATACAAGGAGTTGGTGGAAACGGAGGGGGTGGAAACGGGTTTTGGTATTGGGAATCAATCGGTAATAAAAATGCAAACCGGCTGCCTTGTTTGCCTCACATCCATCTACCGGTACACTCGATATGGCCAATTGTATGATCAACCCTCAAGATGGCCGAAGAACCCAATCAGCGACTCTTCTCAAAATCTGAAGCCGGACGCCCATCGCCTCTGAGGACAACAAGCGAGTCAAAGAACAAGAGAGCGGCAGATCAGGAATAGCAGAACATCCTCCCAGCACCACCTTTGCTCAACAGGGAACTAGCCCCTATGCTCCAAACGTTTAAACTTGAATCATTACTCAATCCACCTTGTCCTTCCGCCACAAGTCCGACCAAAAAAAAAAAACTGCAAGCCAGCCTTTAGTTCTTCGCCAGGTTCATCACCTTTGTCCAGTCACCAGCACTCCTTTTTTTGCCAACTTGTCCTGATCACCAACATCATTGACATCTCACTACTGACTTGACTTGGAAGGATCGGTCTACAGCCCAACAACTCAACCTGATCACCACTGATCTCAATATCTTGTCAATTCGTCCCGGGAGGATCGGACTATAGTTTGCCTGCTGCGTTCATACTCTACCTACACTTTATTTTTTTGTAAATCAACCATCAATTTTTCACCATCATTTCACTACTCAACTCCGAAAATCAACCAACTCAAACAAGTCTGTTCCACACAATTAAACCCAACCTTGAACAAATTCAACGCATCTTACAAGTAATTCACCATTTGAACTGAAGAATTTTCCAGCAAATAGTAGAAATCATTAAGATAGAAGTTAGAATCAGAAATTCCCCAGGAAGTTTACCAGTCATTCAGCTCATCTTATTAATCAGTCACTAACCTGTATGTAGAATTATTCCAACAGTTAGTAGAAAATTATGTTAATTGAAGAAAAAGAGTTAGATTCCTTTTTAGGACAGTAACTTCCTCCAGTGCAAGTCAAGCAGGTGTGTTAGAGTTTGAGTTTTCATTTATGTGACTTTCACTGGAGTTCAGAGTACCATTGATTGGATTGATTTGATCTTATTATTGTTAACTTTCAAGTGTTAAAATTTAGGTTGGAGGCTCCGACCTGATGAGAAAGAGAATGGGGAAAGGAGCTTATGTTGCTAAGAGGAGCGGATCCTAGGAGTCAAAGAGGGGGCACTCCGTTTCAATGTAAGGAAGAATGGATGGTTGTCATTCACATGATAGCAGGCTGCTTTAAGTAGACTAGGTACAAGCTGGGCTGACTAGTGGTTGACATGATGACAATAACAATGAATAAAGATTATTCAATACTGGGCCATCAGAGACTGCACAAGGTGAAGGACTACAAGACAGGTTGCACTCAAGATTCAGGCAACACTAACAGTAGAAAAAAATTCTAACACACCCCCTTGACTGAAGCTTGAGGGTGGTTAAACAAAAATAATGAACTGGGAACTTCAGGACTCTTGCATGTCTATTAAATCCAACATTACAACATAGAATGAAGAGATGTTTGAACTCTGCAATAAGGGTGTATTCCATTAGAGAGGAAGGAAAACTTGTGATTTTTGAACTTCAGTTGAACTACAAAGAAGTCTATTACGTCAACAAGTAACACAAATATTCCAATCATAATTTTTGAACCCCGGTCTGATAGTAACAGCAATTAAACTGGAGAAGATTTGCCCACAAGGGAGCAGGACCAATAGAGGACCAAAGGGGTGACCAACTGGCCAGACATGCGACTTGAGGTAGCGCAGAACCAGATGACTTTAAGAGGTAGCGACCAAACCAGGCAACTTTAAGCGGTAGCGACCAAACCGGGCAACTTTAAGCGGTAGCGACCAAACCGGGCAACTTTAAGCAGTAGCGACCAAACCGGGCAACTTTAAGCGGTAGCGACCAAACCGGGCAACTTTAAGCGGTAGCGACCAAACCGGGCAACTTTAAGCGGTAGCGACCAAACCGGGTGACTTTAAGCGGTAGCGACCGAACCAGGCAACTTTAAGCGGTAGAGACCGAACCAAACTGGAGAAGATTTTCCCACAAGGGAGCAGGACCAATAGAAGACCAAAGGGGTGACCAACTGGCCAGACATGCGACTTGAGGTAGCGCAGAACCGGACGACTTTAAGCGGTAGCGACCAAACCGGGCAGCTTTAAGCGGTAGCAACCGAACCGGGCAACTTTAAGCGGTAGCGACCAAACCGGGCAACTTTAAGTGGTAGCAACCAAACCAAGAGTTAGAGTAGAAATAGATGATAGAGGAAGAGAAATGATGATAAGACGATGAGGGCGCAATGTTGTCGATCAATTGATCTTCTTGAGGCAGCAGGGCAAGAGCAACATTGATAAAGATGATGGCAGCAAAATTGAGGTAGCGGGCAATCAATTGGACAAGCGCAAGGTTGCTTAAGATGACAGCAATGACAGTGCAATAGGTTGAGATGACCAAGAGATGCAAGAACAGCAGTAGGAGGAATCGCTTTTAGTGGCATGGCGAGCAAGATCAAAGGTTGACAAGATGATGACCCAAGCAATTGCAGAATCAAGATTTGAGATGACCAAGAGCGAGCTGGTAACAACAACGGAGTCGCAAGCGCACAGAGCAGGAAGAATGATGAAACAGCCAGAGTGATGCAGGATGAGCTGGCCAAGAAAAAAGATGGAGAATGGTCTCAGGGGAGCATTTTGGCTTTTAACCGTGTTAAAATTTAGGTTGGAGGCTCTGACCTGATGAGAAAGAGAATGGGGAAAGGAGCTTATGTCGCTAAGAGGAGCAGATCCTAGGAGTCAAAGAGTGGGCACTCTGTTTCAATGTAAGGAAGAATGGATGGTTGTCATTCACATGATAGCAGGCTGCTTTAAGTAGACTAGGTACAAGCAGGGCTGACTAGTGGTTGACATGATGACAATAACAATGAATAAAGAGTATTCAATACTGGGCCATCAGAGACCGCACAAGGTGAAGGACTACAAGTCAGGTTGCACTCAAGATTCAGGCAACACTAACAGTAGACAAAAATTCTAACATCAAGTACCAAAACAACAGGTAAAATGTAACTGGACTGTGTTGTAGTATTGTGATTATCATACTGTTTAGTCATGGCTATCAGACTCTTTAGTCATAGCATTTCACTTACCATGTCACTTAAACTGCTTATGCTAATTTTACCTTATTCATTTTGTACTCAACCACTTGTCAGCCTATAGTGTATTTAGTCTACATAAACACCAGTGCTCTCAAGTGGAATTCATCATCTGTTCAGCCAACACATCAACTGGAGTGCCCCTTTCCTCCTGATCTCAGGTCCGTTACGCTTGACATTACAAGCCTCTTTCACTCATTTCTTATTAATCTTTTACCTCATTCAAGCTTAAGCTCTTTTTATTTTTACATTCCCTAGTATCCAGACGGAAGCCAAGAGATTCTTGGAAGGCAAAAAGGAATTGCCTACCAAGTATGACCTCCAACCTACTTACTACCAAATATGACAGCGGAGCCAATACCTTAGCCACCTCTGTCATCTCTTTCTCCACTACCCCTTTGACCATGCATTCAAAACCTCCCAAGTTCCGCAACCCAATATTTGCCTTTTGCCTGACCAACCCCGCGTCATTTTACAACTTCAATGTGAAGAAAATTTACCATTTCTTAACACCTTTCACCTCCAATCTGCATTTCTATGTAGCCCAATGGGCACATCATGGCGCCGCTTGCTCCCAGAACGTCTTCCCCTGTGTTGAGATAACCAACCTTTGCCTCTTCCTTGATTTTTAAGTTTTCCTCCTTACTCCCCATAAACTGCTTAGAGACAGAAACCATCTCCTCTGCCATAACTTGTGAGATTTTCACAAGCTCTTTCAAAGTTAGGGAAACTGGGTGATCCATTTGGCAAATCCTCCTTGCTACTTCTCTAGCCCTCCTGTGGGATCCCCCCATTTTTACTAAAACCACCTGCTCCGGAGTTTTTTCAGGGGTAGGACCATCAATGTGCATTCTCCACTTGTTGGAGCAGACAGCTTTAGCCTCCGCCAAAACTTCCTGGGGTTTCCAAGTTAGAGGAAATGCGTACCCTGCAAAGGTTTTTGCCTCCTTCTTTTCTGCAGCCGCCGCTCAAGCCAGATCTCTTGGTGAAGGTTGATCTGTAAAATCTGGTATAGCTTCTCCTGAAGGGTGAAAATGTTCCCTTCCGTCAGTCTTAACTGTTTTACTCCGCACATCTGCACTCAGGTCTTTACACAAACTTTTAAGATGGCCATCTTCCTGAAAGTAGTAGCATTGGAAGACGCAAGGCTTGCCTTTGTTCCTTGGTGGCACCCTTGATGGTGCCTGAGTTGGTGCATGCATTGTTGTTGCTTTTTTTGGTTACAGAGCTGTTCCGGCTGGCTTTGCCATAGCTTCCTGCCAGAAAAGATGCATCTTGTTAAAAATTTCCATCATTTCCGCAGTTTCTTTTGGCGTTACCGGCCCCTCTACCCTCTTCACCTGAACATCCCCCCTTACTGGACCATTTGGGTGTTCCTCCATCAATCCAGCCAGTTCCAACTTGCCCACAACTGCTGTGCAGATGACCTTCATGTATGGGAGTAGGTTTACTCCTTTGTCCCACAACCTGAAAATTAATCCCGCGTTGTATAGCTTTCTATGGACACTTCTGCGCAACTCAAAGCTAAGCCCCTGCATGAAGGTCCTTCTTAATGAACAATTATGCTCCTCCAAAATTTTGTTGATGACTAGGTACTTTAGAATGCAATCAAATGAGGAACAGTACACACAGAACAATGTCCTTGAGGAAACACCTCCTTCCCTTGCTATTTATGTTGCAAGACGCTTGAGATACACTTCTTGGAACCTCTGCTCTTTTGAACCCTGTTTCTCCACTATTTCCTTCCGCAACTTCTCCCAATTTGGTTCACTATAACCCTCCATATCCTCAACATCCTGCAGATATTCCTTTTCTGGAATAAAATTGACTATCTGCCAAACCCGGTCTATGTTGTTTTTGCCTTCACCGTCAGCTGCATTCTAAAACCGTTCCAGGAACCAGAGGACATCCTCTGGACAAAAACTAAAAGCAGGATAGTCCCTCGGACTAATCTTTGCTCCGCTACCCCGCTGCTCCTCCGGCAACTTGGGTGCTGCATATGTTGATCATCCACCCATGGTTGCCCTTGGCAGCGGCCCCATCAGACCTGTGGTCTGACAGAGCATTTTGATAGGGTGGTGCACTTCCAGATGCTTCCTGTCAATGGTTTGGAAGGGATTTTCCCATTCTGGCCTTGTAATCTCCAATCTTCATTGACATATTGAGGGTAAAAAAAGAAAAATATAACTCTGCGGACAGTATTAGGTTTAAACAGAGAAAAGGAATTTCCTGTACAGATCCCCAATTTGTGGAAAGAGATTTTGTGTTGTGTAAATTTCTCCACAGAAACCTCACTCCAAATTCTGGAAAGCCCAAACCCCTTGAGTTACCCACCTGTACCTCCCCAAATCTAAATATAATCTGCTTCCACAAGAAAGGTTACTATGGCACACAGCAGTTTAAGAATCAATACCAACCACTATTTGGTTATCCGCAAAACTGTCCCACCCTCAATGGTAACCACCAAAGCTAACTTGAAATGAAGTAATAGTAAATAAACAACATGGACTCCTAAACAAGCTCTGCACTTGAACTATTTCCTACTTAAGAATCCAAGAAATCAAGCTGGTAATCAGGCTTTTTAAAGCAAATAAAATAATAGAAAAACTCCTTTATTGTACGCCATCTAAGGTAATATACTCCAACAATCTCCTATAACATTCTGATTCTTTTACAAATTATTTTTCTTTTTCCAATAAATATTCCATCCTCTCCTCTGGTAAGGGAAATTTCCTTGTCATTTATATTCAAATCAAAAAATGAACTATTCCCCAAAAGAATTTATACTAAAAAATAATGATCCCTCCTTTAACCGCCTCAGTGAATTCCGCACTGATCCTCATTACCAATAGTTGAATCCTTTACCCAATCCAATAAATTGCAGTAGGTTTGGTGATCATGTTGCCAATCTTCCCTAAAAGTTGAGTTGTGCCAATGCATAAATAAAAACATATCCCCATCAATCTTCCTTAGAAGATCACTCCCAATCCCACATGCTGCATTACTACAGATCCCCAACAATCCGCATGCTGCCTCCTCAGCTTCAGTTTCAATTGCCCCATACTCACCCAACCTCAGTGAATAAACTTTAATTGGCCTAGTCTCTACTACTTAGCCTTGATCAAATGCTTCCACAATTTTAAATCCTTAGTTGCAGAGGGAAGGTTATGTTCAACGGTGTTTGTTGTACACAAAAGGCATAAACTCTGGCCCATTCTTGTTATTGTGCCATGGAAAGCACGCAATGCACCAATTCTGAACCCCTGACTTTTTTACTCTGGATTAGAAAGTCTGCCAATGCGCCCCTTCTTAGCCTATTGTGCTGTGGAGTTCCAACCACTGTTGAGCCGCTCTGAGTTGAATGTCCAGTGCTGAGCCTACTTGCCTCTGTGTCTATAAATAACCACCACAACGTTCCGTTGTTGCATCAATTGTGTGTCCTCTGGAGAACTTGAGCGCTAGCATTCTGACCAAATCATTACAGCAACCCAATCAATCCATCCAGTATACTCATTGCTCTGTTCCTGTTCTGCCCAACACCATAACTGTTGTAAAACACCCAAAACTGTCTAGCATGTGTTCACCCTTTTTCAGGTAAATGAATTTGGCTTTTTTTTCTTCCTTGCAATGCCTCAATCCCTTTAGTCTCTAATGAAATAAAAAAAAACTTTTCCAGTCTGAAACTTCAACATTTTTACAGTCCCAGAAGCCCTTCAAAATTGCAATAAGGGTGGAAATCCTCCTCTCAAATATGACCAACAAAGACGTTGCAAAAGACCTCCATCATTGCCATCCTTGACTGCACAAACTTCAGCGTATGAAAGGGGAGAATGAAGATTCATCTCTGATCAAAAGACTTCCTTGAAGTATGCAAAAAGGAACCTGAAAAAGATGCCAAAGCCTCAACCATAAACAAATGTAACAAAGCAAGCTATGAAGCAGTTGGGATCATCACAAGTTGCATCAATCAAACGGTCTTCATCAAATTCATGGATGCCAGCACTGAAGACAACACCTGTCTTATTTGGAACAAAATAAATATTCAATATGCCTCCACAACAGCACTAAATAGAGGACGCATCTGGATGGAATGGGAGGCCCTGTCCTATAATGGTGACCTTCAAGAGTTAATTCAAAGATGCATAAAAACCCTCTTAGATGGAGCTTCTGTAGAAATACCAATCCCAGAAAATATATTGTCCTACTCAATCCTTGGAAAAATATGGAAAAACACACATCTATTCCACCTCATTTATGGACTGGACATGGACAAATAAGCAGTCAAAAACCCAAACAACACCCTCATGCCACTCCAGAGTTTTTTCCATCACTTAAAATTGAAGGATTTCTCTAAATAAAGTCTAGCACCTGAAGCCACTGAACTTAATAACTCAGGAAAAAACAGCTACCCAGCAAAAACCGTCTACTACTGTGCGGATGGGAAACACAACCTCATGTTCACAACTCATAAGGAGTAAACGTTTTGGGTAAAGTTCCCACACCTCAGACCCAAAAGGAAAAATAACAACAATCCCAAATGTGCTTCACTTCACATCACCATTGCCGCTACTTATCATGTGGAAGGGCACAAAAGTCTGGTAACTTCTACCCACTGCAATTTTTCAACAGAAATAATTGACTGTGGAGCAATGCACTTAATGTTCCCACATCCCAAAAATTTTGAAAACCTCAAATCCTGCGCTCCATGGCCTGTCACTGCCAGGGATGAACATATATAGCTGCTGGCCAAAGGGAGGGGAGAAGTTATCATTACCACAGGAAAAACCACCCACTGCCTGTCCAACTGTATGTTTGTGCCCAAACTCAAACAAAACCAAATTTCCCTGCTTCCCCTCATCAAGAATTCAACCTCCATCAACAAGGAAGGCAACAAATTTCAGATCCTGGATGGAAAGAAAATGCTCCTGAGAGGAAACATTGTGAAAAGACTAATGGTGGTTGATTTCATAGTTCCACAGTTTCCAAAAGCCTACCTTGCCTCAGCACACTCAGACATCTGGCATTGCCAACTGGGACACCCCAATAACCAAGTACTCAAATCAATGGGCTTCATTGGCGCCAACTCCACCAATTGTTCAATCTTCAGAACCTCAAAGTCCAAAGCTACGCCCTATCTCAGTCACTTTGATGCATTCAGCGCACTAATTCATTGCATCCATCTAGGCCTTGTTGGCCAAATAAATCCTGGAACCATCTCTGGCTACAAATAATTCATGACTGTTTTCAATCAGTTCTCTTCTTTCAAGTTTGTAAGGTTTCTGACAACAAAACCAGAAGCATTCCACCAGTTTTTCATCTTGAAAAATCTGATGGAAAACCTCCACAGTTGAAAGATAAATAAAATTATATCTGACCATGGCGGAGAATATGTAAACAAGGAATTCCAGGAATTGGCCAACAGAAGAGGGTTCATCCATTTGCTCTCCCCACCAGAAAATCCTGGGCAAAATGCCTTTTCTGAAAGGGCAAACAGAACCATTCTTGAAAAGGCATGATGCTTACTTCAGGGAACAAAACTACCCAAATGCTACTGGGGGGAAGCAGTGAACACTGCCACCTTTCTCTGTACCTGACACCATCAGCTTGGCGGAAGAATCACTCACCATATTCCTAATGGACTTCCAAAGCACTGAAAATCAAGAATCTGAGTGTGTTTGTGTGAAAAGCCTACATATCTGTTCCAAAACACCAACAAGCCTGGAAACTGGGACCCACCATAGATGAATTTATTCTGCTGGGGTACAAAAAAAACACATCCTCCTACAGGATTCTTTGCCTCCAAGACAGAAAGGTTGTTATCACCAGGAACATCAACTTTTCAGAAGAAATTCTTCCTTTGTTGAAAGAAGAAATTACTGAAAGCTCCTCTGACAACAGGTGGGAAAAATTAGAACTTGAAGAAGACAATTTCTTCTTTGACTGCCAAGAGGAACACCCGTTGATCTTACCAGTGAACACTACACCAAATGGGGAACACAATGCAAATCATGGCACAATGAGGGAGGCCAATGAGGAACATCCCAAGAAAATTTCCGTCCCTAACATTGAATTGCCTGCCGCAAATGCTCCTGAGTAACATCAAATCTTACCAAGCACATGTGGAAAGCCAATCAGTTATTGGACCCCAAAAACCAACAAGAATTGAAGGAGATGTCTCTCCCATCAGCATCTTACCCTACTCACAAAGACCAAAAGCACACCTCACAAAAGCAGATCCAAACAAAACTCCAAGAAGCTACAAAGAAGCAATGGAATCAGAAAAACAAGAAAATTTGATTGCTTCTATTGAGAAGGAAATAGGCTCAATGGATAAATTGAAAGTATGGGAGAAGGTCAAAATAAATGGTCAAAAGCTGGTGGGTTCAACCTGGGTATTTAAAAAGAAGAGGGATCATACTGGTAAGGTGGTGGAATATAAATCACGGCTATGCACACAATTATTCTCAAAAATTCAGGTAAAGGAATAATCAAAGAAATTTGCCCTGAATGGTAGACTCAACTCCCTAAGAGCACTAATTGCACATGCAGCGTCAAAGAACCTTGACTTCCAACAGGTGGACGTGAAATTGGCCTTCCTCAATTCTCCACTGCATCAAGATGTGTACATATCCATACCCCAAGGAATACAACTGAAAAAAAAATTCAGCTTCCAACTCAAGAAAGCACTCTATGGCCTCAAACAGACACCGCTAGTATGGTAAAATTGCTGCTCAACCTGGCTGACTGAGGTGGGATTCACCTGCTCAATATTGGATGCTTGTGTTTTTCATCAAGGAGGAGTCTCTCCAATCTGGATTTTTGTAAAGGTTGATGACATTGCAATATTTGGGAATGATTTCAAAAGATTCAAAGCTGATATAAAGGAAGAGGTTGACATGAAGGACCTTGGCAAGGCCAAACTTGTTCTAGGTATGAAATTCAGCCAAGGAGAAGACAAAATAAAGCTCTCTCAAGCCCACTATGCCAAGTTAATCCTCCACCCTTATGGTATGACCAACTTTAGAACAGTTGAAACACCAATAATCCCAAAACCTCACCTTGAACCCGCATCAGACAAAGACGTGATAAACTTCAAGCTCTTGAATGTTAACTACAAAAGCGCCGTTAGATCCTTGAGCTACCTGAGCACTGCCACCAGGCCCGACCTAGCATAGGCCATTAGAAATCTCTCTCACCATTACAAACAACCAATTATTCAACACTGGCACGCATTCATGCATGTTTTAAAATACCTGAAGGGCTCTCTTCATCTTTCTCTCTCATTTCCCAAAAATCAGCCAGTAACTGTATCAGCTTACTTGGATGCTGACTGGGGAAACTTCCGGGAAACACAAAGATAAGTTACTGCCTACTGTTAATTCAGTACTCCATTCCCCCAATTTCTCCAGGAAATACTCACATTACCTCCCCATGCGCTCCCTCTCTTCCCCGGAGGGGGTTCCCCCAAATTCTCTCTCTCCTAGTCTAGTCCTCCTATCTTTCAACAGGATCTATTGATTGGGTGATCCTTTCCTCTCTTATTTTTCAATCTTACTTCTCTTATTTATGTCTCTATCTCTTTGTCTCTACCTCTTCTGTAATTTCTCCTATCTTCTTTCCTTTCCCATTCTTGAAAAATATCTGCTCTGCCAACTCTCAACCATTGAAGCATCTTCACCATCTCAACCTCCTTGATTATAAGTCTAAAGTCTCTGCCTTGTAAGACTCCAACTCCTCAAATCTCCTAAACTAAATCCAATCTGATCTCCTATTCCATCCAGTCTGCCTCCTTGTGTCCTTCTCAGCCTGTCTTCTCTCAATCTCTGTTGTGCATCCTGAATAAATTATTTCCCTGCTCAAGCTGCCGCTCTCAACGTTCTCTATTGGCTCTAGCTGTAGGAACTTTCCCTCATGTCTCTTCCTATGAACTCCTGTTTCTTTCAGATTCTTTTTCTCTTATACTTTTTGTTCTTTGTAAATCCCATGCTGGTTCTGAGTAATCTGGAAATCTAGCTCAGTATTATCACAGTTAAAAGCCAAACTTCTGCAACCAAATCTAACCAAATGAACCATAAAAAAATCAGCTGGGGCTGCCAAATACTTCCCTCAGGTGGCACTGAAATGTTCTGTCAATGCTATCCATCCTCTGAATGAAGAAAATTATTCAATATGGCAAGATAAGATGCTCATTTTGTTCAATCTAAAAGATATCAAGGAAGCTATCACTCAGAACTCTGGCCCATTGTCCACCAGACAAGACAGAGAAATCTGAGCAATAATTCTATCAAAACTAGACAGCACAACTGACGCCAACATGGTCAACTCCTCCAACATAACTTCATCTAAACTCCTATGGGCCAAAATCACCCAGAGATTTGCCTCTTCAGAGACAGCAAATAGGGAAAGGTTATTTAATCACTTCCTCCACTCAGATTTCAATGAGCATGCTATCAAGGGTTACATCACCAGAATGCAAAAGGCAATTACAAGGATGACTGACGTAGGAATTGAATTGCCCAAAGATATACTTGCATATTTAGTACTCTTCAGGTTTCCTCCAATTCTCAAAAAACTCAAGTAGAAAATAATGCATGTAGAAAAAATATGATGGTGGACGTGGTTTTCAATCACCTTACCCAATACAATAACAAGAGGAAGGCACAATCTAATACCAACAAACCAGAAGCAGATTTCTCCCTGGTGTTGACTAAGAACAAGATCCCCAAAGATGAGAAGAGGATGAAATTGAGATTCCAAGAAGGATATCATGCTCCTAATGCTCCACACTCTGAATCCTCTTGCTTCCATCTGCATCCTCAAATTGCACTGGAATGGTGGATTGAACAACAAAATGAGTGGAAAAACAAATCTTAAAAGAATCCAACCATCAATTACCATGCCTTTTCAACCCTCTGGATCAACGCAGACAACAATCCCAACCTACTTCTAGACTCAGGAGCAAATTTTCATATATATAAAAACCTAAATTATTTTTCCTTCATCAAACTTCAGGAAGAATCAGAGGAAATCAAAATGAGCAAATTAGAAGCCAATCTCAAGACATGCAGAACTGGAATGGTAAAACTAGAATGGAAAGACTCCATGATCACTCTCAAAGAATGTGTCTATGTACCCAACAATGTTGTGAATCTCATCAGCCCCAGCCTTCTTGCCAAGGAAGGCTGAAATCTATCCCAAGTTAACAACAAGTTCTCTGTCACTTGTGGTAACCAACTTGTATTGAAAGGATTGATTTGAGATAACTTATTTGTCATAGAAAACCTCAATCAGCAGTTCAAAACCAGTCCGTAAATCTTTCAAATCAATCTTTCACCCCTTCTCTCTCCCTACTCAATATCCACAAAATGTATGGACATGCCTCCATCTCTACTCTCAAGCCAATTTTAAAGGACCTCTACACTAACAAAGAGATACAAAAATTCCAATGTTACAGTTGCTTCAAGAGTGAAATTACTAGATCTCCATTATCTTGTGTTTCCTCTCCCGCAACTAAAACTTTAGACCAAATTCACCTTGAACTCATTGGCCCAATCTCACCACAATCTAAGGCGGTTCACAACTACATTCTCACTCTAGTAGACAACTACTCCAGCTACTTAGCAGTGCTCCCTCTGAATTCTAAAGACAAGACTACCAAAGTGATCATAAAAATCCTCAAAATTGAACACAAGAGATTGAACTATTACCCTTCCAAAATTTTCTCAGATAAAGGAACCAAA
The DNA here is from genome assembly GCA_025617555.3 of Puccinia polysora. Classification (NCBI taxonomy): domain Eukaryota; kingdom Fungi; phylum Basidiomycota; class Pucciniomycetes; order Pucciniales; family Pucciniaceae; genus Puccinia; species Puccinia polysora. The sequence continues at coordinate 51,806,338 of CM062627.1, read as the reverse complement.
TTCATTAACTCTACCTTCAAATATTTTACCAAAGCTAAAAATATCAAGTTACAGAAGTTGGAAACTTATCATTCACAACACAATAGTCAAGCTGAGAGAGCTAATAGAACAATGGTCAAATCCTCCCGGGAAACATTCTCTTCAACCAGGTTGGCTAAGAAATATTGGCATATAGTAACTCAAAGCTGCTGCTTCATGCTTAATCAAATTACTCAAGAAGTTAATCACCTATCTCCCTGGGAACACATGTTTGGCACAAGCCTCCCCACTAATTATTTGAAACCCATAGGTAATTCTGTTATATATCTTGATAATTGCACTCAAAAAGGACAAAAGTTCCACAAGAAGGGACTTGAGGGCATTTTGATTGGTTTCAGCCCCACCTTCCATTCTTCTCTTATTCTCAATTCACCTGGTGCGGTTTTCAAGACCAAACACGTAAGGTTTCTCAAAACTCAACTCAACAAATTCCCCTTCCTCAAATTTCCCGGTCTGGACCTATTTTTTCAATCTGAACTGGACAGCCACAAAAACAACTTCTCAACAAACAACAAGCAATATACAATCAGGGAAACCAGCCTTGAATGCCTTGAATCAGACTCCAATCTGGAGGATAACAACTCCTTGGAGGCCCATTCCCCCAATCATCCTCTCCCTCACGTTCTGGAACCAATAACTCAAAGGAGCAATCTAAGACCGCAAAGTCAAATCCAAAAGCCTCAAAGTTATGGCTTCCACCACTACTATGAGCCCCCTTCTTATAAGGCAGCGCAAAAAAGTCCTGAATGGCCTAAATGGAAGAAAACTTCAGAAGAAGAACTGAACTCTATTGAATCTCAAGAGATTTTGGAAGAATAATAAAACATAACAAACAATATCCTGAACACCACCTGGGTATTCAAATTGAAAGAAAAATGTCATGGTGAGCCCGCAAAATACAAGGCCAGACTGTGCATGCAAGGTTTTGACCAGGTTCAGGGCATTCATTTTGACAAGACCTGGGCCCCAACTGGAAAACTAGGATCTCTGCGCCTTGCACTGCTCTACAGTTTGAAGAATAAGATGACCTTTACCTAATTTTATGTGAAAGGAGCCTTCCTCCATGCACCATTGAATGAAACTGTCATAATTAGAAAACCTGAAGGATCAAACAGAAAATCACCCTATCTAAAATTGAAGAAATCTCTCTACGGTCTCTGCCAATCTCCTAAGAACTGGTAAAAAACTCTTACCACCTGGATCAAATTTCAGGTATTCTACGAGTCTACCAGTGATCCTTGCTTGTACCTAAACTCTAAATTGGGAGAAGTTATCTACTTTCACATCAACAATCTTATTCATGTTGGAAAGTCAAATATCTTTGCTACTAATTTTTTAAATAAATTCTTGAATTCTTCCTGCCACTCTCCAAACACCATCCTTGGCATGCTGATTGAGATTGAAAAGGAAAAAATCCTCCTCATCAGCCAAATAACATTGTTTGAGGGTTGGAAGAACTAGGTCTCAGTGATTGCAAGGACACCAAATGTCTGCTAACTCAAAACTTCCATCTAAAACCTGCATTGGATGAAGATCATGCGTAATTCTCTCAGCTCAATATAAACTAACAATCTGCTATTGGGATTATAAACCATCTCTCACGATACACTCTTCCAGATATTGCATTTTCTGTCTCTAGTCTGGCTAGGTTTAATACCAAACCCAGATTATCACACTGGAGGGAAGTGCTCAAGGTCTGGAAATATCTGAAAACCACCAAAAATCTCAAACTCACTCTCAAGTACAATCCCTCTTGGTAAATCATCTTAGGTTTAAGTGACAAAACTTGGGGTGATGACCCCACATTTTGTAAATCTCAAACCGGGTACATTATTCTTCATCACGGAAGACCGGTTATCTGGAACTCCTCAAGACAAAGAAACATAACCTACTCAGGTTAGGGAAACCAGGTGATCTGTTTGGCAAATCATCCTACAGGATCCCCATGCTTTGACTACCACTGCCTGCTCCAGAGATTTTGCAGAATTTGGACCATTGATTTCCATTCTGCGCTTCTAAACTTTTATCTGGAACTTGAGTGGATTACCAATCTTTTCAAAGAAATCTACCTTTCTCCTGAGCGTAAACCAACAATATATATTGATAACAAGGGCTTACAAGATAAAATAAAGAAATTTGGGTCACAGTACAAATCACAACACATCAATATTAAGACTAAAGGCCTGCAAGAAGATTTCTCTCTCTCCAAGTTTGAACTAACCCTTATCTCAACCAACAAGATGATGGCGGATAGTCTCACTAAAGCATCCTCTGTCAATGCCCTCAAGATTCTTCAAAAAGAATTCTTCACCTAATCCCCGTTGCAAATCTTATTTACACTTCCTCTCACCAGTCACAAGGGGTGTTAAGCCAGTACTCCCTTCCCCCCGGTGTCTCTGGGCGCTCCTCAAATTACCTCCCCGCGCGCTCCCTCTCTTACCAAGAGGGGGTTCCCCCAAATGCTCCCTCTCCTAGTCTATTCCTCCTATATTTCAACAGGATCTCTTGATTGGGAAATCCTTTCCTCTCTTATTTTTCAATCTTACTTCTCTTATTTATGTCTCCATCTCTTTGTCTCTACCTCTTCTGTCCTTTCTCCTATCTTCTTTTCTTTCCCATTCTTTTGAACTATCTGCTTTGCCAAATCTTAACCATTAATGTGTCTTCAACATCTCAACCTCCTTGATTATAAGTCTATAAGTCTCTGCCTGGTAAGACTCCAACTCCTCAAATCTCCTTGACTAAACCAATCTTATCTCCTAGTCCATCCAGTCTGCCTCCTTGTGTCCTTCTCAGCCTGTCTTCTCTCAATCTTTTTTGTGCATCCTGAATAACTCATTGCCCTTCTCAAGCCGCCGCTCTCAACGTTCTCTATTGGCTCTAGCTGTAGAAACCTTCCCTCATGTCTCTTTGTATGAACTCCTGTTTATTTCATATTTGTTGACTCTTATACTTTTTCGCTTTGTACAGCCCATGCTGATTCTGAGTCATCTTGAAATCTAGCTCAGTCTTATCAGCTACCTAACATTGTTCCACAATTGAATAATCCTTTGGAGAAAGAAGAAACAACCCTGTGTCTCACTATCCACGGCAGAGGCCAAGAAACGCTCTCTGACCAATCTCACCAGCAAATCCCTTTGGCTCCAAACATTTCTAATTGAAACAAAACTGATCTCATCTGACCCAGGACACATCACCATATTTGAAGACAACCAAGCATGCATCAAAACAGCCAACAAGAACTGTAATTTGAATCACCACCAAATGAAGCACGTTGAAATCCAAATCCACTTTTTCCAAGAAGTAATTACCAAATCCATAATCAAACTGCAGTAAACCAAAAGCGCAAACATGCTTGCAGATTTTCTAACCAAGCCAACCTGCCAACCAACACTGAACAGGGCCTTGTATAATTTGGGTATTCTCAAGCTTGACGTTGTGGGCAGTGTGAAAGCTTAACAAATTCTTGAGGTCAAACTTGTCTGACACCAGTTCTTGAGAAGCAGACATGATCTTGGCACATTTTTGCGGTCATAAATGTGCATGCCTGTTTAAAATAACCTTGTACAGCCAGAATGAATGGCGCGAACACAGTTTGTTTACTTTCTCTATTTCCTATTTATACATTCTGTTTTTGGATCAATTGTTTTTCCTCTGGAGAACTTGAGTGCTAGCATTTGGACCAAATCATTACTGCCACTCAATCACTCCATCCATTATACTCATTGCTCTGTTCCTGTTCTCCCCAACACAATAACTGTTGTAAAACACCCAAAACTGTCTAGCGTGTGTTCACCCTTTTTCAGGTAAATAACTATTGCTTGTTTTCTTCTTTGCAATGCCTCAATCTCTTTATTCTCTAATGAAATAAAAAAAAAATTTTCAGTCTGAAACTCCAACACTTTTAGTGTAGCAGTTCCAAGTACGTATTTGTGAGAATGTGAGTGTTGAGAGCACATGGACCTGTGTTTTGAGTTAAGGACCTCATCATGATGATGTTTTTAACCACATTAACTTCCAGGAGATTTATGTATTCTCTCAGCTGGAAGAGTTTGGAGTTTTCCACATGGTTGATTTTTAATTCATTGTGTAGGAGTCTTCCCAGGCTAATGAGCGTTCCTTGAAGTTTAGGGACACAGAGAGGTTTGAGAGTTATTGCCTTTTCATTCATGATATTGATATGAAAAAAGCCTTTTACATCTGAAATTTGGATGCTAGAGGAACAATTGCTGTGTAGAGACTCCTGTGGGATCATATAAATAAAGTAGCAAATAGCTTGCTGGCAGTCCTTGATGGGGAATTCAGTATTACTTCTACTCCTTTAGAGTATTAGTAAATACTAAGAGTGGTTTTGAATTGCCTGCCCTTCTAGTACCATAGTAAGTCTGCACAATAATTTATTTAAATTGATGGCTGGTTTCTTTGAGACTTAAAATAGGTCTCAGATCAGACCTAGATTGATTATTAAATGTTATTGGTGGTTTTTGTTGAAGAAAAGAGCAGATGTATTGGATTATTGGTCAGTTAATGATCATATATATTTTATCTTAACCAATATCCCAATATTAAAGCATTCAAGGTTTTATCAAAGTGTTTGTTCAGGAGAGGACCCAAGGATTGGTTTACCCACAGGGAGATGGGTAGAGGATAGGTTGGTAGTTTCTTTTTTTGGTGCTCTCTTTCTTTGTAAGGGTTATTTATTTATCAATGGGTGGTGTTTATTCAATATGGTGCTGAATATTTAGGTCGCAGAAGAACACTTATTAAAGCACCTGTTGGGTAGTTTAATTGACTAAATATTGTTAATAACTTGTTTTTGAAGAAAAGAGAGTTGGAAACCAAGACCAGTCTAAATGAATTTCATACATGAAACAAAATAAGCTTGAGAAACCATCAATCAGAAAAAGGAAACAACAACAAGTAAACAAAACCAACGGTGGAACAACCATCCGGAGTTGAGAGTCTGAGTTTGATGGAGATTGGGATTGACTTAAATAACTGTAGCTAGTTATGAGAAGTAAAAACCTGTGACACAGTTGATGAAGTTGAACACGGCCCCTTGAAAGAACTGTAAGAGTGCGTCAGAGTTTGGTGTTCTTTGACTGAACAAGGAGTTGGATCATTGTTTTTCTTACTAGATTCTAGCTGGCTTCTGGGTAAAACTTGGTTGATGAGTGTCAAGGTTGTATTCCTAGTTGATTGTGGTGGTCAAGTTCTGTGGAGTGATTTATTGGATTCATGGGATCAGAATTAGTGCAGGTGGCCAAGAAAAGAGAAGGTGAGTTGATGTCAATGGGCATTCTCCTTGATTGGAGAGTCCTTGAAATGGAGTTTCTCCAGCCGTCTGTCTTAGCGCTTGGCAATGATGCTGTGGTCAGATGATTGAGTCACTTGGAATATGTAGAAGAGTCTAGGAAGAGGAGACATGAATTAAAAAAGAAACACAAAAGATTTGAGAACAAAATTAGATGAGGCAGTTTGTAGCTTTTACAGGTTTCTGATTTCTTGTTTCCTTTTATAACTGATTCACTAATAATATTTATGTGGGGAGGTACCACAGATGGTTAGGATGGATTGAGCTGGGTGGGAACATGGTATGGTGGTGATGGATGGTAGGCCAGATGGCATAGAGGTGGATTATGAGTGGCCTTTGAGGGCCTCTGAGGGCATGGGGATACATCCTGGATAGGGCAGGGAGGCCCTCCTTAAATAGATATTCTGGTCCTCAGGGGATGCTCAAGGCTGCCGCTGAGGGTGCCATGGGGCTTCCCCTGCTACAGTGGGAAATATTTACATGAGACATTTTAGCTGGTTGGAAAAAGAAACTGCATGAAAATGAGGAAATTCTGCTTGTTAGACAAAACAAACTGCATGAAACTTAGGCAATTCTGCTGGTTGGGAAAGATTGTACAAGGTTTTCATTCCTGCACAGCCTTGCATAAATTGCTGTGAGGTGCTGATAAGGTTGGTCTGGTGCTGGTTGCTTATTTGGTACTGACTTTTCTTCCGTCATGTATTTCTGTGCATTCACTGGTGGTTTGTTTGGTGCTACTTTCTTCTACCTTCATGTATTTCTGTGCATTACTGGTGGTTTGTTTGGTGCTGCATGGTCTTGACTGCATGCATATATTTATGGGTAGTACTGGGGATTGTTTTTACTGGTGGTTTTTTTGGTATCACATGCTCCTGACTACACACATTTCTGTGTGGTGCTGAGGTTATTGGTACTGCAAGGTTCTGGCTGCCTGCATATATTTCTGGGTAGTGCTGGGGTAGGTTGGTACTAGTAGTTTTTTTGGTTCTGGTAGAGACTGGTCCCACTTTCTCCTGCCTATGCTGTTCCTGTATACTTCTACACAGCTTTCTTTATGTATATTTGCTTATTTCTTTGGTTCTGGTTGAGACTGGTTCCACTTTCTCCTGCCTATACTGTTCCTGTATACTTCTGCACAGCCTCCTTTATGTATATTTGCTGGTATTCTGGGTGAGGTGACAGGGTTGGTGTATGGTTCTGGTGTTGAGGGTAAGCTGTTACTGGTAAGTATTTGAGGGTTTCCAAGGTATGTCTTTATGCCTTCCACAGGGCTGTGACACCTGGTTGGGTATGAGTTTGCCACAGTTGGAGGTTTTTTGGGCTTTATCTTCTAATCCATGGGAGATAGGGGGTACTTTGGCTGAGTGACTATGGGTTATTTCTGATGTAGAATCCATTTCTGAGGTTAATTTGAGGTTTTGAGCTGTTTTTACACTATAATAGTGATTCTGATGGCTATAGGACAGGTTTGGACTACCACATCCCCCCCAGGCTTAATGCTGTCCACAGCATTCCTGTCCGTGGACATCAGACTCCATATCCTATCTTTATTCTTCTTCTTCTTCTTCTTGGTATTGATCTTGAGAGACGTCAATAATAAAAAAACTAATAATCACATGTAGAATAACACAAAGTTCCAGAGAGTTCTAGTAATTCAGTTGGTCCTGTTGAAATCTTAATTTTTTTATATTGAAATTTTCTCCTCTCAATCATTCCTTGATTGTGCCCATGTAAAAGGTCAAAGTGTAATTAAATCCTTTCCATTCTTCTTTGTTGGGGAATTATAGTAGGTTTCTTCTGGATAAAGACAGGCTTTGGCATTTTTCCTCTGATCCTTCAAAAAATTTCCTTTTTAACTTGATTTCTTCTTTTCCCTTCTCCATCTATAATGATACTTCATGGCCAAAGCAAGATTATTTTCCTCATGTTATCCCCTATTTTTTTGAACCTTTCTTGAATCTCAAGCCTTTAAGCCCTGTTTGCATGTATTCAAACCTGATATATAACATTTTACTTTGACACCTACTACAATGCCTTCAATCAGACAGTTCTAGCTGAAGATTGATTGATCCCTTTTTCATTGATACCTTGACACATCTTGAATTAATTAGTTTGATCCAATCTTTATTTAAAGCCAGTCTTGATGTCTTCAGGGCTTTCTTTCTTTCTAGTATTCCATGTTCCCTTTGGGTTGAATTCTTTTTACATTAATAATCCACTTTGATGCAAGTATATATATGTTTTACTTATTTATTTTATTTGATTTATTTTATTTCATTTATTTTATTTTATTTTTATTTATTTTATTTTATTTATTTTCATTTATTTATTTTTATTTCATTTCATTTTTTCATTTTTATTATTTTTATTATTTTAATATTTGAAGTTTAGACTCATTCTCAGGAGCCTACTGATCAACATTTTGTTTAATTTTTGTCCTTTTCTTATAAACCCTTTTCCTTATTTTCACTATTTATTTTTTATGATAGGCAGTTTAAAGTCTTACCAAGTACTATCCCTTTTTTTGATTAATTTTTTTATGTATATTTTATATATTTGTTTATATATATATATATATATGTATATATATTGCTCCCTATAGGGGTTACCACGTCTGGTTGTATGGGGTTTCTGGGATTTCCCGTGCTGTTTTTTTTGCTTGAGGGTAGTGCTTGCCAGTACTGCATTCATACATCTTGACCCAGATTGCTGCCTTTCTTGCGCCTTGTTTCATCCAAGCGCAAGAGGCTGCTCCCTGCGGGGAGGGGTCTTGCAGTAGCGCGGGGCGCCCTGCAGGGTAGTAACTCTGTACAGTGTCCCCCAAGCTTGCTTGTGTCTTCCTCAGCTCCACCTGTTCTTCCTTGTTGCTTCAGTTGTACAGGACAAGGATCAACATTATTTGGCAAATACAGGTAAACCCCTCTTTCCCCCTTCCATTTTGATCTTCTATTATATGTCTGGTTCCCAACTTCTGATCATGTGCCTCTTCACGCTTTCCCCCTTTGTCTTCCATGGTTTCCCCCCCTTACATCTTAATTACTGATGGGTAGGCCTCTTGTCTACTCCAATTTGTCCAATTCCTTAACACCTTTAGACATTGCTACATCTGCTGGTTTGTTCCCACGTGATTGTGAGTTGCCTGCCAGCCTCCTTCCTCTTTTTTTTTTTAATTTATCTTCATTGCTGATCCTGTGCTTGTCCTTCCTTATTCATCCATTCCTTTTTACAGGTGTCCATTCCTCCTTTTTCTGTTTTCCAAACCTTGGGGAGTTGTTCTGGCATGTTTTTTCCGCCCATTTTATGCCCACACCTTGAGGTAGGCTTCTTTTGTTTGTTTAATTAATCTTTATTTTTGAATCTTATTTAAATTAAACTTTCTGGGCCTCCCCCCTTTTTTTATTTGGCTGCCCTCTGGCGTCATTGTTTTTTTTAAATTTGAAAATCCTGATTTACTGTTTTTATTATTTTTCCTTCCATTATCTTGCATCCTCCTTGGGGTGCCGCCCTCCTCAAGTTCTGCCTGGTCCCTATCTGGTGGCGTACTATGCACTCCCTTGGTCAATCTATGGCCCAGTGGCTTGCAAATGTAGGGATGGCGCACTAGGGCCTGGGTAATTTCCCCCCTTCTCTCTTCATTGCCTCCTCCCCCTGTCTAGGTGGGTTCTTGAATATTTAAAGGGGCCCTTGTTGGTAAGTTCTTCCTGCCTTCATCATCTACTGGTCCATTATTTGATTCTCCTTGTTGTTCCAAGGTGAGTTTTATCTCACCTCCTCCACCTTACTCCCTGTGACCCAAATGACCAACTGAGCCTTTTGCGTCTTGTTTTACTCGCCCCTCCCCCATCTTTTTTTTAGATGTCTACCAAGTCCCCTTGCTTTGATGATTCCAACTCCAAGGCCTCTGTGGTCATGGTCCTCCTGAGTTGCTTGTCCAAACCCAATTCCAAGCATCTGCACTCTGCTAGGCCAAAGGATGCTTCCAAATTGTTGGAGGAGGACTCTTTTGGGGCCCGCTCAAATCCCGTCATTCCCAGCAGCCAGGCTGCCCCTTGGTCAATTTGCCTGCTACTAAATGTTAGGAATGCCACTCATCCCCACGCCCAATGGACAACTACTCCCTCTTCAACTACTATCTCTTGAAACCTATCCCCGGGGGTCTCTGACTACTCTATATTTCCTCTCTCAACTCCTTGTCTACTCTTTGTCTTTTTCCTTTTCTTTGGTGACTCTCTTCTCCACTTGATCTCCTCATTCTTTTTTTCTTTGTCCTCTATATTTCTTTTCCTTGTCTTTTCTCAATATCTTTTCCTTGTCTCTCAAGATCTATCCAACTGTCAAACTTTCCGCTTGTCAATCTGGCCTACTCAACCATCCAAGCTCTCAATCTATCACAAACTAGTACTCCTTGTCATCCTTTGCCTGGTAAGATGATTCGCATCTTAACTCTATGATCAGCCATCAACTAATGTTTCTGCCAAACCAGCTCGTATCTCTTTCTTGCCTCAAATGTATTTCTTCCTGACTGCCCAACCTCCTATGTCCAGATTACCTGTTGGTTGTTTCTTTTCTCTCTCATTTTGATTTCCTTTCTATTATGATTCTGAATGTAAAATTCTAATTTGCTGGTTCTTAGCTCTCAAGTATAATCTATGAAATATTTTCACTAAACTTTGCAGACACCCCGTCCATCCCTAAGCTGGCTGCATCTCAGCTTACCACCAATCTCAATTCTGCTCCATCCTTCAAGCTTGTCAACATCTCTCTCCCAAACACCTCCCTGACAACATGTGCACCACCATCCATTCCCTTTCCAACTTGTCCCCCAGCTGCGGCTCCAGCATTGGGAACTCCAACCACTCCCCCTCTACAGGCAGGTTGTTGCCTTTGCCCCGCAGACTCCCTGCTGTTATTGCTGATGGCTTTGACTCTTTCCACTTTGCCATCTGACGCTTAATGATCAGTATCCCCAAGGTTACCCACCTGCGCAGAACGTTCAAAGGGATTAAAGCTTGGTTGAATCAAATTTGAGTGAAGCTCAATGGCTGCTACTGTTACTAGTACGTCCCTATCCCTCTCACTTTCTTTCTTTCTTTTTCTTTTTTTTTTTCTTTTTTTCTTTTTTTTGTTTTTGTTTTTTCTTGTTTTTTTTTTTTTTTTTTTTTTGTTGATTCATTGTCCCTCTGCTGCAGGAAAAAATCAAACATTTGGTTAGCTGAACAATTTCCAGAAGTATTTCTTGTTGTTTTATCCATTTAATATCTGTTTTTTATACATATATATATATTTGTGTAGACTGATAGCCCAACTCTCTCCTTTGTTTGCTTAATAGGGAAAGAAATTGGGCTTCTTTTAGCTAACTAGTATCAGTGAGCTTCCTTTTGGATTGTTTTATTATTATTATTTTTGATACGAGTACAGTAATACCCTGATTTTTTTTATTTATTCTAGGGATAAAGATATTGGGTTTCTGTTAAGTGGGTATCATCAGTGAGCCCCCCTTTTTTTATTATCTCCCCTTCTTGTTATATTGCGTGTATACTGATACCTTGCCCACCCATTCCCTCAGCACTTCAAATGGAAATGAATGCCTACTGCTACATCAAGAAAATAAAACACAAAAATAACTACCTTATCAATAACCTTCTCCCTTCTCCCTCTGTTTTTTTTATTATTTTTTGTTTGTTTGTTTGTTTGTTTTTGTTTGGTTTTTTTTTATCTTTATTTTTCCCTTTTTTTTTTTTTTTTTTTTTTTTTTTTTTTTTTTGTTATACACTGCCAGTAGGAGATGAAGAGAAAAAAACTTCCCACCCCTTCCCTCAGCACATCAAAAGGAATTGAAGGATTACTGCTACATTTTTAAGGTAAAACAAGAGGAACTATTCTTCCAAGTAACCTGACCATCTGACATGGTCTTGTATGTCTTGGTCCATCATGATCATGTGGCTAATCCAGGATTTGGCCCAATTTCCCCCATAGTATAAACAATAACTGACAATCCATGGGACTTTCCCATGGTCAGATGGCCATTTTCCATGAATTAAAAAGGTATTTCCAGTGTAAGTGTTGAGTAAGTACATAAACTGTGAGTTTTCCAATCCTGCTCCTGTTGATTCTTCCCAATTGGTTCCTTCCATGTATATGAGGTTGGTCTAGAATCCCCCAAATAATTTTTGAAATACCTACAAGGTTTCTTCAACTCCTTGTCTCTTCAGGACTTCCTCCCATCCTGTTTCTACTAGTGTTTCAGGGGTGATGATGTTATTTTCCAAGGGGTCTGGTAAGCCTTCAAGTTTTATTTCTGATATTTTCTGTCCACTGTGCCAGGCTTCTTCTTCCTCTAAGTTTGCTGTAATACTTTTCATACCAATTGGTCTTCTAGGGGGTTTGACCTTCCATCCTGCTTGGTCTGGTGAACAAATTTGGATGCATAACCTTCCCCCTCCTGCTATCTCATAGCTTAAAACCTCCCCTTTATGCTTGGAAAGCTCCGCCTGAATTTATGATCTACCAAGAAGGGTCTTCCAAGTACTGTGTGAATTGATCCTTTAGATATGAAGAAGTGGGAAGACTTTGGTTCCCCAGGTGTTATTTCAAATACTTTTCTTTCAGCCAATCCAATTAGAGGGGTAGAGTGGCCTCCAACTCCTGTAACCTTCATGAATAGTTCTCTGGATACCAAGCCTGTCTGGATTGCCAAGTGCTCTGGTATGACATTCAATTCAAAACCAGCATCCACCAGAGCCTTGATTTTCTTTCCCTTGATCCAAATGTCAATGAATGCCAATGGACAAGCAAAGTTGAGGTTGGTGCCTATGGAGCATGGGTATTCATCATCTGAATAGTCTTCAAAGTGGTGCTGAAATTCATTTATCCTTCTACTTTTTTTTCTTGTTGTTGATTTAGAGGCTTTATTCAAATCCAAGTTTCCTTTAGGGGTAATATCTTTCAACTGCTGGAAAAAATTTGCTTCAACTGGAAGGAGCTCTTCCAAGGTAAGGTTAAAGTTCTTCTTTAATATCTTCTTCTTCAAGCTTTCTTCCATCTTGGTTCCTTCCTGAGTATACACTGGTTCTGAATTTACTGGGTTCTTCTTCACAGGTTCAGTGACAGGTTCCTTGAAAGGTTCTTTAGGGGGTTCTCCTTCATCTTCAGAATCATGGTCCTTTTCCACCCATGCTCCTTGAAAGCTTGTCTTCCTCTTCCTTTTTTCTGGGGCTATTTATTTAGTTGTTGCTGAAGGTCCCTGATCTACTACTGGTGTCTCCTGGGTTCTATCCCTCTCTGGTGGATTTCCAGCCAACTTTGTGACCTTCTCATTCCCCATTGAACTTGAGTTTCTTTCATATTTACCTCTGGTGTTTTCCAGGCTTCCCAATTTTCAGTCTTCAAGAATGCTGCAACATTGGTTGGTTCCTCATGGTTCTGGGGTTCCTCCAATTTTGGGACTTGTTGAGCCTCTGCAAATTTCTTGACCTTATCTCTGAAACTTTCCTGCTGGCTATAAGGTATGGGTTCTCTGCTTGGGAAATAATAGTTGGGTCCTTGTTTGAACACCCTCCTGGCCTTTATTTCTTCTTTAAAGTCTGCACAGTTGACTGGGGTATGAATTTCATCCCTGAAATAGTAACATCTGATTTTCCATCTGGGTCCTGCACTGGGAGATGATGGTCTGTAGTTTTGTGAAATCCCTTGATTGATCCTATCAAAGTGGGGAGGTGCCTGCTTCTGATTTAAAGCCATAGTGAATTTTTCAATATCTTCCTTCATTTTAAAGAGCTCATCTAATCCCATTTGCTGAAACTTGAGCTTTTTGTTGGTCTCCACTAAGTTCTTGATGATAGGATTATGGATTTCTTCTTCATCCACATCACATAAGGCCAAGGTCATTTCCACAAATTCCTTCAAGGTCTCCAAATCTGATGGGAGGTATCTTCCATCTCTTGTAATCTTGATTCTTCCTGGATGGGCCGATTCTCTGTTAACTTCCCTCCTAATATCAGTTGAAAAGGCTTTCCAGAGGTTTTCTCCACTTTCACAGTTGGTGTTGTCATAAAACATTCTGATGAAATAAATAACCATCTCCTCATAACTTCCAATTAATTAATTGAAGTCATGATTGGTCTTGATGCCTCCCTGCTCTTTAGTATATCTGAGCAGCCTTGTTATGGATTCCTCATTGAACCTTCTATGGGGGGTAGCTGTGCCTCATTTCCTTTTGAATTCCTTCTTCAAGAGGTCCCAGTCCCCATATTAATGTCTTTTCATATCTTCAATAGATTCCCTGATCTTCTTGTCTTGTACTAGAAAAGGTAATTGTAGGGCTATATCTATCCATCCTGCCTTCTGGATCCTTTCCAGTTTCTCTAATCTTTTAATAAACTGCTCCACTTCTGTCCCATCAAATGCAAGGTTAACTTTCTTTCCATCTAATAAAACTTCATTTTGTTCATCATTGTTTATTATTGAGTTATCCTGGACTGGTCTTCTGGCTTGGCTTCTTCCAGTATATTGGCTCCTAGAAGCTCTTCTTCCTTCTTCTCTAGCTTGGGGATATATATTTATTAATGGGCTGATGGAGGGTTTTCTTGATTCTTCCATGGTTTCTGCTGGGATTATTCCATATGCTGATCTTGGGGTTTGGGTCTGAAATCTGGCTCTTGATAGAGTGTATGGGGTTTCTGGAATTCCCTGTGCTGTTTTTTCTTCAAGAATTTGGTTTAGGAGTTTTGAAATGTTGGCAAGGTTCCCCATTGCTTCTACTCCAGGGTCTGGCTGATTCTGACTTCTTTCCTGTTCTTCCTCTAGTTTATCCTGAGATCCACTGGTCAGTTTGATTTTGTCTTGCAGTTCTTTCTCCATCCTGATTATTGAAGATAGCTCTCCTTGGTTATTATCTCCAATCCCTTCAATTTGGTCCTTGAGATCTTCAATTATCTGGTATGGGTTTCTTCTTTCTGCCTTCTGAATGCTGAGTTGATCCTTGAGACTAATATTCCACCAATATTGTTTTAATAACTAATCAAATCTAAAGGAAAAATGCCACTGTTGGGGCACCAATTGTGGAGACTCCTGTGGGATTATATAAACAAATTAGCAAATAGCTTTCTGGCAGTCCTTGAAGGGTAATGTAGTATTACTTCCACTCCTTTAGAGTATTATTAAATACTAAGAGTGGTTTTGAATTTCCTGCCCTTCTAGTACTCTAGTAAGTCTGCACAATGATTTATTTAAATTAATGGCTGGCTTTCTTGAGACTTAAAATAGGTCTCAGATCATACCTAGATTAGTTATTAAATTTTATTGGTGGGTTTTGTTGAAGAAAAGACCAGATGTATTGGATTATTGGTCAGTTAATGATCATATATATTTGATCTTAACCAATATCCCAATATTAAAGGGTTCAAGGTTTTATCAAAGGGGTGGTTCAGGAGAGGACCCAAGGATGGGTTTACAAACAGGGGGCTGGGTAGAGGGAAGGTTGGTATTTTCTTTTTGTTGTGTTCTATTTCTTTTTAAGGGTTATTTATTTATTAATGGGTGTTGTTTCTTTAATATTGTGCTGAATATTTAGGTCACAGAAGAACCCTTATTCAAGCACCTGTTGGGTGGTTTAATTGGTTACATATGGGTAATAACTGGGTTTCTGATTTCTTGTTTCCTTTTATAACTGATTCACTAATAATATTTATCTGGGTAGGTACCACAGATGGTTAGGCTGGATTAAGCTGGGTCTGATAATGGCATGGTGGTGATGGATGGTAGGCCAGATGGCATAGAAGTGGATGATGAGTGGCCTGTGAGGGCCTCTGAGGCCATGGGGATACATCCTGGATAGGGCAGAGAGGCCTTCCTTGAATAGAAAATGTGGTCCTCAGGGCATTCCCAGGGCTTCCCCTGAGGGTGCCCTGGGGCTTCCCCTGTTACAGTGGGATACAGGTACATGAGACATTTTAGATGGTTGGAAAAAGACACTGCATGAAACTGAGGAAATTCTGCTTGTTAGACAAAACACACTGCAAAAAACTGTGGCAATTCCGCTGGTTGGGAAAGAATGTACAGGGTGTTCATGCCTGAACAGCCTTACATAAATTGCTGTGAGGTGCTGATAAGGTTTTTCTAGCACTGGTTGCTTATTTGGTACTAAATTTTCTTCCTACATTTATTTCTGTGCATTCACTGGTGGTTTGTTTGGTGCTACTTTCTTCTACCTTCATGTATCTGTGTGCATTACTGTTGGTTTGTTTGGTGCTGCATGGTCTTGACTTCCTGCATATATTGCTGGGTAGTACTGGGGGTTGTTGTTACTGGTGGTTTGTTTGGTATCACATGCTCCTGACTACATAAATTGCTGTGTGGTGATGAGGTTGTTTGGTACTGGTATTTTTTTTG
Source organism: Puccinia polysora (assembly GCA_025617555.3). Lineage (NCBI taxonomy): Eukaryota > Fungi > Basidiomycota > Pucciniomycetes > Pucciniales > Pucciniaceae > Puccinia > Puccinia polysora. The sequence goes on along the minus strand of CM062627.1, from coordinate 51,790,596 downwards.
GTATCACATGCTTCTGAATACATAAATTTCTTTGTGATGCTGAGGTTGTTGGTACTGCATGGTTCTGGATTCCTGCATATATTTCTGGGTAGTGCTGGGGTGGGTTGGTACTGGTAGTTTGTTTGGTTCTTGTTGAGACTGTTCCCACTTTCTACTGCCTATACTGTTCCTGTATACTTCTACACAGCTTTCTGTATGTATATTTGCTTATTTTTTTGGTTCTGGTTGAGACTGGTTCCAATTTCTCCTGCCTATAATGTTCCTGTATACTTCTGCACAGCCTCCTGTATGTATATTTGCTTGTATTCTGGGTGAGGTGACAGGGTTGATGTATGGTCCTGGTTTTGAGGGTAAGCTGTTACTGGTAAGTATTTGAGGGTTTCCAAGGTATGTCTTTATGCCTTCCACAGAGTTGTGACACCTGGTTGGTTATGAGTTTGCCAAAGTTGGAGGTTGGTTGGGCTTTATCTTCTAATCCATGGGAGATAGGGGGGTATTTTGGCTGAGTGACTATGGGTTATTTCTGATGTAGAATCCATTTCTGAGGTTAATTTGAGGTTTTTATCTGTTTTGACACTATAATAGTGAGTCTGATGGCTATAGGACAGGCTTGGATTACCACAGTGGTAGTTGATGAAGACTTCCTTTTGATTGAACATGTGATGGCTTGCTCCAATTTTAAGAAAGGAATTATCTACTGCACCTTTGATGAACAAAGCTGTTCCTTTGCAGATGTAGGCTCCAGATGAGAACCGCAAGTTGTCCAATCCTGGGTCAAGAGATCCTTGGCTGTGTTCACTTTAGTTTCAAATTTTGTTGGCTTCTTGGCTTCCCTGCATTTGGATTCTTTGTGCTTTGTCTTTGGATTGTGCACACCATTTGAGCACAATGGATATTTTTTGGTGCAGACTTTCAGGGCTTTCTCTTATGACTTGACTGTTGGGCCCAAACTAGATTCCTTTTCCTTTGAGTCCAATGCATCCATCACAAACCTCAGCATGAGTAGGCTCTTAGAGTGAAGTATTTCCTTTGTGACTTCCATGGTGCTTGGAAGCTGCCTCACAAATTATTCATCTTTTAGAGGCTCATAGGGGTGAACACAGCCATGGATTCATCATCAATTCTTATACCCACATCTGTGATTCCCTTGATATGGGAATTTAAATTGTTGAGAAAGTCCTGGATGTTTTTGTTGAATGACAACTCCAGGAATTTTGTGTACACTCTGGCCTGATTGTCTTTTGATTGAGATCCGTAGCAATTAGTGAGTAAGTTTCAGAGAGTACTGGGTTTCTGTTCATTGTTGGGGTGGACAAATATTTGGATATTGGTCTATCCTATATACATGGTAAGGATCCTGGCTGTCTTTTGTTGCTCTTTATGGAAGTTGTGTGGGTCGTTGTTGACCGCAGGAGATGCAATGGTAAGATGGGCCAGAAAATTGTTCATGCTCAGGTAACTTTTGATGGCCAATTTCCATACCGGGAAATTGTTGTCCTGAAGAACAAACAGTGGCTTGAACTGATCTCCTCCGTGCATCTTGATACGTTTGCTGCACTAAATTTTAGCAATCTGGGCTCATAACCTAATAAAACACCGGGATTGGTGAGTTGAGCGGGCACGCGACGGGAAGACCGCTCAATGGATCACACCTGAGGAAAGAAGAGGAACACAAGAATTAGGAATTTGACAAGTTGGAGGAGAGGCAGGGAGTCTTGTGGAGAAACTTACCTGGAGGTCAGAGACGCAGATGATGTACGATGATGAGTGATAGAATTGAATGAGGAAAGGAATCTCTGTCCTCCAGGGGTAGCGTTAAGCTAGATGAACAATGAGATTAGGTTACAACTCTATTTATGACTATACTGCGTGACCGCGCAGCGCGGCTGTTCCGCCCGATACCCAACTTTCAATCAAACTTATCCACTCGATCGTTCGAACTGGCAAGCTCCTTACTAAACTTGTCGTCAAGTAAATCACCACATCCCCAGTACCTCAGTCATGGCTTAGTCTCATTTCCTTACTAAACTTCTGCTGCGTTTTGTCATTAGAACCCCTATGCTAAGCTCTTCCCTAGTTGTTGTCCTCTGACCATCTGCAGTGATAGTTGTCTCCTGTTAGTCTTCGATTTGTTCACCATCTCGTCTTTGAACCAGTTTTTGACGTTGCTATTTGGTAAATGAAATACAGCAAGGTTCTGGTTTTGGTGATATTTTCAACAAGCTTGAATATTCCCCATTTATTCTGTACCAACTAAAATCAAAAGACAATTTTAATTTCAACTGCATAAAACTTTCCATTTAAATCTATCCAAACACACAAGGAAGTTGATTATCTATTGGTCCTGAGCCTTGGTACCAAAGGTTGATTCCATATAGATTATGGAATTATTGAGGGCTCTTGGGTTGAACGCCAACAGTCCTGACCAAAATATGTTATAATGACAAATGGTATTTGTGGGCAAATCCTAAAACATTATTGATGAACTATCGACCTACTCAAGGAAATAATCTCCGTTGTGATTTGCGTCCCAGACCGCTGACCCGCGGCTGTAATTAGATGGCTGAATACATCTTCCCCATGCAGGCCATCAAGAGCTGGCGGTTTGATGTTGACCACTTGAATCTTGTTTTATTTTGGGATATCGATTAATTTAATGAAATTCAGCTTGCGGGAATGTCTTGCGGATATTTCGGTTGGAGATAAATCTAATTTTTCAGTTTTTTGTCCCTCACACAGGATCAACTCGCAAGGATTGCGTCTGCTAGAACGAAATCGTAGACCAAAATGATGTTGTCAACTGGGTCGATATTGTCGAACACGGAGGTTTGAGGCAGTTGGAGTCACTGGTGCTGTCGAACATGTATTTGTCCCGAACCGACCAAAATCCTTTTTCCTGGGCTTGGAATTCCGTTGACTAGAATATGAAGCCATGCGTGCCCGGGAGGATAGATTTCGGGCAAATGCGGCATTTCAACGTTTATCTCTTTGTTGGGGAGATCAACTCTTGCACGCAGTCGGACGAGACGAGAGTTCATGTGTATGGAGTGAGTCACTGGTTAAGAAAAACTCATAAAAATTGTCTACCAGTCAAAATTTCAACTCGCAAGGAGACTACATGGAAAAGAAAGGCCTCTTACCGAACCCCAAATCTAACAAAACTGCTTGTACATTTTGCTTAGCTATCTCTGGCTTCATTTTCACGAGCTTCACCTTGATTATCTCCTGATAATTTGCTGTCTGAGGAACTGCTGCAATAATTGGACGGAATCGATGTTTGACATAAGGAGGGACCAGCCATTCGACTCTATATTCGGTTCGGTATTTCTTTGTCGTCACGTCTGGATTTGGATTACTTCCTGCGAGCATCACCCGTCCACTGGGTGTCAGAGTTGCGACAGAATGGTAGAGTCGTGGTATTTTTGAAGTCGGGAGCCCCTTCGAGCTAAATCTTTGACCTGGTGAGGCATCAGGGTCGTACAGGACCGGAGTCAAGTTTGGTGTATCTGCATGCGAGTTACCAACCATATGCCGGAGTCCTCCATAACCTGCCAAACCCTATCAGCGAGTCCCACAAACAAGGATTTAGCTCACGTGAGCATTGTAAAACTAGTTTTTGATCAGATACAGCAGATCTCAGTACTCGACTTCGACAGCCTACCGTTTTCCCCCCGTTTACAATCAATATCTTCCCATCCGGAAGCATAACCAAATCAGGCATGATTCTCGCGTTTGGCATTTGCTCTACTTGCCAGCCAGCCATTACTCCTTTTTTCGAAATTATCATTCTGGCACATTGTGCCGAGGCGGGTGCAGAGGCACTGAGGAAAGGTGTAGGTTTTCGGTCATCCAAAGTACTTCCGCCGCAAATTAGAATCTCTGGGGCGTTCCAATTGTGAAGAGATACAGGTAACATCAATGCACCTCCTGTCATGGGATAAGTCACTCGGACGCCATTGGGCAAGGATGGAAGAGCAATCTGTTTATTCGTTTTCCAATTGTAAAGAAGGGTATCTTGGTTGGCAGCCATGAAGACCAGATTCGACATTGGAAGAGTGATAACGATTGGAAATAAGTTCGCTCCCAAAGTTCTGTCCAAAAAAGGAGAGTAGATCTGGGTCTTTGCGTGTTTGGTAGCAAAACTAAACAGTTTGGCAGGGAAGTATTCAATTGTGGGATTGTTGATTGAAGGAGAATTCCTAAAGTGCAGGTCTTATGTTAAGTTAGGTTTGCAAGGATTTTTACGAGGTTGAGAAATTGCGTCTTTGTCACCTGAAAGCACCTCGCCTACTTCCACCAACAATCATCAGACTTCCATCGCCAAGGCGGGCAGCAGTCGAGTACCAACGTGGGCTCGTTAATTTAATTTGATCGTATTCGCCAACGGAGCATTCTCCGTCGTCGCACGGAGTATAGAAACGAATTGATTGAAGGCCATTGGTATCCCCAAACTCTCCTGGCTTGAATGCAGAAGCTGGGTTACCCCCAAAGCTAGGGTCATGTTTTGTAAGTCATCGAAGATCGCTCAGTCTAATTGTCCATGTTCATAATTTTTTCAATTTTGCTTTCACCTGATCAAGGTTCCGTTGCCCAAAAAACCACCACCAGCGCAGAAAGAATTGGACTTAAGGTCCAAAGGCTTGACTTCATGTGTGTCTAGGTTGTATAGCGCCCCCCATGCTGGATGCCCCTTGATCTGTAGTGGATTGTGCTCGACCTGTTTTGTGATGTCAAGGGTGAGCTTTCATGATAGAAACACTAAAATAAAACATTTTCCAAGCCAAAATAAATACAAAGAATTACTTACTCTATCAAAAATAAGTGCATATTTGTCGCTCACAACCGTAATCTGCATCGCGGAAACTCCTGTGTGCCCTTTAACCAAGAGCTCCCAATTATCCGTTTCTATCTCATTAGCATGCAAAACAGGTGCAAAGTTGGACGCAGTGTGATCTTGAAAGCTTATGTTTTCCCCGAGTGTACGCGAAACGGGACATAAACCAATAAAGGCTAAGCATAGCGAGTAGAGAAACTCCACTAATTTTATCAATACCATGGCAACAAGAAATGTAGGAGAATCAGTCCTTTCAAAGGGATTCGAACTACTCAATCAATCAAATCCAAGCATAAATCACAATTTAATTTTAATTCAGATTTTTTGAATCTTACGACGATTACTACCGAAGTAACGGATGGGTTTTTATTGTTATTTGATTGGTGAAGAACTCAAGAGGGTAGAAATAGCTGTGACTGCCCAACTGGAAGTGCCTAGTGCCCGTGGACCGATAACGCCGCACGGAGCTTCATTATAAATACCGACTTCCGGGCTCACCAACAGTCAGGATTGAACCGGAGAATACATACCGAGAAACCTGTTGTTGTGCGGAATTTTAAGACACGATTGGTATGTTTTTTTGCTGGCCGAGAAACTTTCGCCCCCTATAGCCAATGGAAAATGCTTGATTGTATGCACTGTACACGTATGCACTCAAGTACGCATGTACGCTTGCGAGTATGAAATGCAGCAGCCCGTTTGCTGATCACTGCTGTTGGACGGTGTACTGGTGATTGGGCTAAGGTGAACTTCTGGTTTGCATGAATCTTTCAACTTTCCAGCGATAGTTTTACGGCCACTGTAATTGCGCGCAAATCTTTCAAAAGACCTTATACCGCCCGAGAATCCATCGTGCGATCAAGACCGCCTTTCGACGGCAAGCTAGCAGCCCACCTTTGTGTGCTCCATACATGCGCGTGCCACTTGGTATCGATGGAGCCAAATGAACACGCAAGGACCTGATCAAGCCCCGTTAGGTCCTGGCCGATGCGGTGTTCAAGTATGTATTTATATAGAACACGTGAATGTCAGCCATGCGTCGTCAAGTAGCAGTCGTGCTGCTAGCAACGGAGGGCTGATATGTCTGGATTGCATCATGCAAGCATTCGCAATATTGCCGCCTACCGAATGTCGTCTAATCACATTCACAGGAAATGGGGCACGTGTGCCCCATGGGAGCGTGACGACTAGTTAGGCTTAAGAACTTGTTCGATGCAAATGATTCCCAAGGCGGCCCAGTGTGTACAGTGAGGGCACAAAAGCCTCCCCACGGCATGGAACCTAACACTCACATCTGCAAATTTTTTATATCTCACCTTCACTTCAAATTCTCTTTCCATTTGTAATGAGATTGTGTGTACTGAAAATTTCAGCATGTATAACTTCATTGGAATTGGTTCTTTTCAGTCTAACCAAGGAAGAAATTCATTTTTTGAACAAATAAGTAAACCAGTACTTTTGGCATAAATAGCCTACCAGTCTTATAGATAGCAGAACAAACTATGCAGACAAGTTCGCAAGCTTGAGAGATAAGACATGATTTGTGAGGGAAGAAACAGAAGGTAAACTGCTAGTTGGAAAAAAATTCTACCATTGATTGTAATTTCCATTTGCCTTGATAACTGCTTCTATGCATTGAGAAACTGATGAGATGAATGTGTTAACTGGGGAAGGTGGAATTGTTTTCCAGGTAGCTTGGAGAAAGAGCTGCTTGATACCTTTGGAGATTGTGAGTTTTCAAAATATTCTGGGATTTGTTTTCATGGAATACTCTTCATCTTTGATTGGGTTGAATTCTTGTAATTTGGATGGCTAGTCAATTTTGCATATCAATTCAGAAGTGTGCTGTGCTGAAAATATCTTTTGGTGTGGGATAAATTCATGACTTTGGAATTGATGGATCCACCAATTTTTGATTGAAAACCAAGCAAAAAAGTTGAAATGACCTGAATGTATGCAAAAAGACATGAATTTTTTGAAAAATGATATACTTGTGCCTTGATGAATAAATTTGAGCCTTTTGGCTTGTTTTCCCACCCACAGGAGTGACAGAAACTTTAATTCAACAGACATAAATTATACATGACCCTTTTCGGTAGGAATAGGGTTTCCACTAATTTGTGAGTGGGAAAGTAATGGCCACCCTTCTTTGGAGACTAGAGGGACAGTGTGGTGTTGTATTTATAACCTTGGATTGGGAACTGCATTGCAGGCTGCGCGCTCAGCAGTGAGGTAGGTCAGTTTCAGCATTTGGGGTAGGCGTGGTCTCAGCAGTGCCTGCTGCAGGGCTCAGCACCGGGTGCAAGTCAGGCCCACTCCAGGCAGGGCAGGCTTGCAACCCACTTGGATTGTGTGGACCAACTAATGGAGCCAAATGGACCAAGTTTGCGGGCAACTAGTTCAGAAAGCAGGAGTGGGGTGGTTGTGGGGTTATACAAACCCGGGAGGTCTGCGCAAGCATAGGCGCAGGCCAATGTGCCAATTACAGGATCTGCAGACCCGCAGGGACAGATAAACACAGGGGGCTCCAAGTAGGATGCGGTGGAGGGCCGCACTATGAGAAGGAAAAACCAGACATACATAACGGCGGAAGGGTTTGGAGGGATTGGGTGGTATGGGTTAAGGTTGGGCTTGGGTTCCCGGCTCCAGGGGTTCTTTCTTAATTATGCTTTTGGGCTTTCAGTTGTGCTTGTACTTAGGGTAGGGTTGAGAGGGAGGACTCAAAACCTCACTCTCAACTCCGGGTTGTAGGATTATCTCATCTGACCATTGAAGGATCAGGGAAGGATTGAAGGGCAGGAATATGCAACATCATTTTCTTTATTCATATTTTTCTTATAACTATCTCTTACTCCCAAAACTCATCAGCACTCAACCTCCTTACAGACAATTTGACCAATAACTTCCAAACTTGAGGAAAACTTAGGGGAGTATCTTCCTCTTGTCTCCACAATGGGAAAGTTATTTCATCTATTCTTGCAAGACTATGCAGAGGGGAAAGCCTTTAGACCTTGGAAATGAATATGAAATGAATCACATATGCACTAGGGATGAACAAATATTTTAATTTAAGCTGCTTCAAAGGGGCATTCAGTCATCTAGGTATGAATAAATAAATTTATAAAAAAATGAATCCAAAGCAGCTTTGAAGGAGACAAAAAATAAAAATAAAAATAAGTAATACTCACAAGAAACCTGACCAATAAATTAATCAAAGCTGCCTTGAACTAGATTAAAAAATATGAAGAATGAAAATTGATGAGAAGTGAATCATGCATGAAAAAAAATTAGTTGAACATTAAATTGAAGCTTCTTGAAAGCCAATTCAATAATCCAAAAAAAAGATAAAATAATGAATATTTTTTTAGGGCAATGTTAAATTCACAACCCCGGGGTTGCAAACGGGCATGAACTGTTGTTCAGAACCCATATTCATTGTGAATGGAAAATTAAAACTCAACAAGCAGCAAGCAAAGTCCTTTAAAACTTGTGCATCCCCCAGGGGGTTGCAAATTGCCAATTGCAATCCTTTTTGAGCCGCAATTGGGGATTTTCAACCCCCTGGGGGATGCACAAGTTGTGAGAAGTTTTTGGCTTGTTTTCCCGGCCCTTTTTGGGGGATTGAGGGTGGAATTGGGGTACCTAGGCACCCCAGGACCACATTTTAGTGCCCTCAACCCAAATTTGGCAATGTGGCATACTATTTGGGACTGTTGGACCACAAAAAAGAAACTTGTAAATCAAACATTCTGCCTATTGGAAAAACAGAGTCTCATCACAAAACAATACTCACCTGTTGGATAATTTTTCTCTCAACCAAAAATTGATTAAAATTTGGATTTGTTGGAAACAGTTTGATTGAATAATAAAGTGAATTGGTTTTTTGTTTCAATAAGGGAACAGTGGCAAGCCCAAGCCCTGCTGGTTTAAACATGGCTATGTTAAAGGACTTAATTGAAAGTTTTGTTAAAAAAGATTTGGATTCTAGAGATTTGGAAAAGAAAACATTGGAAGCCCCTGTTGCATCCTCATCTAGGGTTACAACTTAGGAACCATATGTTTCTTCACAAATAGAAATGACTCAAGGTGGTGGGTTGAATTTCATCTTCCATTTGACTGAGAATAATTTGGCTTGAGAAACACTAAGGTAACCATGTCTGGTGTAACTATGTAACTAAGAGTTTGCAGAACCCCTTGACCCTCCTGCTGTGAGAGCCTTTCCTAGTAGTAAAGAAGCAGAGATTTATTTTTAAAAATGGGAATCCATGAAAGTCTATGCATTGACAAAATTAAATTCAAAAAAGGAAAAAAATGTTGACCTAGCATGCAACAGATTTGGAGTATATGAGGGGCTGTGCCTCACCAAAAGGGAAAGGCAAACTCACACAAGGAAGTTTGGGTGTCAATTCATAATCCATGAAAGTGGCACAAAAGCAGATTCCACATGGAATTGTATAGACTCCTGTGGGATTATATAAATAAAGTAGCAAATAGCTTTCTGGAAGTCCTCAAAGGGGAATTTAGTATACTTCTACTCCTTTAGAGTATTAGTAAGACTAGAGTGGTTTGGAATTTCCACCCTCCTAGTACTATAGTAAGTCTGCACAATAATTTATTTAAATTAATGGCTGGTTTATTTGATACTTAAAGTAGGTCTCAGATCAGACCTAGATTAATTATTACTGTTATTGGTAGGATTTGCTGAAGAATAGAACAGATTTATTGGATTATTGGTTAGTGATTGATCAGATATATTTGATCTTAACCAATATTCCAATATTAAAGGGTTCAAGGGCTTGTCAAAGGGATGGTTCAGGAGAGGAACCAAGGATGGGTTTACCCACAGGGGGCTGGGTAGAGGAAAGGTTGGTAGTTTCTTTTTGTTTTCCTCTCTTTATTTGTAAGGGTTATTTATTAATTAATGGGTGGTTTATCTTTAATTTGGTGCTGAATATCTAGGTCAAAGAAGAACCCTTATTCAAGCAACTTTTGGGTTGTTTAATTGGTTAAAGTTGAATTATAACTTGGTCTCTGATTTCTTGTTTCCTTATAATTGGTTCCCTAATAATATTTATCTAGGTAGGTACCACAGATAAATAATTGATAGCTAGGTTGATGGCCAAGATGGCATGATATGTGATGAGAGGTGGGGGGCCAGATGGCACAAGGATACAACTTGAATAGGGCAGAGACGCCCTCCTTAAATAGAAAATTCTTGCCCCCAGGGTTTCTCAAGGCTTCCCCTGAGGGTTCTCCCAGTTCTGGTGAGGAACAGTGAGATACAGTTACATGAGACATTTCTTCTGGTTGGAAAAAGCTTTTACAGTTAAATGAGGCATTTATGCTGCTTGGAAAAAGCTTTTACAGGGTTTTCATGCATGCACAGCACTGCATAAACTGCTCTGTAGTGCAGATAACATATATTCCTGGGAAGTACTGGTGGGTGGTTTGGTGCTACTTGATTCTACCTAAATCCGTTGCTGTGCAATCACTGGTGGTTTTTTTGGCGCTACTTGATTCTACATTCATTTATTTCTGTGCTTTTCTGGTGGTTTTTTTGGTGCTTAATGGTCTTGAATGCATGCATATATTGCTGGGAAGGCCTAGGGTGAACTGGTACTGGTGGGTTGTTTGGCATCACATGCTTCTGACTACATCAATTTCTGTGTGTTGCTGGGGTTGTTTGGTACTACATGTGTCTAGCTGCCTGCATATATTGCTGAATATCCCTGTGTTACTTGTACTTTTGGGTTGTTTGGTATCACAAGCTTCTTAATAAATGAATTTCTGTGTGGTTCCGGGGTTGTGTTCATGCTGGTACTTTGTTTGGTTCTTCTTGAGACTGGTTCCACTTTCTCCTGCCTTTACTATTCTTTTATACTCCTTCATAGCCTTCTGTATGTATATTTGCTTGTTTTTTTGGTTCTGGTTGAGACTTGTTCCACTTTCCCCTGTGTATATTGTTCCTGTATACTTCTGCATAGCCTCCTGTATTTACATTTGCTTGTTTTTTTTGGTTGAGGTGACAGGAGCTGAACTAATTGCACTGCCTCATGTATCTGTATTCCTGTATTGTGGCTGAGGTGGCAGGGTTGGTGTATGGTCCTGGTGTTGAGGGTAAGCTGTTCCTGGTATGTCCTTGAGTTTTTCCAAGGTTTGTCTTTATTTCTTGCAGAGAGCTGTGACACCTGGCCGGGTATGAGTTTGCCACAATTAAAGGGTTCTTGGGCTGTATCTTCTGATCCATGAGGGATAGATGGGTACTACGGCTGAGTGAATATAATTTATTCTTGATTTGGAATCTATTTCTAATGTTAATTTGAGGGTTTGAGATGTTGTTATACTATATAAGTTAGTCTGACGGCAATAGGAAAGGTTTGGTCTACCACAGATTATTTCCATTAGAAATGACCAATACAATCATCAAACATTTGAAAACCCCTCAGTGCATCCTCAACTGAGGAGAATCTCTGGTGTAGCCTTGGATCAAATTTAGGAAGGCCTGAAAGATGAACTCAATACAATTAAACTCAAAAGGGAATTGAGAAAGATTGATAGTGGAGAATAAATTTTCCTTAGAACAATCTATAAAACTAAGCAAAGGGTAAATCTAGTGAAACTGAATGGGGAAGGCATTTTTGGACTTTATTTTACAAATGCTCCAGGAAAGCCAGTGGTTTTACAGTTCAAACTTTGGTGTAGAGGGTTGCTTAGAGGCCCTGTTCTTGGCTCATTTCTTTAGTCAGAACTATTTCTCAATTGGATCCTATTCCTGGGGAGGAGGATGTGCTGAAAAGGATTGAAAAGGATGATCTTCAGTTCAAGATGAAGGGGGTTTCTGGAAAAGCCCTTGTTGGAAAGACTGGAAAATCTTGCAAGAAGGCAGAAAAGGATTTGTCCAAGGTCTTATGCTATAATTTTCAGAATAAGGGGCAGTATGATAAGGATTGCAAGGAGGCTGAGAAGAGGAAGAAGTCCAAAGAGAATGACAAGGAGGTCAATCTCACTACTGAAAACGTTGCAATGGTGGAGTTTGATGGTCCAATGGAAATTTTTGTTGGGGAAGAAGGTCTCAACAAGAAGGCCAAAATTAATGAGGATCAAGAAATGGACTTGGTTGATTAAAAATTGAGTAATCTTAACCTCAAATATGAGAAATTATCAGTGACTGATAAAGCTTCTTTCCTATTAGGAGGATTGAATGAGGTTGTTCTTGTTTTGATTGATTCTGGCTGTACAGATCACATGTTCTTTGAACCAAATTTATTTTCAAATCTTAGTGATTATGATGGAGTTGTAAATATTGGTCAGAAAGGCAGAACAATTCCAATTAAAGGAATTGGAAAAGTTATTCTTGCAAATCACTTGGGTTTCAAAATTTCTTTTGAGAAAGTGCTTTATGTACCAGAGTTGCCTTATAGCCTTGTGTCCCTTGGAGTGTTGTGGAAAAAAGGTTTCCAGATTTTTTATCTTAAAGAAGATACTTTTGTTATTGATATGAATGGGAGAACTGTTCTTAGTGGACAGGTTTGGAACAAGCTTTTGTGTGCAAGCTTTTTCAAAATCTCAGCTTTAAGCACTGTTGCTTACGATAGAAGTGGCCATAAGGTAAAGGACAGCAACTGTGAGAGTTGTACCTTAGGGGCTAAGACTAGAAATGTGCTCTCAAAGAGAAGAGATTGCACTTATGTTCCTAGAGAGGAATTTTCCATTGATTTGGCAGGGCCATTCACACCAGAGTCCCTTGGTGGGGCAAGATACTTCATCAATTTAGTTGATACTGCAACTAATTTTCAGCCTCCTGGATGCCAAGACCCTTGCTATCCTTTAGCTACCACAGGTGATATTGTAAATAATAAATATATTATTTAATAATTGCAGCAAAAATCCGTAGAATACTTGCATTAAGCTTATTGCAAGGTTAAATGGTTTGGTTATTGTTTATTGTTTCAAATCAAAATTGATTATTAAATATTTATAGAGGGGCCACAATTATATTGGGGATCTTTAACACCTCTCTTCAGGGATTTCAGTATGAAACACGTAGTCCTGGTTACTTTGGGTTCTTTAGTTTAAAGATTATTATACCCAAAGATAATATGTATATAAAATACACAATGGAGTGGTAGGAACTTGTAGCCAAGCTACCACAACAGAGAAAGGATAATAAGACTCACTGGTATATTATTAAATCCTTTGGGTATCTGTTTGGGACGTGTACTGATGGGTTAAACCTGTATACTGGGGTTATAAGGTTGTTCAGCAGTTTTAATTGATAAAAAGAAGTTTGAGGATGGATATTACTGATCAGAAATTGCCATAAATCACTTACTTATCTCTTATAAGTATTTGATTACCTTGGCATGGCATCTGGATATGAATATTACTGGGTCTCTGCCCATCAACATCCTCAAAAGAGCTCTGTATTTATAGTTTTTGGAGTCCCAATATGGTCCTTCTGAGGGTTGTAGGTTCTCAAAGGGAAAGACACTAAGGCTAGAAGGGTAACCAGAGGTAGCCTGTCATGTGCCCTTGGTGCTATAGCCCGGGTAGCATCTAATTCCTTAGGGTATGGGAATTATTCTACCTTATAATGGACATTAGGACATGTGAATAACACTAATCTGTCCTATTTATGTATTATTTAATTAATTATCCTTAGTATATGTTCCCAGTCATATAATAATTATATTATTAGACATCTCTACGGACATTTTGATGTCAGGTAAGTTCTCATTATGTATTATATAACTGGGGTAAAAGTCATAATATTTTTTTTACTCTTTATCTACAAGTTCCATTTGATTTGTTAAGATAATTACTTAAAAATATAAGTCATGAGAATTCATGTAATATTATTACATCATTATTTTCCTTAGTATGTCACGAGAATGTTGATGTATAATAATTCTCATAAAAGTATATTAAAGTATTTTAATATATTTTTTGAAGCTGTCATTGTCTTATTTTCGACATTCTTGATTCTTTGCATTATATTAAATAAAAAATACGTGTAAGGATTATTTAGGTATTTTTATATAATATTATGTATATTTAGACAGTCTCCTATCCACAGGAACCTTTATTACATATGTAAGAAGTGTAAAGTCTCTTAGCTATCCATCCACCACCATCGACCGTTAGCTCTAGGTTTTGGTCGTACCGGGATCCAAATCTTGATTGCATAAGATAGTACTCACCTATCCATCCACCACCATTGACCGTTAGCTCTAGGTTTTGGTCGTACTGGGATCCAAATCTTGATGAGGAGAGAAGGGTCCCGGGTGGATGGATGTTCAAGTATTATAGCTATCTACAAGGTGCGTGACATGTGAGTAATTCTGTGAAATATCTGGGGTGGGAACCTGTGACATAATTGTGTCCCACCGTATGTTCTAACACCCCCTCCCACAATTAAGTCCTAATACACCCCCAGTCCACTCGTCCCGGTGTTGTGTTTGGTCGAGCCGAGCGCTTTGGTCATGATGTCGGCAATTTGCATCGCGGAGCTTTTCCACCGTAATTCAATGTTCTCACGTCGGATGAGGTCATTCACAAAATAAAATGCCCTGTCTAGGTATTTGGTCTGTTTCCTCAACCCATTGCTGGTGGCAATCAGTATTGCCGCTTCATTATCACAGTGGATCGTGGAACCACATCCAAATTGTAAATCTGCTAGTGTCAGCCGTAGATGCGCCAGAAGTTGTGAGCCCTCCAACAGAGAAATATATTCAGCAGCACAGGTAGAAAGTGCAACAACAGTCTGCCTCTTCGCGCCCCATGCCACGGTATTGCCATTGTACCGGATGACATAAACGCTGGTGGATCTTTCGTGCTCTCCCCCAAAACTCGCATCCACCCACATGGAGAGGCCATCGGAACCACCTCGGGTATATACTAAGCCTTTGGTCGAGGTGCCCTTGAGATAACCAATGACGTGGTCGAGTTCTGCCCAGTGCGCTGACGATGGGCAGGAGCTAAATCGCGCCATTATATTCACTGCGTAGGTGATTTCCGGTCTTGTTCCACATGCCAGGTACATCAGTGAGCCGACGATAGATTGATATTTGGTGATCTCCACCAGATCCCCATCGTTGGTCAGCAGGCTGTTCCCCAATAGCGGCGCTTTCCTGTTGAACGTCGTACCGGTATAATCGCCAATGATCTCTTCGGCAAAGAGAGCTTGGTTGAGGGTCATCAGCTCTCCTTCCATCTTCACCCTAATGCCCACAATCTTGTCAACCACCGGTTTCCATTTTATTTTCAATTCCCTCTCTACGCCTATCCTGAACCGCTCCATCGCTTGATCAGATGACGCCATCACCACCCCGTTGTCTACATGCAACCACACGATCACAAAATCCCCTCCATCCCGACACATATAGAGAGAGTCTTCCAATTTGCTGGCCTGAAGACCCACCTTCTCAACCACCAATCGGAAATGTTTCCACCAGCACCGGGCCGCTTGCCGTGTCTCATACATTGCCTTGTGGAGTTTCATCACGTAGCCTTTCCATTGAGGTTGGACCAAAATTGGATGCTGGACGTAGACTTCTCCTTCAATCGGGCCCTATAGATAGGCCGCGCTGACATCAAAGCTTTCCAGGGGATAACGGCCATGGTGTGCCATTGCCAAGAGCAATCGCAAGGTGTTGAGGGAAGCCGTAGGTGTGTAAATTTTGTATACATCCACCCCCATCCGTTGACTGCATCCTTTCGCCACATACCTCGACTTGCGCTGAATGAGCTTACCCTCCGCGTCTCTTTTGTGCGCCAGGACAAATTTGGCCCCCAGGACCTTCATCCCCTTGTGTGGCTTGACGGGCTCCCATACTCCCAAATCGTCAAACTGTTGGATCTCATCTTCTCCTGATTCCAACCATTCTGCCGCCCATTTGCCTTTCAGAGCTTCGGGCATCGACCGCGGCACCGCCCTCTCAACCGTACGGGGTAGGCTATTGATCGCCTTTTGTTCAGCTGCGGCCATTTCATTGGTGGCAACTTCGCCCAAACGCAACTGGCTAATGATGTCCGCCGGCTTGGTTTCCAGTGGTCGCACAGGTAGACTTTGGAAGAAAGGGAAAATGGCCAAGGTGGAGTGGATGACCCTCTTCTCTTGTTCTGACCAGAATAGCCATCCAGCTCCCCCAGGGTGAAAACCCAGAAGGCGACAGCGATGTCCCCTCTCGTCAAGTTTGGTCCTGCGTTTGGATGGTATGTGTACAATGGCTTTGGCCCCAAAAGGGTATAGTATGGCTGGGTTCACTTTTGTCCTGGAGAGCAGCTCCAATGGAGTCTTCCCTCCGGTCCTTGAGTTAGGAAGGCGGTTGATGATGTATGCCGCAACCTGGTAAGAAAATGACCAAAATTTGGTGCTCATCCCACTTTTGTTCAGCATGGTCCTGGCCATGTCCCCTAGGGTCCTGTTCACCCGTTTGGCCTCGCCGTTCTGTTCCAGGTGGTAAGGGGGAATAGGGGCCATCTGAACTCCTAGTGGTTCTAGCTTCCGTTTCAGCGGACCAGTGTATTCGGCCGCGTTGTTGCTGCGAATGAATTTTGGATAGCGACCTTTAGTGTTCCGGATATTCTCCAGCCAGCCCAATATTTTCGCCGGGACTTCGGAGCGTGATTTGAGGATGGCTATAAAAGTGTAGGTCAAGGAGTGATCTCTGAACGTTAACAGGAAGCAACATCCTATCAAATCTTCCTCAAAAGGACCTGCCACGTCAGTGACAAATAGATCCAGGGGTTCATCCCTCACTACACGGGATACAACTTTCGGCATCTTTTTGTCAAGACATTTGGAGGTTGCGCATCTCTCGCAGAAAAAGGAAAGCCAGGAGCCACTGATCCCATCCGGGTAATGCGTTTGCAAGAACTGCTTAACTACTGCATCGGATGCATGGCCCAGGCGTACATGCCATTTGTAGGGGTCAAAGAATGGCTTAGTGGAGACTTTCATTGCATGGTTTGGGGTTGTGCAAGCGGGAATCATCCAACAATAATTTCGGAAGAAAGTATCATAGCTGTTTCCCAAGGGGTCCAGTAAGATAGCCTCTAAACCGTCGTAAGTCAACTTCCAACCTTCCGCAAGTAATCGCCCGGTTGAAAATATAATACCGTTAACCCCATGGCATAGGTACATGTTATTGATTGTCATCGTCGCCGTCCTTGTTGGAATGATGAGGCTGCCAATTGTGGAAGCAATCACGTGGTGTTTGTCAGTGGCCAGGTAGAACTGTTTTGGCTGGGTGAGTGTACGTGTTGGGATGAAATAACGGGAGGGGCCACTCATGTGAGCGCTGGCCCCGGAATCCAGGAGGATTTCGCCTCCTTCAATCTCTGGCATGTCCACGACTCTGATGCGGTCGTTCCGATGGCCATCCCGATGAGGACGTTGGGGGGGGGGGGGGGTAAGTACCGGGACACATGATTTGCGTGATCCAGTGGAGGCGATGGTATCTTGCCCATCCGGACATCCGCCCAGAAGATGTTACAGTCGGCGTAACAGTGGCCGTCCCCTCCGCAGTATTGGCATTTGCACCCATAGGAATCCAGAAGGGCGTTGGCCTTGTGTTTTCCTGCATAAAAGGCCGCCCAATCAACCAATAGATGCGGCTTAGCGGGTGGGTTGCCGACGGGCGCCCGACGCTGTGGAGGTACGTAACGTTGTTTGACGGCTTGTAAGCGGTCCAGCTCCATGAAATCTATCCCACCTGCCGCTTTGGGGTGCAGCTTCCCGATTGCGCCCTGAAGAACGTTTGCAACATCCAGGAATTGCGGGATTGATTTGGCATCGTTCAGCTGCTGGGAGACAGAGTATTTGTACGTCTTCCCATCTATCCCCGGAGGCGCGACCGCTACTGACTGGACAAGGAGGCCAACCAGTTCATTCCGTGATATGCCAAGGCAATTGAGGTCGGCCATAATTGTGTGAAAAGATGTTATCCACGCCATATCCGCCTCGGGTGCAGTTAGTAGGTTCATCATCTTCTCTGTCACCGCCAGTTTGTGCCTCCTGTCGGAACGTTTGCATGTGTCGACCAGAGTGTCATAGATGGCTCTACCGGATTCCATCTGGGATGCCTCGATTATGGCGTAGAGCTCTTCATCGACCGAGTTTCGCAGTAAATTGACAACTGCTCTATTTTCCGACGCAACGGTGGTCTCGAAGTTTTGATGGTGGCCAAGGAACGTGGGGTCTTTATTGAAGGCTTGCCGGAGGGTGCAATCAATCGCCCCCTCCCATAGATTGAAGTTGGACCCGTCAAAAGCCAGGATTGGCCTCTTGGTGTTGATGTTCCAGTGAAATGACATCGGGTCTTTCAAAAACTTCAAAGCCAATGGATTGCAGGTTGGCCGCGCGGTGTTTCTGATATGTGGTGGTACCGATTGAGTCTGGGCATCTTGTTGGGTAGCCATTCTCCCCATGGCTGCCTCTACGCGTTAGAATTGTTTGGTAAGCGTAGATTGGAGTGTCTCAAAACGCGATTCGAACTCCGTCTTGGACACGAATGTTGGTTGATTCTCCTTATCACCCATTGCGACACCGGGTGAGGCAGATTCTTCTCCGGTGGTGTTTTTCCTAATCCAATCCTCTTTCTTCTTTTGATATCTTTTATCCATAAAATTGTTCCCGTCGCTTTGGTAGTTTTTGCTGGCTTTTAACCTGTAAAGTCTCTTAGCTATCCATCCACCACCATCGACCGTTAGCTCTAGGTTTTGGTCGTACCGGGATCCAAATCTTGATTACATAAGATAGTACTCACCTATCCATCCACCACCATCGACCGTTAGCTCTAGGTTTTGGTCGTACTGGGATCCAAATCTCGATGAGGAGAGAAGGGTCCCGGGTGGATGGATGTTCAAGTATTATAGCTATCTACAAGGTGCGTGACATGTGAGTAATTCTGTGAAATATTTGGGGTGGGAACCTGTGACATAATTTTGTCCCACCGTATGTTCTAACAATAAGTTCCCGTGTATGCTGTAGCCTGTTTACGCGGTACCCGGGCCGCCTGTCACTATGTCAGCCCATAGTCCCGCGGCTGCATACTTGTCAGAGGCCTGGGGCTGCGTAAACAACCTTGACGGGTTGACACGACTGTATCTCAGCTGCGCGCGGGTGCTGTGGCTGCCGCGGCTGCGTGCGGGAATTGTGACAAAACACATTTCCGCCCGTAACTCCTAAAATATACACAATACCTCAATTCTGACTGAATTTTAGGTGTGAAACCTATACGTGACAATGCATGTGAAATATTTAATTGGCCAAAAAGCTCAATACTGGAGCTGTAGTATTTTGGTTCTTTTTTCCTTAATTATTTAAAAATATAAGGAATTGTATTTCAAGGGTGGGGTCAGTGAGTGACCCTACCTAATTTTGGATGGAGGATCCATTTCTGTAATAATATTTATGGTTTTCCTACTCTTTCTTAGGTTAGTTGTATTATTATTATTTTTATGTTATTTTAGTTACTTTTGCAGCTTGCTCTGCAATAGTAGCAAGCTGACACTAATTATGTTTGGGTTAAACAAATTTGATCTAAGGATCAGACCACAGAGGAGGTTTCTGTAATCTTCAAAGTCTGGAAACAGAATGGTCTAATGAAGGAGATCAAGAGGGTTATCACCAATGGAGGTGTTGAATTTGTGATTAAAGAGTTTGAGAGGTTATCCAAAGATTATGGTATCATTCATATAGTCACTACTGCAAGTACTCCAAAAAATAATGGAACAGTTGAGAGAATGAATAGGACTTTACTGGACAAGGTCAGAACTATTATGTCTCAATCTGGTCTACCAAAGTTCTTATGGGCTGAGTTGATGTGTACAGTCTGTCTGTTGCATAACATTGTAAGTGTTAATGGGAAGAGTCCTCATTATCAGTTTTGGAAGTTGTACCCCAAAACATCACACCTAAGAACAATTGGTTGATTTGTGTATTATAGTGTCCACCATAATGAGATGGTCGGAAAATTAGATCCTAGAGCCAGAAAAGGGGCACTTTTAGGCTATGATTTAATAAGTAAATCATATAGGATCTATTATCCGGGGACAAGAAAGGTTATCCATAGTAGGGATGTAAAATTTGATGAAAGTACCTTTCCACTCAAAAGGAGTGAAGATGTTGTTGTGAATAATTCACAGCAACAATTAGAATTAGCACCTATTTCACCAGCAAAGGCTGAGGAAAATGTGGTTCCAGAAGATGAAGAGATGGCAGCTGTGCCACCAGAGGGTTCAGTGCCTGCTTCAGGGGAGTCCATTAATTCAGAATCTGATGAGCCTCTGCTTCCAGTTAGAAGGAGTGGCAGGGTTAGAGTACCAGTTGATAGGTACATGGAATGGAAGTCCCATTATGCTGCCGCAGGATATGAGGAAAATAAATTTCCAGAACAGTGTATGCTCAATGAATTCCTGGAGTTGAGTTCAGAAATGGGTAACAGGGTTAGCCCAAATAGCTTTGGCCAAGCTATGAATTCTGATGAGAGAGCCAACTGGAAGAGTGATATTTTTGAGGAATGTGATTCTCTAGAAAATAATAGTGTCTTTGAAGTGGTTAAGTGGGATTCTTTTCCAAAAGGAAAGACCATTGTGGGGTCTAGATTGGTGTTAAACAAGAAGTTTGACACAAATGGAGTTTTGAAAAGATTCAAAGCCAGATGCGTTGCACAGGGTTTCAAGCAGATAGAGGGTATTGATTACCAAGAAACTTTCTCACAAACTGGAAGGCTGTCCACCTTCAGGTACATCATTGCTCTGGCAGTGGAGTTGGGAGAAGAAATCAGACAAGCTGATTTTTTAACAGCATACTTGAATGCAAAACTTGGAGAGGAGGAGACTGTTTATATGTCAATCCCTGATGGTTTTTGTGAATGGTTAGTAGAGACTTAACGAGAAACCATGAACAAAATCTGTGTTAGAAGTTTTCTTTCAGCAGATAAAGGGGAACATGTCCTCAAGCTGTGTAGATCCCTTTATGGATTGAAGCAAGCAGCTAGGTTGTGGTATAATACCATGAGTGAGAAACTGATACAGATTGGTTTCAAGACGTCTGAGGCCAACCCTTGTCTTTTTGAAAGAAGGGATGCAATTTTGTTTGTATGGGTCAATGACATTATCATTATTGGAAATTTTAAAGAGAGAGTCATGGAGACACTCAAAAAGGAATTCAAGATAAAAGATCTTGTTCTGGCGCAACAGGTGCTAGGAATGAAAGTCAGTAAGAGCAAGAATGGTATTAAGTTAGACCAGAGCCATTACGTGGAAGCTCTTCTTAAGCAATATGGCTTAGAGGATGCAAAGGAGTTTGGTACTCCCATGCAGTCAAACATTTGTTTAGAGAAGTCTATAGATGAGGAGTATCTGGAGTTTGTTCAATCTGGTAATGACTACAGGTCAGCTATTGGATTTCTTAATTATTTGGGGCAGTGTACAAGGCCCAATATTGCTTTTGTAATTGGTGTCTTGTTGAAACACTTAGAGAAGCCAAGCATGAGGCATTGTTCAGAGTTTGAGAGAGTTATGAGGTATCTTAAAGGAATGCGCAGTCTGGGAATGTTGTTTACAAAGTCAGCAAACTTTGATTTGGTTGGTTATTCTGATGCAAGTTGTGCAGAAGGTAACACTAGGGAATCAACAAGTGGTTTTGTATTCTTCTTAGGTAAGAATCTGGTGTCATGGATGTCCAAGAAGGTGTTGGAAATAAGTCTTTTATCAACAGAGGCTGAGTATAGAGCTTACTGAGCAGCTTCACAGGAAGCAAAATGGTTGAGAAAAGTCTATGAGGATACACATAAACCACAAGGGTTTGCATTGTTGTATTCTGATAACCAGAGTGCCATTGCATTGGCGCAGAACCAAGTGTTCTATTCAAGAAAAAAACATATCAATGTTCACTATAACTATATTTACAATGCAGTTAACTGCAAAGAGATTGTGTTGAGGTACATGCCCACTGGATCAATGATTGCAGATAACTTGAATAAGGCTTTAGATAGGAACAAGCATCAAGGCTTTGTAACTAACATGCGGATTTCATCCCTTTTGGATTAAGGGGGTGTTTTAAAATACGTATGCACTTACGCGTGTGCTATGTATAAGTGTAATCCAAATTGGATGCACATGTGGGCCTCTGCCGCCCATTGGACACACACACGGACCACACAGGTCCATTTTTATGTCACGGATTTAGGGAAACTGGCCTCAAAATGCGTGAAACAGGCCTATTGGTACACAGGCCCTAACGGGCCCAGTGGGGGATATGGGCAAATACAGCCAGATGGGCTTGTATGGGCATAATTGGGCACAAGGTTTATTTTGGACATACTTGGCCAGAAGGGCTGGCCTGCCAAATTGTGTTTGTCTCAGGTTTTGGGCTTGGGGCCACCGCCTGTGTTGCAGCCTGCTTGGGGCTGCTGCCTGTGCCCCAGCCTGCTCGTGGCCGCTTGTATCCCTTGGTTTAGTCCACGTGGGGCCCAACGGCCCGCGTGGGGCTGTTGTGGCGGCCAAGGGATCCCGTGCGGTGTAAAGCCCCGCAGGCCTGGCCGGTTGCAAATGGCGGCCACCGCTGCGGGAGCAAGGGCCAGCAGCCCCGGCTCCCTCCCACTCCCCTTGCTTGCCATTGCAAGGGGGAGGGGATGGCGGGCTGGGTTGAACCAGCCAGCAAACAGCCGCAACAAGGTGGTCGGTCAGGGCAGGGGGGATTTCATCACCCCCTTGCCCAGGGGATGACAATGCCAGCCGCAGAGAGAGCGACCGGCGGTAGGGGGATCTGATCACCCTCCCACCAGCAAAGCAAGACAAGAGGGGCACTCTCCCCCCCCCCTTTACAGAGGGGGAGGAGCGATGGGATGAGGGGATTTGACCACCCCCAGCCCACTATTCTTGACAATGCCCTGGGGGTATTGACCCTCAGGGCCCCTGTTGAGGGGATTTGACCGCCCCCACCAGGGATTTGAGGGAAAGAGGGGGGGTGGCATGTCCGCCGGTTACACCCCCCCCCCCAAGTGAGGTTGAGACCAGACCCAGGTGAGTCCTGGGTTCCACCTGGCCCATATGTGGAGCCAGGGGCTGGCTGCATGAGGAAACCAGCCCATAAGTAAGGAAATAAGAGTAACTGGGCTGTTTGTAACGGACAACCAGACAGGGGATTGAACAGCAAAGGGGCTGGTTCAGCCCTGTAATGGTGGAAACACCAGAATGGACCGGAATAGGCTGGTCGTAAGGGCTCAAGGACTGATGCCATGCGGGCTGATGTAGTCCAAACCAAGTAACAAGGTCTGTAGAGCCTGTAGAGCTCTTTTGGGGCGGAAAATTTCCCTTTTGGCTTGTTGTATCATGGGCTCACAAGAGGCCAATCTTTTGTACTTGAGGAGCTCTTCTCCCTGCTGTTTTCAATCAATCCATTCATCATCAAATCAAATTCATCAACAATATCATCCAATGTATTGCCCCATTGTGAGAGCCCATCAAGCAATTATTGACACAAGGTGTCCAGCATTTTTTTTGATTTAAATAATGCTCATTTGCCTAAGCTAATTTCTGGCCATAATTATAACACTGCTCTGGTTTAAGCCAGAACCCTTGCTGAGAGACAGAATAATTTTGAGAGGAAAAGCTGAAGACAGTTCAAAGAAAATGTTCCTCCTTGTTGAAATCCACTCCAACATCCAATTATTCATCTCCAAGAGGACCTCAAGAAAAACTGTCAGGAATGGTGAAAGACTTTCCAGGCCTATGAACAATATAAAAAGATAACAACTTAATAAAAGCCACCCAATGAGTCATTGGAGAATTTGGAAGGCTGGGGGCATTGATCATTTTGATGATGGATTGTGCGTCAACTTGTAACTCAAAGTGTTGACCCCAGAGAATAGTTTGGAGCTTCTTCAAAATTTGGGCCACACTGCAAAGTTCCAGTTTTGTCTGGGAGTACCTAGATTCCACATCTGAAAATAGAAGAGATTCATACAGAGCAGGACAATCCAAACCATTTTTGTCTTCCTTTGTAAGGACAGCCCCAAAACATTGATAACTCAAATCAACAGCCAGCTTGATCTTGCCAGCTCCAGGTCCATAAGTGATCTTCTTCAATACAATTTCTTTCCCAACAATCATTTTGAGCTTCTGAAATGATTTTTCACAAGCTTGGGTCTAAAGCCATTCAGAATCCTTCCTGTTTAAGCAACGCAAGGGAACACAGATTTTGGATAGAGAAGGGATGAAGATCCAAACATAAATGACAACACCTAAGAAACATCTGAATTCAGTGGGATTGATTGGAGTGGGCCAAGAGAATATTTTGTTTACTTTGGATGGGGACATTCTTCTTCCTTCCTTGCAGACCACATGACCAAAAATTCCCAGAGAAGGGACAAAGGCAGCCAATTTGGATCCAGAGACAGTGAAACCAGACTCCTCAATTCAAAACAAGATCCTTTCCAAAGTGGTTGCATATTTGCAGATAAACCAATGGATTCATGAGTGCCAAGTTAAGAGCTCATTTTTATAGTCAGAAACTGGACCTTTAAATCCGCCATTTTCAATAAAGATACCAGCATTATCAGGGATTTCATCCTGGAGGATCCAAACCATCTGAGTCTGATACACTTCAACCAAATTGGTGGCACGTTGGGGCAAACAAGTAAGTTGTAATCAACCAAGAGGAGTATTGAAAGTAGTGAGAGGACAAGAAATTGGATTTAAGGATTGTTTGTCATAGCCACCCATAATATCACCTAGACCATAGCAAGCTCTCCAAAAGAAATATTCAAAAAATTATTCAGGAGCAGGGGGAATACCAGAGTATTTGATAGTAACCTTATTTAGAGGCTGGAGATCATGAACTATTCTAACTTTCCCATTACTCTTGAGAACACAGAAAACAGGACTGGAATAGCTAGAAGTTGATTGTTCATATAAACCAGTTTGGACTTGTTTGCGGAACAACTTGATGAATTTTTCAACTTTAGCAGCAGGGATTGGGATCTTCTTCTTTTGCCAGGGATCATGTTCTACTACTGGAATGATATAAGGTAGGCCATAGGATTATTTCAAGAGACCTCTCTCTTCTTCACAGAAAGCAATAGATTTTTCTCTAAGAGCTAAAACATTTTTGATCAAATTTAACTCATCAGGAAGAAGCCATCCATCTGGACCAAAGTTGAACACCTTCAGACGTTCTTCAGTAACATGACCACGAGGAACAAAGGGACCAGTGAGAGATTGAGATAAACAACAGTAAGGATCATGAGATAGAGGAGGATGCATAAGAGGAGGATTGAGGTTGAGAGGCATTGGTTGGTTTACTGGCTAAACCTTTTTTTCAACCAGCTTCTTAGTGGAAAAAGAGGGAAATACTTGCTTCCTCCAAGCATTGACCAGCAAGAAATGACTACAAAAGCTGAGAACAAGTTCCAACATCTTCCAAGTTTGATGTTCCGCAATGTCCTCTAAAGGTGCCTTTTCCATAAAAGATGATCCAAAAGGTGAGGCATTTCTCACATGTGTGGCACAGGGTGGGGTTTCAAAAATGACAGTAGTAGGAGCCCCTGATGGTGCAAAATTGGGAGGACTTACTTCTACCCCAAATTGCCTCCACCCAAGGCCATACTCCTTCATACCAAAACCACAAAGAAGAGAATTGAGATCAGGATCTAGTTTAGACTCATTGCGGAGATTTGAAACTGGAATAGGAGAAGAATGATCAGGCTGAAAATAACAAGGAAAAGAAGAGAAAACAGATCCAGAGACAGAAGAAATATTTTTAGGATTTTCAGATTTTTCATGTTTTTGATTTTTAAGCTTATTTGGATGAGAAGGAAATGATGAGGAAAAAGAAAAATATGCCTCTGAGACAGAAGTTGATCCTTGAGTTGAATTCTGAGGCTGGGAAGAACTAAAACTATTAGTAGGACCAACTAATCCAATAAAAAATCAGAATGAGAGGAAGAAGAGGTGTCCTTCTGTTTCCCTTACAGAACCAATTTAGGAGGATTACCAGCAAAATCTTGTTCCCAACAACCAGAATCCAAGGAGGAAAGCTGGACTTCAATCTTCCTGCCATCAGCATCAGGGAGAAGAGTTCTATCCCCAACTTGATCAGAATACATTATGGTTGCACCAAAATACATTAAGAAAGGCCTTCCCAAGATCATAGGTCCATCCAAACAAGTAATCCAGAAATGACAGGTGCCAAAAATATTTTGTCCAATTTGAACCAGAAATCCTCATAAATACCAAATAATTTGCATGACTGATTCCCTATACCATATACAGCAGAGTTAAAGCTGACCCTTGGGCTGAGTTTGAGTTTGCAGGCCATGACATCCAAAATTAAATTGAGCTGGGAACCAGAATCCAGCAGAAGAGAAACCGTTTTAGCAGAGTCACCAAGATAGCAGGAGAGGAAACCAAGACAACAGGAATACAATTTTGGATCTGAAGAGGGATCTGTTTCACCAGAGTCCTTAATCAAAGTACCAAAAGAAACTTTTAATATGTGCGGACCAATCTCCACACATCAACAACAAACCCATTTCTTCATCCCTTCAGCCACAGATGGAGAGATTGACAATAGTTCAGCCACAGACAGATCAGGAATTTTTAGATCAGAGATTTTACTTAATAATCCTTCCACAGCATTGGGGTGATCCTTGGTAATTCCCCTCTCAAATTAAACTTTGGGCTGGGTGGAGGAAGATGATCAGGTTGAGCAGGTACTGGAACAGGATCAGAATTTTGAGGAGTTTGAACAGATTGAACAGGAGGAGGATCAGAGTGGTCCTGTAACCTTTCCATAAGTGGTTCCTTATCCACTTCCATGTCTTCAACATCAGAGGAAGGGATCTCAGGTGAGGATCAACATTTGAAGGGTTTTCAAAGGATTGAATATGGAACTGGAGGAGACTTGTGAGGTTTGGGTTCCTCATGGCCTTTCCTAGCTGGATCAGACTGATAAGTGCCAGAGAATCTGGAAGAAGTGACAGCTGGAGGATAAAAAGGTTGTAGAGTGCCACAGGATCATTGATAATCCAAGGAGACCAAAGATGCCTTCTTGGGAGTTGGTGGTTGATAAGAGGCCGCCACATGACGGATTGAACAAGACAAATCAAAAGGGATCATAGCACCATTAGGAAGAAAGAAATTTTTTCCCTTCTGCGCCACCAATTTTTCCTCCTTTTCTTTCTGGAGTTCAGGACATCTCCCAGTACCATGGCCTTCCCTATGACAGTAATAGCAGACTAGAGTGGTTTTTGGAACAGACTTAGAAGGTTTAGGAGTAGCTAAAGAAGACATTTTCTGATCTGTTTTTCTTTCAAAGGCCTGAAGTAATTTAGTTATCTCATCTATGGTAGCAGTTTTGTTATTGGCCTGGGGATTTGGTTTAGGTCTACAATTTGCTTTCATCTTGTTCATTATTTCATTGGAGTTTTTAAAGGAAGGAGCATGTACTGGTTCAGTGACCCTAGTTTTTTCAAAAGTGAGAGCTGTTTGACCTTTCATCACTTTATCCACTGCACTCCTTAGGACCAGAAAAACAGGGAGCTTGAACCAATTATCTCTGTTAGTAATCATAGATCCACATTTAACTAATTCATCTCTAATGCTTTCCTGCACTCGTGGACAAAAAGACTGGAAAAACCAAACTCAAATTTTGTCCGCCATGTCAATGTGATTGTTTCTGATGAGGTAAGACTGAATAGGATTCCAAGATTTTATAAAAGACTGATAATCAGAGGCTGAAGAGACACCACCATTGGAGATCCATTGAGAAACAAGAGCACCCAAGTCCTGTCAGGTAAACCTAGCCACATCTACTTTTCCCCAATAAGCCAACATAGCCTCCTTCAAGATCCTCCAGTCATGAGTTTTGAATCAATAAAACAATTCAATCACTTCCATAACTTCGTCATAGGAGATAAAAAATTGTAACTGATAAGCCATATCATGTTTACTTTCACCATCCACTTCAGCAGCCATCTCATAGGAGTCCAAGAATTGTTTGAAATTTTTTTGATTGAATCCTAAGTTCTTGTTTTGAGGCTTCATATTTACCATCTTGACCCAAACAGAGGAGGAGGAGGTACCAGTAGATTCCATTTTGAAGAGCAGATTTCCTCAGAGATCCAAAGAGCAGTTTTCCAACGTGGCTCACAGGTGTGGCAGGAGTACAGTTTCACAAAAAAGCAACAAGGATCTTGCCCAGATGGTGCAAAATTTGGAGGACTTACTTCTGGAACAAGTTGCCTCCACAGATCAGATCTTGATGATAACAGAACAAAGAAAAAAGAGAAAAATTATTGGATCAGATTTCTGAGTTGATTCTTCAAGTTTGGGACTGTAAATCCCATGGTTTCTGGTTTTATCCCGGCCAAGGGTGCAAAATGTAAGACTCCAAACGGTGCTAGGCCGTGGCAGGTCTGTTGCGGGGAAAGTTGCTGTTTAGGCTGCCCTCCTGAGTATTACAAAAATATTTAAATGTAACCAAGATCAAGTTCCAGAACTTTTTAAGTTAGGAATCAAGTAGTAAAGGATAAAGTTTGATAATAGTCAGTAGCAATGGAACAGAAAAATCTGAGGCAAGATTATGTGGGAGATATTTGAACAAAAGAAGTTAAAGTTTTTTTCAAGTTCAAAAGAACAAATCTGTTGTATGTAAACAACACCCACAAGCTAATAACTCTGGTTGTCAGAAGAAGATTGGGGATGATCAACTCAAACCCCAACCAACCTCCAGGTTCTCAATGAACCCTCCCAGATCTCCACAATCAAGTGCTTGAAGAATGCCAGATAACTCAGGGTTGCCGTACAAGACAAATCACAATTTTTTGAGAAGCTCTCAAGGCAAACAGGAACTTATTTGAACAGGGTTAACCTCAAAAATTCTCAAGGAACTCAAGAGTAGGTGGGCAAAATGCAAATTTAAAAAATAAAATGAGGTATAACACTCCAGGTTTTAAGCTTAATAAAATCTCTTCAATCAAAGGTGATTGGCTCCAGAAAGATGATCAAGGAAGGATCAAGACCAGTATGGTCAGAGAAAGGGATCAAAGAGTGGTGTAAAAGACTCAAGAATTCCAACAGACAGAATTCTCTTCAACCAGCAAGGCTATTGTTTGGTGATAAGGATCAGGTCACAGAGGGGCAAAGACTAACAATCAATGGATCAAGGGGGCAATCATAGATATACCCAGGATAAGGATGAGGATCAATTACTGATAATAGCTAGGGGCATATTCACACACTCCCATTGATGTTGTAAAAAGGCAGAGGAGAGCCCCTCCTTTTTTGGGAAATTGGTCCCTAGAGACTATTTAAAAGAGATGAAACAGATAGAGCAGAAAAAAAACAAAAATTATTGAAGAAAAAAGTTTTTTTTTGATGAATGATGATGATAAAAATCATAAAAAAAATTTAAATTTTCCATTTTGCCCTGAGGTGTCCAGATTTTTTCACCACTTTTTGAAACTTCAGTGGTGGAGTTTGATTCTGCTGTTGGCTGGGTGGGGAGAACATGTGTGGGAGAGTCTGGAGGCAAAACCAAACTAACCAAAATTTCTCTTTGATCATCTGAGGAGTCAATTTCTGGAGGTGGCTCTTGGTAGGCAGGGTTTGTTTCTTTTTGAGGTTGCTCTTTGAAATGGTTAGTTGGAAGGAATTCCAAATCCAAACTCTTTGATATTGTTGGGCTATCCTGAGACTCTGCAATAAACCAAATGTGCTTTGTGGAGACCACTGACCCGTCCAGTTAAATTATCCAACAGGAATCAAGCTCAGGGTTGTATCTGATGAGCTTTCCTTCTGAACCCTTATGGTTGAATTTATGCCCCTTCAAATACTTTTGATTGAGGAAAATGGCAGTGATGCCAATGGGTTTTAGATATGAATTCAGAATGGATTACTGGTGTATCAGTTCCCATGGACTAAACTCTTGATTTTCCCTGGGTATTAGGTTAATACTGATACAGCAAGTTTTCAGGACTTCTGTCCAGAACCTCTTTGAGATTTTGCTCAAATTCAGAGTTTTAATCACGCTTTTGACAATGGTTTGGTTGGCCCTCTCAGCCCTACCATTGTGTTCAGGATGGTTGGGTTCAGAGATCAGCCCCTTTATATATCTCTCCTGGAGATATTTGACTAACCTGTGGTTGGTTAATTCTGAACCTCAATCCAAACATACCCTGGTGGGATAGTAGCCACATTTGTTTTTCTGCCTTTCTATGAATTCTACAAGCACCTTGTAAGTTTTGTCTTTGCTTTTTGTTGGTATGCCTGAGATATATCTCAAGATGTTGTCAAAAATTGTGAGGATATATTGGTCTTGTTGATTGACTGAGGACTGATTGGTCCAATCAGATTGAGGTGAATTTTTTCAAAGGGTTTGGTTGCCAGGGTTGAGACTGACTTGAAAGTAGTTTTGGTTATTTTGCACAGAAGACAGTCTTTGCAAACAAAGTGTTCTGCCTCTGTCGAGTTAATTTTTACTCCCTTGATTCTTTTGAGTCTTCCCACCAAAGCATGACCATACATCAGATGGAGCTCTTTGAGTGAGTGATTTTGTTTCTTTTCTTCCTGCCTTGATGCCATGCAGCATTTGTTCCCTATCTTGTGTGGCTTTTCCAGTACAAATAAATTTTCAATTATGGTGCCTCTTGCTATGGTGGTTTGGTTTGAAATGAGCCTGAATGTGTTGTTGTTGGCAACTAGCTTGAAGCCCTTGTTCACGAGTTGACTGGGGCTGACCAGGTTCACTATCATGCTAGGTACGTATAGGCAGTTTGATAGCAGAATTGTTCTTCCCTTCCAGTAGAGTTTCACGGTGCCCATCACTTCTACTGTTAGGTTAGCTCCTTCCTTTCCAGTCAAGATATCCTCTCCTGAGTATGGATTGAGCAAGACAAAGAATCTAGAGTTGTTGAACACGTGTGTTGATGCCCTGCTCTCAACTATTATGTTTTGATCTTTTCCAATCTTGGAGTTGATCCATTTGGTGACAAAGGTATGAAATTGGGCTGACTCCTTCTTTGACTTTTGCTTTTGCTTCCATTTCTCTTGGTTTTCTTTCCACCAATCTGGAGCCTTATTGGGTTGGAGGTGGAGGCACTCACTCTCTGAGTGATCCTTATCTTGCTTAGGGTTATTGTAGCCTTCAATGCATCGGTTTGATAGTAGGTTCTTGGTTTTTGTACACATTGAGGCTAGGGCGTGCTCTGTCCCAGGTTTTGGCCCAGTTTTTTCTGACAAGTCCGCTTTAATTTCTTTGTTGAATTGAGTCAGATGATTGCATACAAAGTTGACGGTGATTTGCTTGTCTGAGTGCATTATCTGTCTCTTGATGTTTCTGAGCGATGATGGGAACTTGAACATTATGAGGTAGGCAAAGATTTCTTGAGGGAGATTGATTCCTATGTCCACCATTTTCTTGATTGAAGTCTTGACTTTGGTCACAAACTTGGAAATTTCTTCTTCTTTGAAGTTTAGGTTAAGGAAATCATTGAAGATTCTAGCTCTTTTAGAAGCTTGAGGTGAAGAGAATTGTTCTTTTATTTCTTTCCATATTTCCTTTGCCAAGTATATGTTTCTGGCACTTATTAAGTTATTGTGAGTGAACTAGTCTACCTTTGAGATGAGTAAGAGCTGAATTTTGTTGTTCTTGGGCATTGTTAACGCTCTCTGTTCTGATTCCAGCCTGTTGAGAACTCCCCTGAGCTTGAGCAGGGCACTCATCTTTTCCTTCCAGATGCCATAATTTTCCTACATGAGTAGTGGGATTGTTTCAAGAGACATTTTCAGCATTGTTGGAGAAGCCCTGGTTTTCCGCCATTTTCCTTTGTTCCCCTGGACAATTGGTCATTTTTCTTGTAAACATATAAGATATTTGATTATTATTTTAATTTCAGACCAGGTAGAATGGGGAAGCAGATTGAGATGTTGAGATGAGGAAAATCAGGCAGAAAATGAAGAAAAGTAGGACAGTAGACTGAGGAACAAGGACAATGAACAAAGAGAATGGTTGGTTGAGTTATAGAGCTTGGAATCTTAGAGGTTTTTCAAATTAATCTCACCAGTTACTTGTTGACTTTGGACTTGAAATTTTGAAGAATTGATGGATAGAATTTAAAAGAAAAGAATTAATAAAGAAAAGAAAAAAAATAAAAAAAATAAAAGAGAAGGAGCAAGAAATGGAACTTTTGAGAGAAGTACTGGAGGTTGTTTCTTGTTCACGTGTTGACCGTTTGTGATTGTTTGATTGGGATTTGGCAAGTTAAGTGTTCCAATTCTGATTCCGTGAGTTGAGTTTCTCTAGTTTGCCTTCTCCCGTGCCCTTGAGTTTTTGATGACCTGTGGTTCTTGTCTTGAGTTGAAGGTGAGCTCCATTTGGAGTCTCTACAGTGCATCCTCTGACGCACCCTTGATTTAACGTCTTCTTTACATATTGCATAATAGTTTGAGGTATGGTTTTAACTACTGCAAGGATCTTTCCCATAAGAATGAGGACACATTCATAACTTTATATATATCAGAAGGAAAATTGTTGGGATTGTTTGAGAAGATGATTTTTCAAGACTGTAGGTAGGATCTAAGCTTATGGTAGTTTTTTCCTGTAAAGTGGTCAGGCTGCTTCAAGCCTGGAGTACAGAAACTAGGATCACTTGGGCCAGATTGCAAGGCATTTTTATTGAGAGCCTGGATCAAGGTTGAGAGCAAGGTTTTAGCTTTGGTCTTGGGAGCAGAAGTGCAAGCGTTTGATCTACCACAAGTCAAGGTTTTATTGGAGGAATGTTTTGAATCTTTGATTTCTTTGAGAGGATCCACTTAAGCTTCCCATTGAGGAGAAAGGGGATTTTCAAGAGTCTAAACCAAAGGAGATTTGGAAGAAGGAAAGGGGTCTAAAGGTTGTTGGGCCGGTGAAGCACTGGATCTCCCTACCCAATGAATATCATCAATTTAAGGGGTCAGGGAAGCATTCACGCTTGAGCAAGTACGTGACATTGTGAAAGAAAAATCTATTATAGGTTTGAAGACTACAATCAAGGATTTGTGTTAGTTAATTTACTGTCACACAAGCACCCCACGTACTATAGGGCAATCTTAGATGATTGTGAGCGCAAAGGAAGAGACTGAGTTCAAGGGACAATGCAAGGTAGCAAGGCTAACTGCAAAGTGCAAACTTCTTGTTTGATGACTTAACAAACAGCAAGGAGAGGTAGGTGTTCCTATGGAAGGGAACTAAAGCCAATCCCAATGTGATGACTGGATTTAGAAAAATTCAAGAATGTATGAAATTAACTAAATGAGGAGACAATCTTCAGGAAGGCAGCATAGATTTCTAAGGTAATCCAAAGGTGGTTATATACAACCTGATGGAGGGCCAGCTAAAGTCAAGAGGCAAAGAGGCAATAAATGCCATGAACAGAATGGGAAATGAAATAAAATTACAGACATTTACAAGGTTGTAGCCTTGGTGCAAGACAATACAATCTGAGGGTACAATTGAAAAAATGGATGAGACAGGAAGGAATTAAATGTGAATAAAATTCAAATGAAAAGATTTAGTTTATGCAGGGTAAGGTACTGGTCTATTTGCAAACTATACATTTGATGTGGCTATCTAGGAATGAGTGAAAACTAGTGTGATTGGTTGACCAAGAATGGAATTCCAAGGGCTGATGATACCAAGGGTAGAAGAGAAAAGCTTGAATGGATGCTTGACAGTTATAGAGTTCACTGAAAGATTTTTCAGTATATACTGAGTCATTTTCTAAGATTGGAAGGTTTCTATGCAAGCCAGAGGTGGTGAGCCAAAGGCACCATTGATTTTGTGCTTTATTTGTGTCATGCTTTTGGGTTGAGGTAGATGGTACTGAGGAAAAGGATATGTTGAAGTGAGGAAGACAATAACCCTTAACCTTGAAGTGAGAGTGAAAAACCTCAAAGGAACCATTTAAAGCCAAATCAAGTCAGTGGATGTGTCACTTAAAAAATATCAAATAAAGTTCCAAACCATTCTTCCAGAAGAAATTTCACCTTTGGGTTACAAATTTTTTATTGAGGCAATTGAAATCATTCGGAAAAAATTCAAGAAGTTAAAGTGCAACCATGCTGGCAAGGTGTGCTAAAAGTCTTATTCAAAAACAATGGAATTGCACGGTTCCCATATTTTAGAATAAATACTAGCATCAAGAGGATATTTTGTGCTTGAGAATTTTTTTCCTCAGTGGAGGGTAGACTATGACCCTTTCAGTGAAGTAAGTTGTCTTTTTGGTTTTTGAAGGGTACCAATTATGGGATTGACAGATTAATTATTTTTTTGATTTTTGAAAGATAGACACAGATCCAGTGCATGACAAACCCCAATTGTTTGACAAGCTGAATTCCATGCTTGTGGGAAAACCTCAACAGGTTTGATTGGAGATTTTCAAGTCCATGGTCACGTATAAAGCTAATTTGATTCCCAAGCAAAGGCTTGAGCCAAAGGTCTTATAGTCCAGCGGCAGTTGACCAAAATTTAAAGCTAATTGTTGTGAGCTTTCAAAATTGAAAACATTGAAAGGGAAATCAAGAGGATAAAATGGGTTAGAAAGGAACCAAAAAGACAAAATATATTAAGTATTTTATTCTGAATGTTTATTTTTATGGTTTAATGAACTGATGGGAAAATGAAAGTGCATCTTTTGTGAATATTAATTTCATTAATGTGATAAAAACAACAATCAATACTAATTTTTTTTTTATCTTGGGAACCAAAATGAAATACCTCAATCAAATACCTGAGAACTTACTGAGATTTTGGGGAGGTTTTGGATCCAGTTGATGATGGGAATTGCAGATTTAGAGTCACTTCTAAATCACTTGGGTAATATGAGAATGGTTGGTTTAAACTAAAAAAGGAAATGATTGAAACATTGAGGAAAAATAAGAAATGCTATTCTTAGGTCCTTTGTGGCAGTAAAGGTGTTGAAAAGATAGAACAAAGACTTGATGTTAATGGAATCAATGAAAAGATTTCCCCTTCAAAATGGCTTGCAAAGCTTGCCATGGGCTAATTGATAGCTTACACTTATGGAAGACCAATATTTTTCATTTCATTGGCTTCATGTTGTACTTATACTCCAATGAAAATGAGTGTAAAAATCAATAAGATGCTATCTTCATTTGCTTTTTAAACGATAAGTACTTGGTTCATCTAGTACTTGAGGTAGAAATGATTCCAATCCTGCCCATTTTTCCTAAACCTGCTTGTTTGACTTCTAAAAAAGCTTCTGGTTGGGTTGATCATCTCAAAGATCAACTTAAGTTGTATTCTAATTTATAAACATCATTTCAATTTGATCATATGGGTTTGGTTTCTGATGATGATCTTGTAATTCTATTCCTATAAAGGGTTATCACATTTTTAAAATCATTTTTTTGAGTGTTATGAGTCAAAATCATTATGTTGAGTGTTTTGAATGAGATTTTATTTTTAATTCAGTTGAACTTGTGTTGGGCTGATCCCATAATAAGGAGTATTTTTACTTCTTGTGATGGGATCATCTTAACACAAGGTCAACTTTTTTTCTTGGTTTTTACTTTAGGGCCTTTCCATGAAGGTGGGATTGATAGAAGTCATTTTTGGTGGTGTTACTTAAGCGCTAGTCCATTGAGGTGGGCTTGATACAAGTCTGCCTCATTGGACTAGCCCTATTTTTTTGGGTGGGGGGTTTGATTTATTTTTGTGCTATTCCAATGAAATAAATTTAACTGGTTTTGGTCTAGCTGATCCCATCATTACAAGTATTTTTACTTCTTGTGATGGGATCAGCTTGACACAAGTTGAACTTGTATTTTTTATTTTTTTACTCCATAGACTCTTTCATTTTTTATTTAATTTTTGGTATTTTTACTTAAGGCTGGGTCTATATACTTTTGAATTGTTTATTTACATGGGCTGCGCATTCATGGCCCCAGAGTGGTGCAATTTTGTTTGAGAATTTCCTTTTTATTTTTTTTATTATTGTTTTTTTGTTCAATTTCCTATTTATTTTAATTTATTCTTTTAAAAATTCCCTTTCCCCCCCTGGCTTGAATTGGTTTCAAACTGCGCCACACAACTAAATTTGAGTTGTGAAGGGGTTTTGCAGGGTTGAAAATTTAACATTGACCTTTTTCTTATAAAAAATGAATTCAAAACTGCCAGCCTGTACCACAAAAAAAGTGATGGATCTTTGTAGGAAATTTCATCACTTTTTTTGTGGTTTGGGTTGAAGCTCTGTGCCATCTTTAGTTGAAATTATGTTCATTCTCTAACTATATTTTGGTTCAAAATTCACAGCAATGGTGCATTGGAGCTTTGATAGATCTTGAACTCAGCTTGGCCAGAGCTTTAGCTGAGCTTGGTCATAAAATTGGCATGAGCCCCTTTATGGCACTTGATAACAAGTGACATGCAGATTTTGGTGGTGCTGAAAGAAGAATAAGAAATTTTTAAGAAAAAAATCACATTACTAAAAGGGTTGATGTTAAATTCACATCTCATTTAGTCCTTTAAACAACTCAAATGGGCGCGTGGCATGCTGCAGACCACAATCAAGTTGTTTAGCCTCCAACAAATTGATTGTAGTTGTGTGGCCCTCACACAATGGTTTGTTTTTGTGTTCCCTGCCACATGACTACAAGCGCCGTGGGCCAAACAAAAAAACTAAAATCAACTAAATAAAAATTCAAAAAAAAAAAAACAGGAATAAACCAAACAATCAAAAAATGGTAATTTTTTGGTTAAAAAAAGTAAAAAATAATTAAAATAAAAATGAAAAATAAAAAAAATTCTGGTGTGACCCGTGGGGGTTTGTATACCCCTGTACATGGGTCTAAATGGTTGTGTACGGGGGTACATGATTCAAAAATGCCCTTTACAGGGGGTATGCATGTTTGTAACAACCCTTTGGAGTTTTTTTTGGGCCCCCACAGGTTAAATGGGCTGTGTAGGGCTCTACCCAACTCCCACAAGACTGGGGGTTGTAAATTTATCATCACCCTACTAAAAAGATATTTGAATATTTCCAAATCAAATATGCTTGAAAGAATCTTCATATAGATGAAAATAAATTAACATAAAATGATAAATAAAAATGAATAAACTTTTTTTCAAACAAAAATTCAAGGCAGCTTTTCAAAGGTGGTACAAATTATGATAAAAATGATGAAAAATTAATGAAAAATTTAATATTAGCTACTTCAAAGCAAAGAAGGCTCAAGGATGAACAAGAATTGATAGGGAAAAAAAGAACTGTGGAAAATTCATCACAAAATAATGAAAAAGGAATCAAAGGTCACCAGAATATAAATTAGATGCAGCTTCAATCAAGGTTTGAAGCAGAAGGAATAAAATGAAGAAATCAATAAAAAAATTTATAATATTATAATCAAATATTCTACAAAAAATATTTCAAGATAAAAAACAAATTAAATCAAAAGATATTTAGAAATCAATGAAAACTTATAGAAGATGAATATCTTGCATCTCTGAGAAGCTCTCAAGCATATTAAAAAGGATAAAGGAATAGAGGAATCAATGAAAAATTTAAAAAATGATAAGGCCTGTTCAAGAGAGATTAAAAGATTATAAAAATTTATTGAAAATTTTTCCTGAAATTAAAAAAAAAATACATAGATTTAATTTGATTAAGCTTCAATATAAAATGAATAACATATAAATTAAACTAAAAATTAGAAAGTATTTCAATTGAAAATTCTTGAAAAAAGGTCATAGGATGAATAATAAAAATGATAAAATATGGTTAATAAATTAAAATATGACTTTTATTTGGTTTTCATTTATTATTTCTAAATTTAAATTCATTTTAAAATCATTTTTTATTATTTCTTTGATGATGCTTGGGAAGAGATGCAGTCAAAATACTTATTGGTTTTTTTTTAATTTTTACTTATGATTGAAGGCAGCTTTGAAGCTTCCCCAAATTTATTTTTTATGCTTTATTGGATTTTAATTAAGAATAAATAGGATGTCTCAGATTTATTAAATCAATATTTTTTTGAAGGCTGGTCTGAAACCAAATACACCATTCAAAACCTACAATTGAAGGTAAAAAGACCAACTCATTTTGAATGAGATGTGTCAGATACCTGAAAATAAGTGAATTTTCAAAACTCCATGATTTAATAGTAATTAACACCACAACCATATGTAATACCACACCATCCACCCCTTCTTCCCAATTTCATTCCAATTGGACCTCACTGGAGATATTTTAATCCTCTCCACACCCAAACCACTTCAAAATCTTGAAATTTCTCCATTTCTCCCCAGAATCATACCCAAAATTGGTAAATCACTATCTTTCAATTTATACTCATTTTCTAAATTAAATGAAGCTCCATATTCATCAGACATATTATTATTGTCTCTACACACATACAAATTCAACAGATTTCAATTTCTCCATACCTCTTCAACCTCATCCTCAATTTTGAAAATAACTGGCTCTAAAAATTCATCATTTTGCATATCATCTTCCTTTGAAGAAAATATGCTTCCCAGGAAACTCAAAAAGGAAATTTTTCCAAGAAAAATCACCAATGATTCAAAAATTTTACAATCAATTTTCTCAGTCCACTCCCAAATTTTCAGCTCAATTAAAGAGGGCTTACCAAAATTCTTTTCAACTGGCTCAAAATTCCTTTGAATTAAATACTCTCTTTTGAACATAAAATGAACTATTTATTTTGGAAATCATCTATCTTTTAGGTTTCACAGTAATACACCAATTTCAGATGAGCTGAAAAAAAAATTCTAAGCTTTATTTTTCATGAAAACAAAGGAGGGAGAAATTCAAGAAATCTTTGGAAAAGTACAAAGAATCGCACTCCTTGTACATATCCACAGGATTTTGCATAACTAATGAAAGTAAAGCCAAGGGTATCATATTTTTTATAGAGAAATTAGAATAATTATTGATTCTATACATTCAAATGGATGAAATATTTGGGAAAAATTTAACATTACTCCACTAGCTAATTTAAATTCCTAAATATTCAAGCTGATCAATCTTGAGGGGGTTTTTTCAATTCCTCAATAATTTGATTGCAAAAATAAGGAAAACTTAGCACCCTTTGAATTTCTAGAATCTTATTATGTAGGGGATACTAAAAAATATAAAAAAATCAATCTAATCCACAACAGAACCTCTCATTCAGTTGATTCCTACCTTGGAAACATCACCCCCTCTTTGGAGACATTACTTCCAAGTTTGGATCAATTGAATGAGTTAATTTGACATCCAGAAGATGATTCAAATACACCAACCACTCTTCAAACACCAAAATATCCTTTCCAATCAAAATAAACACTGTTCAGTATGCCATTTCCCATTAATTTTTTATTGATTAATAATTACTTATTTTGGTTCAACAGCACCACACATTCTTCAAGCATAGCAAGATTAATCACATTAGAAATACCAGATAACCCTCCAAAATTATTGATAATTTTCAGAAGGATCTCTCCTCCATAAATTGAAAGAAGAAGGCCTTGAATGATTTCAAAGGTCAATATGAATTCAAAAACCTGGTGTTGCAAACAGGCATGAATTGCCATTCACAACCCATATTCTTTGTAAATGGCAAATGAAAACTCAATAAGCAGTGAGAAGAGTTGCTCACAACTTGCGCATCCCCCAGGGGGTTTCAAATCTCCAATTGCAACTCAAAAAGGGTTGAAAATCCCCAATTAAAACTCAGAAATCTTTTCGATTGGGGGTTCACAACCCTCCGGGGGATGTTCAAGTCGTGATTGGGGGTTGAACCTGTTTTCCTGGCACCCCTGAACCATATTTGAGGGCCTTCAACTCAAATTTGGGGATGTGGCATACTATGTGGGACTATTATTGGAACACAAAAACAACTTGATACAAATGGTTCACACCACTTGCTTTTTGGATTATTTTATTTTTCTAAACCCAAAAGTGAGCAAACTTTGGACTTGTTGAAATAGTTGGGTTGGAAAATAAATTTAAATGTGATTTTGTTTTGTTTCAGGGTAAAAGTGACAAGCACAAGCCGCCCTGGTTGAAACATGGCTGCGTTAACATACTTAATTAAACATATTCATAACAAAGCTTTGGTGGAATCTAGGGCTTTGGGTAGGTATTTGGAAAAGAAAACATTGGAAGCCCCAATTTTATTGTCATCTAGGTTTACAATTGAGGAACAAAATGTTTCTTCACAAATGGAATTGAATCAAGCACGCAAGTTGGATTTCATATGCCATTTCACTGGGAATGAATTGGCTTGACAAATAATAATGTAACTAAGAGGTCCTAGAGCCTCTTGAACCTCCTCCTGTGAGAGCCTTTCCTATTATCAAAGAAGAAGATATTTATTTCCAGAAATTGGAAGCCATGCATGGCTACGCATTGAAAACACAAGTTGAAAAAGGGTAAATATGTCAATCTAGCATGCCACAGATTTGGAGTGTATTATAGACCGTACCTCACCAATTGTCAAAGTCAAACTCACACAAGGAAGTTTGGTTTGAAAGTAATGATCTGTGAAATTTGCAGACTAGCAGATTTCACGTGGCATCTCTCCATTAGAAATGGCCAACACAATCATCAACAATCTTAAAACCCCTCAGTGCATCCTCAACTGATGAGAATCTCTGGTGTAGCCTTGGATCAAATTAAGGAAGGCATGGAAGATGGGCTCAATAAAATTCAAATCAAAAGGAAATTAAGCAAGATTTATGGTGGAGAATACATTGAAAATAGAATAATCTATAACAATACGTGGAAGGTAAAGAAAGTAGAACTGAGTGGGAAAATGTTTATGGATGTTCTATTAAAAATGCTCCACAAATCCCAGTGGTTTCCAGGTAAAAATTTTTTGGAGAGGGTCAATTAGAGGCCCTGTTCTTGGCTGATCCTTAGTCTATAAAAATTTTTCAAAAATTGCATCATATTGCTTTTTTGAATTTTAATTATAAAACAAATAGGCTCAACATCCATCTATTGCATGTTGTAGGAAAAACATCCAACAGGAAAGCCTTTATGGAGGCTTTTGTTTTTATAAAAAGAGGACCATTTGATTTCTACATTTCTGCATTAAATGCATTGCAGGAGTTGGCTTATGATCCCAAGGGAATTCCCAAATTCTTCATGACAGACTGTGAAAAGGCTCTGATTCATGTTATTTAAAATAGGTTCCCTGAATCATCCAGACAGTTGTGCTCCTGGAACTTGTCTAAAAATATTCAAGCAAATTTTGAGGTTTTCTTCAGTAATTAATATGAAGGATGGCAAAGTTTTATGACTATGTGTGCCAATTATGGGGCCTCTAAAACCAAGGAGGAGGAAGAAGTCAATGATTCAGAACTCAGAGTAGGCCAATATATTGCTTCTTCTGTTCATCTCTGCTGGTAATGCTTATGTTGAAACTTGCATACAGTTTTTCTTGAAAATACTGTGAGGATGTGCTCAAGTATATGGAAAATAAAATTGTCCCTATCAAAGATATTTTTGTAACAGCATTGACTTTTGTCAACCATTACTTTGGAAATAAAACAATGTCTTGGGTAGAAGGGGCCCATGCTACTTTAAAACAATTACCTGCTGGATCTTTGGGGAACATTTTGCCTTCCAGTGAAGTGAGTTTTCTTTTTGGTTTTTTTGAAGGGTACCAAAAATAGGATTGACAGATTAATTACTGTTTTTCTTTTTGAGAGATTGAAAAAAATCCAGCACTTGAAAAATCCCAATTGTTCAAAAAGTACAATTGCAGGCTTATGGGACAACCTCAACACGTTAGATTGGAGGTTTTGAAGTATGTGGTCAATTATAAAGCTACTTTGATTTCCAAGCCGAGGCTTGAGCCAAACTTCTTAAATTCAAGCCGCAGGTTTCAGAAATTCAAAGCTACTTGTTGTGAACTTTCAAAATTTGAACACCCTGAAAGGGAACTTCAGAGTGAAAAAAGGGTCAAAAGGGAACCAAAAAGACCAAAGATACTAATTCTTTTATTTTGAATTTTCATTTTTATGGTTTAATGAACTGATGGGAAAATGATTTCTGAAGCTCAAGGAATGCTCTTCATCTGAATTCCATAGTTCAGATGAATAGAATGAAATTGAATTAGGATCTCTTCATGTGAAATCTTCTTTCCTCTTGTGAGGAAGAAGAATAAGCGGAGAAGTCAACCAGAAGTGCATCTTTTGTGAGTATTCATTTTATTGATTTGATCAAAGCAAACAATGAATGATAAGTTTTTTTTGATATTAGGAACCTAAATTTAAATACCTCAATCAAATACCTGATAACTTACATAGGTTCTTGGGAAAGGTTTGGGGTCCGTTTGGTGATGGGAATTGGGTATTTAGAGTCATTTCTAAATCACTTGGGTAGGGTGAGGATGGTTGGTTTAAAGTACAAAAGTAAATTATTGAAAAATTTTGGAAAAATAAGAAATTCTATTCTTAGATTGTTGGTGGCAGTAAAGGTGTTGAAAAGATAGAAAAAAGACTTGATGTTAATGAAATCAATGAAAAGATTCCATCTTCAAAATGGCTTGCAAATCTAGAAATGGGCCAATTAAAAGCTGATACGTATGGAAGACCAATATTTTTCATTTCATTGGATTCATGTTGTACTTATACTCAAATGAAAATGGGTTTAAAAAAATCGGATGCTATCTTCATTTGCTTTGTCAAAAATAATCACTGGGTTCATCTTGTACTTGAGGGAGAAATGATTTCAATCCCGCCCATTGTTTCCAAACCTGCTTCTGTGAATTCTAAAAAGGCTCCTGTTTGGGTTGATAATCTAAAAGAATACCTCAAGTTTTATTCCAAGTCATGAACATCATTTTAATTTCATAATATGGTTTTGGTTTTTGATGCTTATCTTGTAGTTCTGTCAATATAAAGGTTTTTTGTCAAATAATAAATGTTCCTTATGTTAAACAATAAATTTTCTGTGTTTCTCTTTTCCTTCTTTTATTCTTTTATATTCTCTTTTTTCTCTCATTCTCTTATTTTCTTTATATTTTCTTCATTTACTCTATGTCTCTTATTTCTTCAACGCGGACTCCCACGTCAATGTCGCGGGTTCTCATGCCAATGTCACCGCTCAACCTCATGTCACTGAAAGGTCCCACAATTGCATAACCACAACCTCTCAACACCACGACCGCCTCCATCAGTCACTGCCGGACGACTCCTTCTCATCACCACAACTCTTTTCCCTTTCTCACTTTCTTCCCTTTTCTTTTCTTCTTTCTTTCTCATTCTTCCTTCTTGCTCTATCACCCGCAATATTTACAATCACAATCAACCTACCCACCACTCCAACACTTGCATCATCAAACGCGCTCCAGTCAATCTGCCTGGTAAGACTCATCAAGATCTTTCTCAACATCATCAACTCATTGCAAACCTTCTCTAACCCAATCTCCATCCATCACAAATAGCAACTCACCCGCGCCATCAGTCCCTGTTCCTCAATCCCAACATTCTCTTACCAGTTTTCCTTCCAACAATTCCAACTGCTTGATGTTTGTTTCTTGATCTTCATTTTTATCTTTTTCTTTTCCATTTTCTCACACTAAATGTCTAACTCATCTTTTCTCTTGTCTTAGCCCTCTTAAATTCATTTCTTCTTCAAGCTCTTTGCAATTATTCATATAGTTAAAATTTATCACATTCTGAACATTATTATTTTGAGTGTTTTGAGTTAACATCATTATGATGAATTTTTTGAATTAGATTTTATTGGTAAGTCAGTTCAAATTTTTTTGGGCTGGTCCCATCATAAGGAGTATTTTTACTTCACGTGATGGGATCAGCTTAACACAAGTTGAACTTGTTTTTTTTTGTTTTTACTTTAGGGCCTGACAAGTTGAACTTTTTCTGGTTTTTTTACTTTTGGGCCTGTCCATTAAGGTGAACTTGATATAATTATTTTTTGGTATTTTTCCTTCAAGGCTATTCCATTGAGTTATTCTTGATACAAGTCCAATTCATTGGATCAAAATAACACAAGTTGAACTTGTATTTTTTGGAATTTTTACT
The DNA here is from genome assembly GCA_025617555.3 of Puccinia polysora. Classification (NCBI taxonomy): domain Eukaryota; kingdom Fungi; phylum Basidiomycota; class Pucciniomycetes; order Pucciniales; family Pucciniaceae; genus Puccinia; species Puccinia polysora. The sequence goes on along the minus strand of CM062627.1, from coordinate 51,746,695 downwards.
TTTGGGCTGTTCCATAGACTTTTCTTGTTCATTTATATGGGCTGTGCATTCATGGCCCCAGAGTGGTAAAATTTTAAGAATTTCCATTTAATCCATTTAATTTTTTTTCAATTTTTTCAATTTTTTTTCTTTTTTTGGTGTTTTTGGTTTGTTTTGTTTTATTTTTGTGAGTTGAATTTTTTATTTATTTATTTTAATTTGATTTATTTTTAATTCCTTTTGTTTTGTTTTTTTTTGCTTTTTTTTCTCACCATGAATGGGTTGTGAAAGGCCGCTCACAACCCATTTTGGGTTGTGGGGGGGCGTTCATAGCCATCCATGACTGAAATGTGTTGCTAGCAGCCATTCAAAACTGAAATTGGTGTTGAACCATGCCACAAAAAACTAATGGGGGTTGTGATTGAGTTGCATAGGGTTTTGAATCTAACATTTCCCATTTTCAAAACAACCGAAAAATCCATGAAATTCAAGAAACACTTCAATATTTTGAGGATTTGAAGATATAATTGAAAAAATATAATCAACTAGGAGTGTTGAGTTTTTAAAAAATTGGTGATCATGTATCAATAAAAATATACCAAGCTCCTTTGGAAACTATTTGGATTAAAGATTGAAAGCCGGAAACTTGACTTCAAAAGTAAATGTGTGGAGAATAAAAAATCAATTGATGAATGCAGGTTCCATTTTCAGATTATAGTTCAAGATAAAGATCTGGATCTTTAAAAAGGGGAGAAAGAGAAAGGTTGCCTTAAATCAGAGAAAAAGGAAAATATTTTACAAGAAATTTCTTTTCTTATACATGGTGAACCACTGAAGTAAATTGGGAAATTTTCTTGAAACTTGGGTTGTAAATATATTTTCATGCATTTTTTGATTTATAAAAAAAATAATTTCTACTATTTAAAAGAATTTTCCAAATTTTGAATACCCACTAATGTTTGAATGCTTCCAAGTTCCATGAACATATTTTGGGACTTCTTGTGCCACACTTTTAGAAATTTGATAGGAGAAGCCTATTTTTTTATATTTTGTGGATTTTAATAATCATCTTCTGGTATGATGAGTGAAATAAATTGATTTGAAAACATTTAATTTAATCCAAGAAAAAAAATATCAGTGTAAAAACATAACCAATCAACCCTGAATAAAAACTACCCTCCTATCATATGAAAGGTTCCTTAAGAAAAAATATGAATATAAACTTCATCCACTATGCTCTTTGGATTGAAAACTGAAGTCCATCCCACCAAAGTCCAGGCATTAGTTTCATCATATCAATTGATAAGTTTTTGGAAATAAAACAGGTTAAATATCAAAAACTTAAGTGGAATCAGAAGTCTTTTATCCTTTTTTATAATCCATATGGTTTATAGCATGGATTTGTTCATTAAGTAGGTCCGTTTGAATGTGCCAAAAAATTGTATGAGAGAAATGTAATAGTTTTTTGAAAATCCATTATGAGGGCATTCTGATTTTGTCTTCCACATATTCAGGGTGATATCCAAGGATTCCCATAGCCTTTGGGAGTTTGTTTTTGGAATAATGAATTTGAAAAAGAATTCTGGTTCCTCAAATTTTAACATTCATAAGCCCACATCAACAAAAAAACTAGGGCCAAATTCTTGTTCACAGGTTTGAGGTAATTATTAAGGTTGATTCAATGGAAATAAAGAATTTTAAATCCAATTCTATTTTACACATGAATCCTAGAGAAAGGATCACCCTCAGTAATATGGAAAGCTGGTTTTGGAATTAGGGGAATGATGGCATTTCCCATGTTGAACTTGCTGTAAAAATTGACAGCTTGTTTTGTAATGTGAATCTCAGTTGGGTTTGAATACTCTTGCCTGCTATGTGTGATTCACAGTTTTTTTTCATGTATTACTTCTTTCATCTATAAGGTTCAAATTTCTCCCCTTCTTGGTTTGAATTTTCAGTTCCTTTTCTTTAATCTTTCAGCCTTATTAACTGACCAAAAAAATAAAATAAAAAACAAGTGATTATATTGGAAGAGAGAAGTAAAAATGGGGGAATTTGCTGAACAACTCCCAAAGTTTCCATGGTTTTGATTGTGCAATAAAGTAAAACAAACCATTGGGAAAACAAAAAATGGCAAGAATGGGGTGAATTCACTGACTTAGTACCCAAATGGCCATGATCCTGATTGTATCATAAAGTAAACAGACACCATTTTTCAGATGAAAAATTTGAAAAATGAGGGTAAATTTACTCAATGTTACTCATCATTTGTTTTTATTTTTTTAAAAAAATCCTTCAAACCATGTCCAATTGGGGATGATTGGGGATGATTTTGAGATTTTGAAATGGAAATGTGCGGGAGGACAAAGTTTAAGAATTTTTTGTTTGTTTTTTTTTAGAAATAATAGTGTTAATACCTTGCCTGGGTGGCTGATGATGATGGTTGTGGTGAGGGGAATTATGATGGTTTTGGAGGGGGTATCAATTTTTGTGGAAAGAGTGAGGACGATTTTGGTGTTGGTGAAACTGAGGATGATGACAGTGATGCTGGTGGAGGTGGCAGAAGTCAATGTGGATATGGAATTGGAATTGGCATTGGATATCACAGTGATGGTGGAATAATTAAAAGCAAGGGGGAACTTGACAGGGGCCCTTGTGTAAGGAAAGATGAGGTATAAATAAATTAGCTATCAGAAAATCAAATCATTTTCAAATTTATGATTTGGCCTCATTTGAGAAAAAGATAAATTACTAAAATGATTTCAAAAGTTTTCATTGATGTAATTATGGTAATTTTTTTCTGACACAAAGCCTTTTGGCATTCCTTCCCACCCCAGAAAGGCATGCAGCCTTTTCAAGTTTGAAAGGGGTTTCTTGAGTGAGATAAAACACAATTTGATGGAATTTTGGCCTTTAAAAACAAATTTAAGCCCCTGGAGGGCTACATTGATTCCTTTGTACCCCTTACCAGATCTTCCTGAGGTGGAACCTTTCATATAATTCAAATACAAACACTAATTCAGTAAATTCAATGTTTAAAAATTTAATAAACATCAATTCTTTGCAAGAATGCAAGTTTGACCTCAGATTTGTAAAAAAAATTCATCCAATGTAAGACAAATGATAAAAACAATAATAATTCTTTTTTCTACATGTTTTAAAAAAATGGAATATTTCTGGTGGAATTAAAATAAATTATTACCAAACATAAAAAAAATGAAAAATTCTAAAAATAAATATGTCATTCTGGTATTTCAGAAATTCTTAAATATTTAAACAAAAATATATTATCCAGTACATAAAGAACTGTAAAAAATATATATATAATACACCATAAAAAATTGATGGCACTTTCTAGCAAGTACCATCAAGGAAGCTCTGGTTTAAGCTCTCTCAATTATCTAGTTGAAGGTATGTTCATGCTCCAAAAGGTTTTTGGTGCACAGTTACTGTGCTTTGAGCTTGGATAAATATTGAAATGAAATTGGCTGTAGCTTGACCTGAGCTTGGTAATCCATTGGGCATGAGATCCTTGATGGCACTTGCTAGCAAGTGACATTCAGATTTCTGTGGTGATAATTCTTTCAAAAGATTCCAAGAATTTATATTCAATGTAAATTCCTTTGTAACAAGCATAAAAAATAATATAAAAATACCAAAAATATCTATTTCACAATTAAAATTCAAATATTTTGGAAAATTTCACCAAAGTTTTCATCAAGTACAAAAAAAAAAACATCAAATGCAAAAATTGATTTCTTTGAATAAGAATTGAATTTGCAGTGAGATTTTAATACCTTAAAACAAACATAAAAGAAAATAGAAAAATGCTATCTATACCTTTAATAGGAAATATTTGAGTTAGTCAAACCCCATTTTTTTAATTTTTGGTTTCAACCCAAAACCAAAATTTCAAGCCTTCCATTAAAAAATGCAGAAAACCACTTATTTCAAATTGGGTGTGTCAGAGCTAGCTGAAAATAACTGGTTTTATTCCAACATAATATATAACACTCTATTCTCTCTATGACTACTTTATCATCCTTGCCTATCTTCCCTCAATTCTGAGACATCCTCTCATACCCACAAACCTTCCCCCATCTCTCTCTCTCAACTGTGCCCATTTCCCCGCAAAAGTTTTACTATCACCACAATAACATCAGAAGCCGCAGCCTTTGGTTAGAATTCAAGATAGTAATTCCATAATTAATTGAAAGGAGAAAGCTATAGCACTGTTGAATGAATTTGAAAGCTCCCCCAATACAAATTTTTTGGATCATGCCACTTCACACCCAATTGAATTGGTTCTGACCAGCACGCTTTCCATCACTGCCAGGAAAAATTTGATAGATGTCATGAGAACTGATGGTTCTTTTGGTTAGTCAAGACAAAAAATATGTATGTCTTTATTGATATATTTTTCAGGGAGTATTAATACTGGCGGGTGTGAAAAATTGAATTCAAGAAGGATCAGGTACAATGACCATGATTTTAGTAAAAAATAGTAGGAAGGTTGGAGAATAATTAATTTCAATGAGATAATTTGATAGTTTTCATACTAAAATGGAGTTGGTGAGGATGATCAAATTTAGTATGATATTTAAAAAAACCTTTTTTTTATAAAAATTTTGGGTCAGTTTTTGATAATTGTGCTGTTGGTAAATAATGGAAATTTTCAAGTATGGTCTCATAAATCAGAGGGGATGAGGATATTTAATTAGAGGTTTTTTATTAGATGCAGTATGATACTGAAAATTCATTAAAATTACTGAAAAAAGGAAAAGTCAATTAAGTCCATAATAATTATCAATATCATCATGTTTTGGGAGAATAAAACTATTGACATTGAACTTCTGTTGTATTCAAGTCCAGATAATCATAAATGGGCTCCATACTCTCAATCATTCCCTTATAAAATAATCTTTTAGGCCTTTAAAACAAGAAATAATCCTTGTCCCAATAATTGGTTGAAATGATGGACACTCCAATAAATCAGAATGATACAATTCATACCAGTCCAATGATCTTTCCAAATTTGTTTAGAACCAATGGCAATCCAAATCTCTCCTTGAATCAGAAAAAAAGTTCTGGTTTGAGCCAACCTCTCAAGCCTTATAATAATCATACTGCATCTAATAAAAAAATTTTTATTAATCATCCTCATTCCCACTGATTTATGAGACCATAATTGCAAATTTCCAATATTTACCAACAGCACCAGTATCAAAAATTTCCCCAAAATTTAACAAAAAAAACAGCTTTTTTTAAATATCCTACTCAATTTGATCATCATCACCAACTCCATTTTAGTATGGAAACTCTCAAATTATCTCATTTCCATTCCTTATTCTCCAACCTTCCTACTATTTTTTACTAATATCATGTTCATCTTACCTGATCATCCTTGAGTTCAATTGCTCACACCCCCCAGTATTAATGCTCCTTGAAAATATCTCAAGAAAGACATGCATATTTTTTGTCTTGACTAACCAAATGAACCATCAGTTCTCAGGATATCTATCAAATTAGAGGTTCTTCCTCAAATTCAATCCCTCTTTTTGCATGCAAATGCTAAAATTTCTCTTGTTGAAGCATTTCATTCAATCACTCTGATATCCATATTCAGATCATCAAAGGCCTCAAATTGACCTTCATGTTAGTATGACACCACCTCTCTTCCCAATCATTGCTGATATTTTCATAGATCCCTGAACTCAATGAATCTGTAATTTTTTCATCATCATCGCCTGTCAGGAATTTGGATATTTCAAGCAAACAAATGGGAACATTGGTGTATCACAAGTATAATATCAAATCTTGGAAACCTGGGTAGGGACATTGGGGGAATTAAAGTATCACCACTTGTTTATTTTCATTTTCATTGATTACCACCCAATTCTTCTATACAAATCATGGAATTTTTTCATTCTTTCCACTGTCTCCAGGTATCCTCCATTTCTAACTGTACCATCCAGGTATCCTCCATTTCTAACTGTACCATCCAGGTATCCTCCATGTCTAACTGTACCATAAACCAGTCTCAGAGGCTTGGAATTTTCTCATGGGCCTAACCAAATCTAAACCCAGGGCTGGCTAAGATTACAGGGGAGGAAGACCTCAAAAAAGATATTTGTCCAAAATCAATCTAATTTGAAGGTACATGTTCTACATTGAAAACAAAACAAAAATGCATCTTTGGCAAGAAATATTTTTCTTTTCATAATCTGAATGCCACCTCTGCCACAAGAACTAGTTCAATTTTTGGATTGATCAACAATGGTGCCATCTTAGATCATGTAAAGATTATTCTCATCCCAAATCAGTTTTTATTCAATTTCCATCCAGTCTGAGACTTTTTTTTTGGTTCAAAAATTTGTTATTGATTGGATATCTTCTGATCCAGCTTCAAATTCCAATTCTTCACCTTGAGGAGATCAAAAAAGTGAGGAAAATAATGATGTTTCAAATAAGAAGTAACTTAGGATTCTGTGCCAATTCTTTTTTTTCCTTTTCAAATTTATTTCTTTTTAGTTGGTTGGGAAAGATTTTTCTGTCAGAATCACCATAGCTGTTGGGCCATGGAATAATTTAATTTGGAGTTTTGGAGGTGATGAGAGCAAATGGATATGACTGCCTGTTATCAACCTGAAAACTAGTCCTCAACCCCAATTCCCTTGAGTTTGGGAGATCAGCTGGAATTTCTTCTAGCAAGAGTTCTTAACATAACCAGAAAGCTACAAGAAAGGATGGGAGTTTTTGATCTGTTAAAAAAGGGTAAAGGAATGGAGACCTTACCTGCAACAAATACCATCCATCAGAGAACACCAGTTGCTCCCAAACTTATGAGCCATTGTAAAAAAAAGGCCACTCAAGCAAATAATCAAGTTTTTCTACAAAAATTTGTAACTATTACCCAAATGTATCCACAAACACCAAAAGTCACATTAACTTTCATTTATCTCCCAAAACTGAGTCATAAAATTTAAAATTACCAATAAATACATTGAGCTGTTCTAAAAAAAGACACTCCAACCATTGGACCTTCCCCAGTGCATATATTTATCACTTCCAAAATTTCAAGTATTGAGATTGATTGGGTGATTGATGATGAGGATGATCAATAGAAGTGCTTGTACTAAACAAGGGTGGTGGAGGGGAGGGGGGGCAAGATTGGTCAATCAGAATCAGAAAGGCTTGTCAAATTTGAGTTCTAGAGGGTACTAGGCAGAGTGAGACTTATTATTCAAGGGAGAATTTGTGTGTGGGATGTAATTTTTTTCATTAGTTCAGTCTTCATTTGAATAAAATTGATAATTTTGTTCATGAGGCTTTTCAAGTTTGTGGAGGGAGTTGATTGATTGATATATTGTTCACAAAGAATGGGGTTTTGGAAGGATGTCTTGGATTGATGCATCATTATGAATAAAATTGTTGGCTTTATTTTTTGAATCTAAACTTTTCAGTAAACCCAAAATTTTGAAACACACCAGTTGAGGGGTATGTATATTTCATAAACCCAGTATTAGAATTGCAGTCTTGGTAGAAGAAAATGGCAGGTTGCTGATTGTGGGTTTTATAGCTATGATACACCCCAATCTTAGGATGATTCAGATATTTTGGAATATTCCAAGAAATAATCTATTGAGTAACATAATAAGGATAAATAAATCACAAATTGATTTATTTGAATAAAAATTAAAATTTTTAATCAAATGAAGATATATTTTACCAAAGAAAAAATTGTTCCAAATGAGACTATTTGATAAGAAGAATTAAAATATCATTAAAAATTAAAACATAAACTCCATAAAGTGCCTGAATGATCAAAGAGATATCAAATGTTCATTGTTTTCAATAATCAATTTTTGAAATTTGATTTTTTTATTTTTTTGATTTATGAAAATTTTGTTGAAATTTTTCAGCATTTTTTAATTAACCTTGTGAAATGGATATATCTAGTATTTTTCTATCTTTTTTATGCTTGGTACAAAGGTTTCTACAATCCATCAAAAATCTTGAATTTTCTTTAAATATGTTTTATATATTTTTTATAATGATTTAGATACTCAATGATATTTTTTTTCACATTTCAAAATATTTTAATTTTTAGCATTGAATAGGTATATGTATATTTTTTTGTGTTTTTTACAAAGTTATTTAAATTCCACCGCAAATATTCCATTTTGTGTAAAAAAATGGATTCTTATCATTTTTTTAGTTTATCTTACATTGTATGAAGTTATTTTTGAATCAGAGTTCAGATCTGTATTTCTTGAAAAAAAGAATTGATATTTATTGCACTTTTACCCATTAAATTTACTCCATTGGTGTCAATATTGAAATTCTTCAAAGAATTCCGCGCTAGACAAGGCCAACAGGTGGTCTGGAGGCCTTCATTTAGCCCCCAGGGCCCTAATTAATGTTTACAGGCCTTTAGGGGCCAACAAACCATAAAATGGTGTGGTCTTGCACCCCAGGAGCCCCTGTAAAACTTGAAAAGGCTTTACAACTTCCTGGGGTGGGAAGGCACACAAAAGGCTTCATTTTAGGAAAACAAATGCTAAAATTACCCCAACTGAAAGGCTTCATTTTATCCAAAAAAAGTACTATATTGATGCCAATGAAGCCTTTTGGTGTCATTTTAGCAATCTTTTTCTAAACTGAAGCCTTTTGGCATTATTGGCATGATATCACTATTTTTGTAGTTTTTGCCTGGGCTATACACCATTAAAAAAATGATCAGCTGATTAAAAGTAACATACCAGGGCACAAAGGGCCCCTTTTTCCTCAGGGATTTCACTTTTAATCAAGTATCATTGTTTTTTCATGGTGATATGTATGTATATATATATTTATTTGGAACAATCAAGTAGTATTGCCTCATGACTCTGAAATAAAGGTATATATTCTTTAATAATTGAATTAACCCCATTTATATTTTCATTTCAACTCAGGATATAAACCTTAACTCATTTTTCAAGAATTAATTTTGCCTTTTATAAGATAGGGATTCAATTATTATGTAATATATTTCCAAGATTTTAATAATAGGGGATATCAAGTTTTATCAAAATAGCCATTAAAAAAAGGGAGATGTTAATTTCACGGCTCATTGAGCCGTTTACACAACTCTGTACACGGCTCTTTGAGTCGGGTACATGGCTCAATGGGCTGTGCTGCAACCTACACAACTCAAATGAGCCGTGGGGCATGCTACACAGCTCAAATGGGCCGTGTGGCATGCTACACGAATCAAATGGGCTGTGTGGCATGCTACACGTCCCATTTGAGTTGTATGGCACGCTTAACAACTAAATCAAGCTGTTTAGCCTCCACTAAATAATAAATGATGAATAATAAATTATAAATAATGAATTATAAATAATCAATAATAAATAATAAATAATAAATAATAAATAATAAATAATAAATAATAAATAATAAATAATAAATAATAAATAATAAATAATAAATAATAAATAATAAATAATAAATAATAAATAATAAATAATAAATAATAAATAATAAATAATAAATAATAAATAATAAATAATAAATAATAAATAATAAATAATAAATAATAAATAATAAATAATAAATAATAAATAATAAATAATAAATAATAAATAATAAATAATAAATAATAAATAATAAATAATAAATAATAAATAATAAATAATAAATAATAAATAATAAATAATAAATAATAAATAATAAATAATAAATAATAAATAATAAATAATAAATAATAAATAATAAATAATAAATAATCAATAATAAATAATAAATAATAAATAATAAATAATAAATAATAAATAATAAATAATAAATAATAAATAATAAATAATAAATAATAAATAATAAATAATAAATAATAAATAATAAATAATAAATAATAAATAATTAATAAATAATAAATAATAAATAATAAATAATAAATAATAAATAATAAATAATAAATAATAAATAATAAATAATAAATAATAAATAATAAATAATAAATAATAAATAATAAATAATAAATAATAAATAATAAATAATAAATAATAAATAATAAATAATAAATAATAAATAATAAATAATAAATAATAAATAATAAATAATAAATAATAAATAATAAATAATAAATAATAAATAATAAATAATAAATAATAAATAATAAATAATAAATAATAAATAATAAATAATAAATAATAAATAATAAATAATAAATAATAAATAATAAATAATAAATAATAAATAATAAATAATAAATAATAAATAATAAATAATAAATAATAAATAATAAATAATAAATAATAAATAATAAATAATAAATAATAAATAATAAATAATAAATAATAAATAATAAATAATAAATAATAAATAATAAATAATAAATAATAAATAATAAATAATAAATAATAAATAATAAATAATAAATAATAAATAATAAATAATAAATAATAAATAATAAATAATAAATAATAAATAATAAATAATAAATAATAAATAATAAATAATAAATAATAAATAATAAATAATAAATAATAAATAATAAATAATAAATAATAAATAATAAATAATCAATAATAAATAATAAATAATAAATAATAAATAATAAATAATAAATAATAAATAATCAATAATAAATAATCAATAATAAATAATAAATAATAAATAATAAATAATAAATAATAAATAATAAATAATAAATAATAAATAATAAATAATAAATAATAAATAATAAATAATAAATAATAAATAATAAATAATAAATAATAAATAATAAATAATAAATAATAAATAATAAATAATAAATAATAAATAATAAATAATAAATAATAAATAATAAATAATAAATAATAAATAATAAATAATAAATAATAAATAATAAATAATAAATAATAAATAATAAATAATAAATAATAAATAATAAATAATAAATAATAAATAATAAATAATAAATAATAAATAATAAATAATAAATAATAAATAATAAATAATAAATAATAAATAATAAATAATAAATAATAAATAATAAATAATAATAAATAATAAATAATAAATAATAAATAATAAATAATAAATAATAAATAATAAATAATAAATAATAAATAATAAATAATAAATAATAAATAATAAATAATAAATAATAAATAATAAATAATAAATAATAAATAATAAATAATAAATAATAAATAATAAATAATAAATAATAAATAATAAATAATAAATAATAAATAATAAATAATAAATAATAAATAATAAATAATAAATAATAAATAATAAATAATAAATAATAAATAATAAATAATAAATAATAAATAATAAATAATAAATAATAAATAATAAATAATAAATAATAAATAATAAATAATAAATAATAAATAATAAATAATAAATAATAAATAATAAATAATAAATAATAAATAATAAGCAATACGGTTGTGTACAGGGGTACAAAAATTCAAAATGCCCATTATGAGGGGTACATGCCCCCCCAGGGGTTGCGCGTATTTAGAACAACCCTTTGGAGTAGTGTATGGGACCTCAAGCGTTGAGGGGCCCTACAAAACTCCTACAGGTTTTGTGGGGCCCTAAAAAACTCCCACACGACTGGAGTCGTGAATTTATCAACAACCTTTTTTATTTTTTATTTCTTTTTTAGTTTTCAGGTTTTAGGTATTTTTTTCCTGGTTGAAATATCCTTCTTTCAAGGAATTTCAATTTGAAATGTTTCTTTTATTTTTTTTCTATTAATTTTTAGGATGTAAATTTTATTGAAGAAAATTCAAATAAAAAGTTCAATTAAATTCTTATTGTTTTCAAATTTATTTTTCATCTGTCTTTGAAGGTGATTTGAAAAAAATTTAGGGTTTCAATTCATAATGCAACACAAACAGTAGAAGACCAATTAATGTTGGAAAAAGAAATGATTTACTCCCCCCCTAAAATGAACTTTACTAATCTCACAGCATCAAGGTTATTTATATCTCAAAAATCAGTTTACTCAAAGATAATGTACCTAAATTCCGCTAGTGGCCTGTTTCATTCTTGTCCTCTCCCCCTCACTTGTTTTTGATTTTTAAATACTGAAATTTTAACATTAATTAGGTAATTACTTCATCTTGTGTGTCTCCTTAGGTCCCAAGACCTGCACCATATTCACCATTGCTCACTTTGAAACCTCCTCAGAAAATTTAAACAAAAGTTTTCTTCTTTTTGGATAATTCTTTCTGTTCTTCTCTTCTGCTGTGAAGCTGCCTCAAATCCAATCTTCAATTTTGATTTATTTGATATTCAATTTTATCCCTTTTTATTTGTGTCAAGAAGCTTAAATTCTGTATTCCTCTTACTATCCCATGGATTTCTTCTCATTTTTCATTCTGCTTCAAACATGACTCAAATTGAATTTTTATTTATGTTAAATTTTTGGTTGTTTCTTTGACTGATATAAGATAATTATCTTAATAATCTCAAATTAAAAATTTCAATACTTATTTATTAATTTTAATTTTTTTTTATTATAACTTGCTCTCCTTTGAAGCTGACTTTGGGGTGCCTCAAATAAAATTTTTATCAAGTTTTCATTGATTTTTAATTGATTTTTTTTGAATGTTTCAAATCAACTTGAATTTGATTTTTCATGAAAAAGTTTTTGAATTAATTTTTTTTTCTCAATCTTTGGTTATTGATGGCTTCCGCCTCCCCCATAGTTTTCAAATGAGGCAGACCACAAATTCTCAGCTTCCAGATTTTTCAAGAGAGGAGGACGATGAATTAATCAACCATGAAATTTGTGGAAATGTTTTTTCCATTGAGAATATTCATGAATCAATTCCTTAAATTAAATCAAGATTTCACAATTTTTTTTTTATAAAAAATTCTCAAATGAATTAATTTGTGATTTTTATTTCTAGATTTTCCTTTTTATATGGGGATACCCAATTTTTCATTTTTTTTGAATGAAATATTTGTGAATCCATCAACAGTGAAGGCTTGAATTTAAACTTTTAATTTTAAATGAATTCAAAAAAAAACACCACCACAAAAAATCTGATGGCACTTGCTAGAAAGTTCCATCAAGGATCTCAGTTCCAATCTATGAAAAAGCTCTGGAAAAGCTCAAACCAAGCTCATTTCAACCTTGTTAAAATACATATTCAATCATGTGTGTGCTACGTATAGGTGTAATCCAAATGGGATGCACGTATGGGCCTCTACGGCCCATTGGACAATTGCAAGGACCATACAGGCCTGTATGAATGTCACAGATTTGGGGAAACTGGCCTCAAAACATGTGAAATAAGTCATTTTGTAAACAGGCCATCACAGGCCCGTTGGGATGGATGGGCCACCCTAACCAGATGGGCTTCTATGGGAATTATTGGGCACAAGGTTTCTTTTGGACATATTTGGCCAGCCTGGCTGGCCAAGTATGTCCAAAATAATTTAGGTGTTTGGGCTGGGATGGTCCGTTGGGGCTGTCACCCTTTTTGACGCCCGGTCAGGGCTGCTTTTTCTTGCGTTTGACCCATTTCTTGGCCTGATGGCCCACGCAGGGCCGTTGTAGGAGGGCAGAGGGACTCATTTGTAGTCCCTCCACCCCTGTTGGTCACCAGGGATGCTGCAACCATCTTGGTTGCGGCGGCGGTGGGGGGAGCAAGACTGCCTCCCTCCATTGCTGTGAGGGAGGGGACAAAGCAACCAGGCCAGTTGCAACAAGGCAACTGGCGGTGGGGGGGACCTTATAACCTCCCAACCAATTAGGAGGGGCCATCTCCCCCACCCCTTTACCAAGGGGGAGGAGCAACAACTGGGCCAGTGGCAACAAGGCAAACGGCGGTGGGGGGAACCTGACAACCCTCCCACCATTGAGGGGTGCTCTCCCCCCCCCCCCCCCCTTTACCAAGGGGGAGGAGAAATGGACTGAGGGAGATTTGAAAACCCCCCAGCCCACCTACCTATGATTTCAACCTGGGGGTATCAACCCCCAGGGTCCTGGTAGGGGGATTTGACCACCCCTTCCAGGTATTTGAGAGAAAGAGGGGGGGTGGGGGCCGCATGTCTTCCGGTTACACCCCCCCCAGGTGAGATTTAGGCCAAACCGGGGTGAGTCCTGGGTCCCACCTGGACCAAATGAGGGGCCAGGGCTGTGTGTGAGGTCATAAGAGTAGCCAGGCTGGTTGTAGGGGACAACAAGCCAGGGGATCAAACAGAAAAGGGGCTGGTTCAGCCCCATAGAAGTGGAAACACCATAACAGACCGGAGTAGGCTGGTTGTGAGGGTACAGGGACTGATGCCATGGGGGCTGAAGTAGCCCAAACCAAGTAACAGGGCTTTTATATCCTGTAGAGCCCTTTGGGGGCGGAAATTTTGCCTTTTCCCCTGTATTATCATGTGCCCACAAGAGGCCAATCTTTTTTACTTAAGGAGCCCTTCTCTTTGCTGTTTTCCATCCATATCCATTCAAATTTATTCAATCAATTATCCAACATATTACCCCATTGTGAGAGCCCATTAGCCTTTATAGACACAATGTGTTGAGAATTTATTTTGCTTTAATTACTGCTCCTCCTGCCATTAAGCTAATATCTGGCCATAATTTTCACAAACATTTTACCAAGATTCACTGCACAGTGCCTGTGAACCAAAAATTGGTTGATGAATGGAGATAGCTTCAACTAGAAAGTACTTGATGGCACTTGCTAGAAATTGAAATCAAATTTTTCAGGGTGTAGTTTTTCTCAATAATAATAATCAATGGAAATTGATACATGCAGAGATGCCCTCCACAAAAATCTCAGGAACATCTGAAACTCAAATGGATTCTGAAGGCCTGATTGATTTATGAAGGCTGAAAGAGGTTTTTGATCAATGGGTGGATGAAGTTTTCAAGTGGATTAGAATTTATGGTCCAGTGGTAGGTTGATGGGATATGGAGGTGGTAGGTTGAAGGTGGTTCTATTATGGTCAAAATTTTGGTTTTCAAGTTAGCTAATAAGCAGGCTTAGAGAATTTCCAATTGTTGGAGAGCTTGCCTTGTTAGGTAGCAACTTGCCAGCCAAAAAAAATTTCTAGAAAGTGATTTATTGTGTTCTTTTCAAAAATGTCTTCTCCACAAGGCTTCAGAAGCTAGTTAAAAACCAAAACTGCACAATCATGTTCCACATGAGCTGCTTTTGAGCTAGGTCCCTCTGTTGAGGCAAATCATTTTCCAAACACACAAATTAAACTCCATTCCACCAATCTCAATCTTTCAGCCCCCAATCACCAACCTAACACCTACCACCTTTCCAAAAAGAAGATGGCCCCCTTCCTCAGTCTCAAAAAATACTTACCATTTGCCAGCTCCCATTCCTAAATTCAACAAGTCTTCCTTGAAGTTGAAGAACTTAATAAAATGGAAATGTGTTAAAGGAACAAATCCAAAAGAAAATTCATCAATTGTAACCAAGTTGAAGGCAATCTGAAACTCATGGCTGATTATTTCAATCACAATGCAAGATACACCAGCCAGATGTTTGAAAGGAGATTCAGAATGATCCATGTTACCTTCCAAACACTGGTAACAGATTTAGGGGCTCATGATCCCTATTGTACCAGAAGAGTGGTAATTAAATCAAAACTATTGACAAAGAAATCCCTTCCATTTTTTCAGAAAGCAATCAATATTGACATCTGACATTTTTTGATATTGTTTGATTTGTTTTTTCATCTTGATTTATTTTTTTTCAGGACTTTTTTGTACAAATTGGTCTTTCTACTTATCAGATAATTACTTCTGAAATGCATCAATTGGCCTATAGATGTTCTGCTGACTGCACTAATTAATATTTTTGAATTTGAGAGACAACTGAAATAGAAAAATTGAAGAGATTTGTCAATTATATTGTGTTTTTATTTGAGGGGGGATTCCTCCAAGGTCCAACAGATGAAGAGATCTTGGTTATCATGAAGGAATATGAAGCACATGGTTTCCCATGATTTTGTGGTAGCATTCATGGAAGGAATTGGGGCTGGAAGAATTTCCCCAAGGCTTGGGCTGGTCAATTTCAAGGAAAAGAAGGATGCCAAACAATGGGTTTAGAAGAAGTAGCATCATTAAATTTAATAATCTGGCACTGTTTCTTTGGCTAACCTGGGAATCACAATCAAATCAGCATAATCATATATTTGATGAATTTCTCACAGGTATGTTTTTTCATTATTTTATTCACCTTATTTATTGTTTGTTTCAATTATTGAAGGATTTTTTGGGTAATTTTTTTTAAGCACTGCATCAAATTTATCTTTTGAGATTCACAATCATAAATATAACTATGGATACTATTTGTCTGATGGAATATATTCCAACTGGCCTGTTTATTTCAAATCTTACAGAAGTCCTGAAGATCCTGAAAGAAAATATTTCAATCAACTTCAAAAAGGAGCCAGAAGGACATAGACAGAGCATTCAGATTTTTTTCAAGGTTGATTTGGAATAATTTCTTAAACCAGTAGAATTTGGTTCAAAGAAGGTATATTCAATATTATGAATTCCTTTGTAATTCTTCATAATATGATTGTGGAGGAAAGATATCCCTGTAATCCTTTTCTTAATCATAATATTTCTAGTGATACAAACACTAATATCTCCTCAAATGCTCATGATCCTGCTTTATTTCATACTTTTCAATCTCTCATTCAAAATTCTTCTAGGATTCATGATTCAAGAATTCATTACCAGCTCATCAATGATTTAAAGATTCAAAATTGAATGAAGAGGGGAATTGAAATTTTATTATTTTAAATCTCTCAACATTTACTTACCATTTTGTTTTT
This sequence comes from Puccinia polysora, assembly GCA_025617555.3. Taxonomy (NCBI): domain Eukaryota; kingdom Fungi; phylum Basidiomycota; class Pucciniomycetes; order Pucciniales; family Pucciniaceae; genus Puccinia; species Puccinia polysora. Next base: position 51,729,910 of record CM062627.1, on the reverse strand, counting down.
TTGTTCCCAATCAGAAATAAATACATATATTTGAACTTTTCCATTTCATGTTTCCAGAGAGTGTTTATTTGAAAAAAAAATACAAAATTAACAGAGTTTCAGGCCAATTTGAGGGAAGAAACGGTCATATATGCAAATTATTGGGTTACTTTGATATATATACATGTATTTATTCAATCAACCTTCAGTGTGATCTTGGAATTCTTGCTTAAATAACCTCACCATCTCTTTACTGTCCTCATCAGGACACCCTTCTTCAGATTTCAAAATCACAATCAACTTCCCCATTGCAACCTTTAAATCCGCCTTTTTGCATTTTAAATCATACATCTTCTCTGCCAGGTTGCTCTGCCCCTTGCAAATTTCATTGTTCTTGATGAGGATATTAATTTGGTGTGCAGATTCTTTGCCATATTTGGAATTTGGCTCTGAGTTCAAGCAACAATTCTTAGCTGCCTTCACATCTTCTGGTCAAGCCAAGGAATTGGCAATGGAGGGTGATGATGGGAGTTGGCTTGCTGGGGTATTTTCCTGGCTGTAGCCATAAATTGCGGTTGTTTTACCAATCCATTTTGGATGGTTTCAAAGGATTTTTCAGGCCCCTTCAACTTTGAATTGTTGGCCCTTGGTTTGTTGCTGATACATATCCTTTGCTTGAAACATCCAGTCCATTGGACTGGAGCCACTTGGTGGCATCTTTTGATCTCACAATCAATGGCCAAAAACTTCAAGGTGGTGGTGTTGAGGTTGGCCCATCTATAGTTTAAAGAGGGGGATGAAGGTGAGTTCTTGGGCTACCAAGAGAAGTGAGACATCAAGAGAAAAATAATCTTACCTGGTACAGATACACTCCAAATCATGGTAAGTACCTTTGCTGCGGATGTTGAAGTCTTCCTCAATCCACTTGAAGAAGCTGATTCTGGTTTGATTTCTTGCAAATTCCAGATGTTTGCTGACATGGACCCATGATCAAGCAAGCTGCTCCTCTTCTCAAGGGGTCCAGTTGGGGGCTTGTTTCTTCTTAGTTTTGTTAGTATCAGTTGCTGTGCTAGATGGGAGGCTGTTGGGGTTCATATTTGGTGATGGTGATGATAGCAGATTAGGATGGGGGGTGATATGGGGATGGAAATCAAGGAGGGAGGGAGTTGGGGGAATGGGGCATATTGGAGCTGGGGCTGGGGGAGGGGAGAAGGGGATATTGTATGGAAATGATGGTGGGGGGGATATCAAAGTTGGGATGGTGGAAGGGATCTAGGTATGTATATGGCAGGGTGGCAGGATATGGCGGGGTATAGGATATGGAAGAGATGTCAAGGGGGGAGTTAGCAAGCTTGCTAAAATCTGGTAACTTTATGGAAAATGGACCAGACTTATGGAGCTTGCTTGTTAGCAAGCTCCTATCTTTGAACGATTGTGAAAAATCCTTGGTAAACTTAGCTAATTACGAGCTTGGGTTTACTGAGACGATTGGAGATGCTCTGAGCGGGAAGATTGTGAATGGATGCTCTGCTGATCAGGTGTGAGGTTGTGTGTGCGCAGCAATCCACCCTGTTGGGCTCTCAATGTCGCGACGTCGCGTGACCGGTAGATCGTAGGCGCGGGCCACCGCATGGCTCGGAGACCCTCCCCGGGGGCAGAGGAAGCCAAGTCCACTTGCGCAGAGTCTCTCTCTGCTCTACACACCCACTGTACACAATCGACCAACGTCCAGCCCACCTTTCCCATCCACCCCATCCCCATTGCTCTACCTTCAGTATTACTCTTGACCCCGAGCCGAATCAAATCCTAGCCCACCTCGATCTCATGGGCGAGAACGTCACCCCGGCCGGCCTCCGGCCTGAGTTTTGCTCCCACACCGCTCGCGTGATGTCGTTCAAAACTAAGAAGTCGCTTCCTAAAGCTTCCCGATGGCCCCACCCTCAATCGTTTGCTCTTACGCCGGAAATCCTAGCTTCGGCAGGTTATTTTCATGACCCTGCCGATGATGAGTTGGATAGGACAACGTGCTGGATGTGCGGAGAATCCATGAAAGGTTGGGCTGACGATGACGATCCATGGGACCTGCACCTCAAATGGAGTTTGTACTCCCTTCAATTCATTCGTTCCTTCCGAGCGCTCGAGAAAAAGAAAACACCGAGCTGACCACCAATCGCGTCTCTTGTAACCATTCCACTTGGCTCGTCTCGTAGGTCCCAGTTGTCCTTTTGCTCGAATCGCATCACTCGAGCATCAACGTGACACCCAGAAGCCTTCATGGACTGAATCTCCCGAGCAAAACTGGGGCCCTGCAAATGAGTGGTTCCCCCGGGGACCTGTTTTGATTGAATCTCGACTAGCTACCTTCTGCGGTCCAGATGGTCCCTGGAAGCATGAGGGCAAAAAAGGGATTCCTACTCGACTAGAGGTGGGCGCTTTATGACCTCATATTTCATCCATTGATTGCTCCAACTCAATCTTCTTTTCATTTTTCTAGTTGGCGCGCGCGGGATTCCACTTTACTCCCAATCTTTTTAAGAAAGGCCGTAAGTTCGATGTGGATGATACGACTTCCTGTTGCTACTGTCACCGCAGTGTAACCGAATGGGAAGTGGATGATGATCCCGTGTTCGTCGTTTTTTCCCCTCGGTTGGTCTAGTGTTGCTTTCTCTTTGATTGATGTCGGATACGATTTTGTTATTGTCGATTTCATAACAGTTCCGTCCATCTCAAGAAAGGTGCCTGCGTTTTTTTCACCGCGACTCAGCCCCCCGAGGCCCCCAACAAGTCTGGCGCCAAACCTCACAAAAGGGCTTCAAAAAACCCAAGAGTTGGACCTCCCAATTCTATGAAAGCCCCCACTGTTGATCCAATTACGATTGAATCGACCAGTGATCCCGAGGGAACGGAGAGGTCCTCTAGCCACAGAAGGAAGCCCTCATCTGCAACCTGTAATGCTCCCAAGTAGGCCAAGACATTGCTTTTCGTCGCGAGTGCTAAACTAACAATCGTGCAACAATTATCTTAGGACTGGACGTCGCGCGCTGGCTTCCTCGACCTCAGCTCCTACCGCCCCACTCGATCAACCCACCGCTGAATCTGAAAGCTCTATCCTCCACAAATCGAGTCGCGCCTCTCGTAAAGCGGTGCCGGCGGCCAATGTTCCGCCCTCGCCAGAGCCTAATGAGCAATCAAACTCTAAGCCACCCGTCACTCTCGCAAAAACCTCTCGTCCATCCCGATCAGCCTCAAAGCCTGCATCCACCTCCGCGAGCAACCGTTCCGCCGCCTCTAATACCACCCAGCGGCCAAGGACTAGAGCCAGCTCCAACGCATCGAGTACTTTTGATACCCTCGGTCGCTCAACATCCAACCAAACCCTTGAGCGTCTTAACCCGCCTCCATCAGATGAAGAGGACTCAGTCAGTAAACCCAAAAAGCTGCAAAGACAGAAGAAGCCATCCAAAGTAAATCCCCCTTCGTCTGCGGTTGCCAGTGATGCCGAAGATTATCGCCCTGTCAAGCCGGTTCTTCGCAGTCGACACGTCCCATCCGATGAACAAGACCTTTCGCACGTGACCTCTGATGATCATTCTCACGTCACAGAGGAGTTTCCTGCTAGGAAGATTCGGTTGCCTGGAAAAACGAAGGCACAACTCGCGCGAAGCGTCCGATCGGAAGCCCATTCTCCACCAGCGGCTCAGGAAACCGCATCCAGATCTCAGACTGAATTGGTTCATCATGCTGAGTCTTCCAATCATCCCAGGGGCTTATCGTCTACACTTTTTCCTGGGTTCAATCCCCAAGCGCCTCAATTGTATCCTACCCTCCTACCAATCGCGGGCAAGATAATCAATCCCTCTTTCGCCGCTTCAAAAGGTAAACTTCGTCAAATGGAAGGGCCAATTGAGAATTTTTTGAAAAATCCGCCTGCCACTCTGCCAATCGTCCCTGAACCAGAAATTCTGTTGAAACAATATTTGGAACAAGAACCGGCACCAATCCCGGAGGGCTGGCTTCCCAACCCTTACAATCCATCCCGTCCCTTTCCACCGCTCACTCCCGAAGAAGCGAAAATGCCCTTAAGTGAATATTTTGCCTATCGAGCCAAGCAAGAGGAAGATGAATTTTTGAAATGGGTGGAAGAAAAGCAGATGAAACCTTGGTTAGAAGCGGTCGAAAGAGGCAGGCAAGTGGTTGAAGCTATGATTGAACTACGCAAATCACAGAGAACCACTAGCACCGATACCATCGCAAGCCGACCAGTCCGACAAACCTTGATGGAGAAAAGCCTGAACAGAGCCAATGGCCGAGTTTAATCGCCAACAAATCCCATGTGTGGAGGTTGAATCCTTGATTACCCGCCTTACTTGATCGCGAGCTAAAATTTGTTTATTGTTTCCCCACCCTTTCTTGCCCTACCGTTGCTCGATTCTTGCATGTTTTCTCAATCCCCAAAGAAAAATCTTTTCCGATGAGAAAACGTCCTACCCTCATATCTGACCGGTTTTGTCAAACCAGTCATGTAACAAATCACTAATATAGAAAAGACTCGATATTTACTCTTTTTTCTCTGACCCTCATCAATCGCCGGTATTTTTTTTGTTTTCGGTCTTCAATATAATTCCGAACTTCGGCTAATTGAGTCGCTAATGTATCTTTGACTGATTGCAAGAAACAACGATGTGTACATTTTTACCTTTTGTTTTTGAGATTTGGACCAGTGACTTTGTAGAGCTTGATACCCATCACAAGATCAGTGAAGAAAAAAACAGTTTCCGGTCAGAAATATCAATCTGTGATTTATCCATCATCATCAATTGTTTGAGAGGAGTCCTATGTCGATTTGCACTTGGTGATCCACGTAGTTGGACACATAGTTGGATCTAACGTGGGCTGGCATCAGGACAATTCAAATTCACTCCAACCAATCAAACCCAAGTACATATCAGTTAGTTTAGATGATTTTTTTTTTTTTGCTTATCTAGGACTGATGGAAATGGGATGGTCCTAGATGTGGTGTTGGTCCTCTTGATCATCGAGCCCCCGGGAAGCAGAAAAAATGGACGGTTTTTTTACACTCAGGTGACTGGTAACCCAAAATGAAACAAACAGATGGGAAGCAAAGGGAGAGAAAAAAAAAGAGGGGAGAGGGGGGTGAAGTGATCAGATGGGAACTGAATTGGTTTTCTGAGTTACTGACTAGCCTTTGGGGTCAATGAAATTGAAATCCGGTGAGCTTGAGGTCAATCTAATAAATCATGAGCATAAGAGTTGAATTGTAAGTGGTGTTGGTCTCTTGAGTGTTATTTTTATCTTTACATATATATAGATTTAACTGTTGATTTTTGAAATTTTTGAATGCACCTTCTAATTGCAAATCAAGTGGTTTGATGCAACCTAACACGTAAGATCAATTTAATGAATTCAAAGGAAGTTTTCCTGCCTCTGTGATCTTTTGAAACTTTTGAGAATTTTGTTTTGTCACTTCCAGTCTTCTCATTCAAATTGCACAAATATCACTGGTATGGCCTTTGGGTTCTCTCACTCACTCACTAGGGCCTTCTGGGGCCAAAGTTGGTATCCATGTTTTTCAGTCACATGCTATTATTCTGTCTTGACCTTCAGGGCTGTTTGGTTTTTCATCCTGGTGGGTTTCAGTCTCTTTCAGCCTTCAGACTGTTTGTTTATTATGAGTGTTATGAACCTATGGGTGTTCCCCTCCTAGTTAGTCTATCTTTTTTTTATTCTGTTTTCTTGTGGCAGTCATTAGGCCCCCTTTTGGGGATCCCCAGTTTTTCTTAGGCCTCCTCTGAATATCTCCTATGTCAACCTTAAATTCTTTATCTTTTAGTGATACTTTAAATTTCAATGACTTGGGGTTCTTCTTCATCCACACCATCCTTGCTCTGATTCCTCCTAAGTTTTTGAACTTGGGGCATCCAAATTTTTCTCATTGTTCCATTCTAATTTAGAGTATACCTTGCCTATCAAACTCTTAACAATTCATTCAAAATCCAAAGAGAAAGTAATTATCAAGTGTGTGGCAATTTTTCATCTGATCTAGAATATCCCTGCTCACAAACAGCAGGTGAAAAAAATGTTAATGATAGTTTTGATCTGATACATCATTTTGACCTGGGATATTCAATAAAATAGGAAAAATAATTTTCATTAAATCTGCCTTGATTAGTTCAATTTTATACCAGATTTGAACAAAAATAGGGAAGCCTTCATGATTCTATACACATCTTAGGGTGTATCAAAATTAGCAAACACCATTTTTTTGACCAAAACTGACATCAAAAATGGTGGGTTTTAAAAATACACTTACCTCCTAAATTTTGTATTTCAAAATGGCAGGTTTCATATAATTCATGAATAATCATCCATTAACATGAAAAAAACCCATCCCCACATTGACACATCATCAAACATACACATCCCTTCTCAAACTTCACAAAATTACCCTAAAACAATATAAGAGCAATTAACTGAACCCTTTGAAGGATACCCTGGTCATCCATCTTATTTGATCATCATTGAATGCCATTATTTTAAACCTTTGAATCACAAAACAACCATGAAGTGATAATCCTCCACTCATCATCTGGCCATCTCATCTTCATAATCATCACATCAATCCTTGGGCTCTTCCTAAAAAAATACCTCATCAGTTGATTCTAATTTTCTGTCAGTATAATGAACTATATGCTGATCAACTTCTCCTCATGAATAAACCATCTTGATTGTCTCCTCCCCCTCTTGTAATATTCATTGGTCCTTTGTTGAGGAACTTCATCCATTCAATGGTAAAAATAACTCATCACTCTTGTCTTGCAAGGGTGATATCATCAAACTGTGTGGGCTGTGAGTATGATTCTTGTAGCTGGGTTGGTGAGGACAGTGGGGATTTATGGTGAAACAGGATGAGAACACATCTAGTTGGTCTGGTGGCAAATTTCTAATTAGTAGCTATTTTACTTTGTGACCAGGGTGGGGTTACACTTAAAGATACTTTCAGTGCTTTGAGAAGGAGGATTGGGAGTAATTTAAAGCAGAACAATTTCATTGAGGAGGGTGGATTAAGAGTGAATTCATGAAAATAAGACCACAAACTAATGAGATTTGATTTTATTTCTGGAGAACTTAGAACCAGCTGAGGCTGAGAGATCAAAAAGAATCAAAGAGAAGCGTATCAGAAGGAGACCTCAAAGAAAAATAAATAAGTAGGAAGATAAAAATGTAGAACCCTACAGCATAGATCAATGAGAGTTGTCTAATGAGGCAGCTTGGAGTTGAGAGAGATCTATGGACTGAGAGACAACGGAGGAAACAGAAGGGATGCGATTTGAGTATAGATAAAGATAGGCTGTTTGTAGTATGAAGTCAGACTGAGTTCAAGAGGCTTTGTTGGAGAAGTCAACATCTTACCAGTCAGAGATTGACGTATTGTATTTGGGTTGAGTGATTTGATGGAGTGATGTTTAGTTTTGAGGAGATTGGAGGAAGAAATATAAATGCAAGCAAATAAAAAAGTAAAGGAAGAAGAAAATAGACAGAAGAGAAGAAAGATAGATAGGGAAATAGGTCAATAAAGATCCAGAAGAATCAGGATTGGTAAAAGGGGATGAGAACAAGTGTGAGTGAGAAGAACACGTTGGGGTCCCCGTCATAGACTCAGTGCGCACCTGCACGCAGAGGCCTGGTAAGAGATGAGAGCAGGAAAATAATCAACACAAACCTCCCAAGGAAATTGATGAAAAATAACTGATCTTCAGGTTGACTGAAAAACTGAATAAATAAATTGAGGTTTGGAAACTTGAATAATTTTAAGGAGGAAAAGTAAAAATAAAGAATACTTAAATCTAAATCACAAGTTAAACATACTATCCTAAACACTCATATCCAACCAGGAGAGAAATACTGCAAGGACTTTGACTCAAAGGATGAACTGAATCAATTATTATGATACCAAGTTCAGCCCCAGACCAATAGTATTGATCATTAGCCTTTATGTTTCCAATCTATCCATTTAAGGATTTCTTAATGAGTATTTTCTTAAAATACCTTTTCTCTAAATACTTCCATACAAAAAAATGCCTCCCAATACTTTCATAAAAAAATACTTTAGAAACAAATGATTTGATATTTTTTCACACATCCATGAGCTGATATTTAAAATTAGTATTATTATTTTGGGATTTTTAGAACTGATGTATCAACTATCTCATAAAATCCAAACCAATATTTATCAAAAGAATTCTACAAAAATTCAAATTGGAGAATGCAGGAAGGATTGATAAAATTTCAATTTCAGACAAAGATCATCAAGAAATTTACTCTAACTCAAATGGGAACATATTAATCATTGGTTGTGGAAATTTATAACAGTATTAATTTACCAAATTGGAAATATAGAAAAAACTAAATAAATTAATCTCAAGTTAAAATTACATCAATTATGATGATTGAGTACACTTATGTTGATTGGCTCAAAAGTCAGTTGAAACCCATTGATTTCAACGGTTATAATATTTTTTTTAAGAGAAACTGAGGATCAATTGAGCACCCATGGATCTCTATCAAGCTCAAGAGTTAATTAATTTAATCATTCTTGTTAATTAGAAATATGGTTACTTGAGCCATCTATAATTGAATGTTGGCATGGGTCTATTTGTTAGAATTGATTTAATATGTCTTAGAAGAGTTATGATTTTAGAATTCAACAATGTTTTGATTTATTTACCAAAAAGATTCAACCTTTGTAGCTTTAAAAATATTATTTTGAATCATTGGGTACTCTTAAAGGGATCTTCCTGCTCATTCAAGTGCAGATTAATGGCTTGCCAATCTCTGTCAACCTCAAGGTGTGGATTTGTTGGCTCTCTTTTCTTGAAAACCCATTGGTGCTGGATGGATGCTAGACTAAAAATTCAAGATAAAGTTGATAAATGATGGAATTAAAAACATTTGAAGCTTCCTAGATAGTATGATGAGATGGAAATTTTATCTTTACAGATTGATCATGGGATCAATAAACCATTAGGGGAAAGAATACCTAGCCTTGTGGGGATAACTCTCAATTAAATGAGAGGATCTGAACTCATAAGTCTTGGAAAATGAACTTCCTCTGAGTTCTCAGGTTTATACCGAAAGCTTCAATGAACAGCTAAACTGAATATGACCAATATTTTTATCAAATAAACTTCATTTTGTAAAAGTTTAAATTAATTTTTTGCATTTTTTTTCTTTTTCTTCTTTCAGGTTGCTTCTTAGGTTTTTCATTGGTATGAGGGGTTAATTTTTTTATTCATTGTGTTAATAATTGAGCTTGGACACCACACCAAAATTTTCTTTTCTTGTTTAATTCATTTTCACCCTGCTTTTTATGGATTTTGGGCCAGGATTTCTGCCCATCTTCCCTCTCACTTTTCATGCCACAGTACCAGGAAAAAAAATCACCCTCAGATCAGATCAATGCTGCTATCAAAAATCCCATGATTTCAATCTATTTTCCAACCATTTTTAACACTGATTCCAGCAGAATAAAACTGGTCCCATGATCATTCATCAAACCATAAATTCAATACCCTCATCAAATTCATCAACAAATGATGAATTTTGATACACCAATGATGGAATAAGCAAAAAAAAGACTAAATGAATGTAGTTTCAAGGAATATTCCAAAAAAAATCAATGAAAAGGACTTGAATGCCAGTTTGTCTTGAAATATCTATTCTTTAATCAAAAGAAGCATAGGCTTATGAAAATCACTTGTTTCATACTTTTTATCTTGTTGTGTTTTGTAATGGAAAAATTATATGCTTATTATTTTTAAAAATTTGATCTCAATCATGATTGGGTTGAGTTTCTTCATCTCTATCATGATTGGCTTGCAGTGATTGAACTCAATCATGATTGACTTTTTTGGAAGTATCAATTTGAAAATTTTTGAAAAGTTAGGGCTTGGTGATACTCATCAGTTTTTTTCTCTGTGAATACGGTGGATTTAACCATAATTCATTGAAAAACAATACTTTTTGGAATAGGTAGAAAGAAAATTTCAAATGACACAAAAAACAATGGTCATACAAGTTACAATCAAAAGTAAAATGTGAGATATGAAGTAAAAATAACACTCTCATTCATTTTCTAATGAGTTGCATGAATTATTACAGAAGGAATAGCCAGCATGGCAATACAAAAGCTCATGTAGGATTGCAGTGACTGGTTTAATGATCACCCTATAAATGGAAATAATCCAAGTGTTAGAATTTACAGGGACCTGAATTTGACAGAGGTGAAATTTGATTGCAGAGCAATAGCTTGACACCAGCATTATATTGGAAATAACTATTTTGGTTGTTGAATCAGGCTGTGTTTCCTGTCCCCTGCAAAGCTAGAGATAAAAAATGTGGTCAGTTTTATCACCATGGGATTGATGATGAAACAAGGGAACCAATGACTTACCAAACAGAAAAATTGATGATGAGATCATGGGGGGGATAAATTATTGCAGGTTAGAGGAGAAACTCAGGGAATGATCAAGGGGGGTTGTGATAAATTAAAAACCCTCAATAACCTGTAAAAAAATCAAAATAAGTTGTGTGGCATGGTTCACAACCCATTTGAGTTTTGTACAGCTTCCAATGACTCACAGAGTTGTGAACAGCTGTTAATGACTCAGATGGGTTGTGAGCCTTGGCACACAACCCATTTGAGTTGCGAGGTACTTTTCACAAATTTTTCACAACTCCAGGTTGTTAGAAAAAAAAATCAAAATGAATAAAAATTCATAAAAAATCAAAAAAAAAAAATCAAAAAAAGTTTGAAAAAAAATCAAAAAATTGAAAGAAAAATTGAGAAAAAGGCCAATGTTAAATTTGCAACCCTGGGGTTGCAAAAAGGGTTTGAAAAGTTTTTTTCAAGCCATCTGAGTTGCAAAACACCATTTGCAACCCATCTGAGTTGCAAAACGCCATTTGCAACCCATCTGAGTTGCAAATGGATATAATGGATCTATATAATTTTTTGATTTTTTGTTTTTTTGCTTATTGTTATCTTATTTTTTTTTATTTTGATAAAAAAATAAATTAATGAAAGGGTGATGTTAAATTCATGGCTCCAGGCATGTGGGAGCCGCATACACGGCCCCACAAAACCTGTGGGAGTTGTGTAGGGCCCCTCAACATGTGGGGGCCCATACACTACTCCATATAATTTATAAGTTATTATTTATTACTTATTACTTATTACTTATTACTTATTACTTATTATTTATTATTTATTATTTATTATTTATTATTTATTATTTATTATTTATTATTTATTATTTATTATTTATTATTTATTATTTATTATTTATTATTTATTATTTATTATTTATTATTTATTATTTATTATTTATTATTTATTATTTATTATTTATTATTTATTATTTATTATTTATTATTTATTATTTATTATTTATTATTTATTATTTATTATTTATTATTTATTATTTATTATTTATTATTTATTATTTATTATTTATTATTTATTATTTATTATTTATTATTTATTATTTATTATTTATTATTTATTATTTATTATTTATTATTTATTATTTATTATTTATTATTATTTATTATTTATTATTTATTATTTATTATTTATTATTTATTATTTATTATTTATTATTTATTATTTATTATTTATTATTTATTATTTATTATTTATTATTTATTATTTATTATTTATTATTTATTATTTATTATTTATTATTTATTATTTATTATTTATTATTTATTATTTATTATTTATTATTTATTATTTATTATTTATTATTTATTATTTATTATTTATTATTTATTATTTATTATTTATTATTTATTATTTATTATTTATTATTTATTATTTATTATTTATTATTTATTATTTATTATTTATTATTTATTATTTATTATTTATTATTTATTATTTATTATTTATTATTTATTATTTATTATTTATTATTTATTATTTATTATTTATTATTTATTATTTATTATTTATTATTTATTATTTATTATTTATTATTTATTATTTATTATTTATTATTTATTATTTATTATTTATTATTTATTATTTATTATTTATTATTTATTATTTATTATTTATTATTTATTATTTATTATTTATTATTTATTATTTATTATTTATTATTTATTATTTATTATTTATTATTTATTATTTATTATTTATTATTTATTATTTATTATTTATTATTTATTATTTATTATTTATTATTTATTATTTATTATTTATTATTTATTATTTATTATTTATTATTTATTATTTATTATTTATTATTTATTATTTATTATTTATTATTTATTATTTATTATTTATTATTTATTATTTATTATTTATTATTTATTATTTATTATTTATTATTTATTATTTATTATTTATTATTTATTATTTATTATTTATTATTTATTATTTATTATTTATTATTTATTATTTATTATTTATTATTTATTATTTATTATTTATTATTTATTATTTATTATTTATTATTTATTATTTATTATTTATTATTTATTATTTATTATTTATTATTTATTATTTATTATTTATTATTTATTATTTATTATTTATTATTTATTATTTATTATTTATTATTTATTATTTATTATTTATTATTTATTATTTATTATTTATTATTTATTATTTATTATTTATTATTTATTATTTATTATTTATTATTTATTATTTATTATTTATTATTTATTATTTATTATTTATTATTTATTATTTATTATTTATTATTTATTATTTATTATTTATTATTTATTATTTATTATTTATTATTTATTATTTATTATTTATTATTTATTATTTATTATTTATTATTTATTATTTATTATTTATTATTTATTATTTATTATTTATTATTTATTATTTATTATTTATTATTTATTATTTATTATTTATTATTTATTATTTATTATTTATTATTTATTATTTATTATTTATTATTTATTATTTATTATTTATTATTTATTATTTATTATTTATTATTTATTATTTATTATTTATTATTTATTATTTATTATTTATTATTTATTATTTATTATTTATTATTTATTATTTATTATTTATTATTTATTATTTACTATTTATTATTTATTATTTATTATTTATTATTTATTATTTACTATTTATTATTTATTATTTATTATTTATTATTTATTATTTATTATTTATTATTTATTATTTATTATTTATTATTTATTATTTATTATTTATTATTTATTATTTATTATTTATTATTTATTATTTATTATTCATTATATATAATTTATTGTATATAATTTATAATTTAAAATTTAAAATTTAAAATTTATTATTTATTATTTACTGATTTATTGGAGGCTACACAACTTGATTTTAGTTTTTCAGCGTGCCTTACAACTCAAATGGGATGTTTAGCATGCCACACAGCCCATTTGAGCCGTTTAGTATGCCAAACAGCCCATTTGAGCCGCGTAGAAAGCCACACGGCCCATTTGAGCCGCGTAGAAAGCCACACGGCCCATATGAGCCGCGTAGCAAGCCACAAGGCCCATTTGAGCCGCGTAGCAAACCACACGGCCCATTTGAGCTGTGCAGAAAGCCAGATGGCTTATTTGAGATGTTTAGGGTGCCACATGGCCCATTGAGCCGTGTACACGGCTTAAAGAGCTGTGTACAGAGCCTTGTACAAGGCTCTGTAGTTGTGAATTTAACATTACCCTAAATAAAAAATCAATTAAAAACAGATTAATCAATTAAATGAAAAATATGAATATAAAGAAAATAAAATGAAATCAATAAGTAATGAATTAATTAACTAAATCAAAAATATAAATAAATAAACTTAAACAAAATGAAATGAATAAAAAATAAATAAATACATCAAAAAAAAAATTAAATAATTAAATTGAATTAAAAATAAAAATAAAACTAAAAATAAATATATATATATATATAAAGGGTGATGTTAAATTCAAAGCCCCAACCGTGTGGTAGTCTTGTAGGGCCCTACACGGCTCAAATGAGCTGTGGGGGCCCAATTACAACTACAAAGGGCTGTTTCAAACACGCGCGACCCCCAAGGCATTGTGTAGGAGCGGTGTAACCCCCATACACGGCTCAAATTTGCCCTGTTTGGGGGTGCACAACCCCCCAGAAGCTGTGCCAGAATTTTGGGCACCCCCTGGACCACACTTGGGTTCTGTCAACCCAAATTTGGGATTAACGCATACTTTTTGGGACTTTTTTTCTACACCTATCAATCCCAAAGAAACATTAAAGCAAAACCCAAGTGAAATTAAAGTGAATAATCATAAATCATATAAAAATCTGCAAACCATTCTTTCTCAACTTGAAAGTGAACAAACTTTGTTTGATCAATGGAAAGTTGGATTGGATACTGAAGTATACCATTGCATTTTTTTGCATGGCAAAAGTGGCAAGATCTCCTTCTTCTGACATGGCTGTGTGGAAGGTCTACATTGATAGTGCCATCAAAAAAGCTTTGGAAAAATAAAAAAAGAATTTGGGTAATGAAACATTGGAAGCCCCAATTGCATCCTCATCAAGTGTGACAATTGAGGAACAAAATTTTTCAAAAATGGACATTACTGCTTGTGGTGAGTAACATTTTATGTTACTGGTCTTTGCCTTATTTAATTTGATTGAAACCAATGGGTTCATGTAACTATGAAACTATGACTTAACCAATGAATATTCACTAGATCCACTTGACCCAACTTCCTTGAGAGCTTTTCCTACTAGGGAAGAGGCCAAAACTATTGTTAAACATGGGAAATGAAGCATGGTTACGCTTTAACAGTTTTCAACTCAAAGCATGACAAATATGTGGATTTAGCCTGTGATAGACATGGTTCAAATTCAGGAAGTCTTCTTACCAAAAATTCTATACAAACTCACACAAGGAAGGTTGGGTGCAAGTTTTTAATCCATGCAAGTCAAACAAAGTCAGACCCCTTGTGGCGCCTCTACTACCAAGAAACACAACATAACCATCAACCATCTGAACATCCCTCTGTGCATCCTCAACTGAGGAGAATCTGGGGGGTGGCCTTAGAAAATCTAGAAGAAGGCATGAAAGATGGGCTCAATACGTTACAAATGAAGAGAGAATTGAGCAAGATTGATGAAAGGGATCATGTTGATGACATGAACAATCTATAACACTAAGCAGAAGGTCACACTCCCAGAACTAAAGGAAAAAAGTGTTA
Organism: Puccinia polysora; assembly: GCA_025617555.3. Taxonomy (NCBI): domain Eukaryota; kingdom Fungi; phylum Basidiomycota; class Pucciniomycetes; order Pucciniales; family Pucciniaceae; genus Puccinia; species Puccinia polysora. Next base: position 51,714,661 of record CM062627.1, on the reverse strand, counting down.
TGGAGGTACTAAATGAACAGCTTGAAGAAACAAGTTGGATTCACCAGTCAAATCTCAGTGGAGAGGGTCACTTGGAGGCCCTGTACTTAGCACATCCAGAGGCAGTAAAGCTTTCAAAACAATTCAATCATATTGCTATCTTGGATTGTACTTATAAAACAAATAATTACAAAAACCCACTATTGCATGTTGTAGGAATAACAGCCAATTGGAAAACTTTCACAAAAGCTCTTGTTTTTATACAAAAAGAAATGTTTGAGTTCTACAGTTGGTCTGTAAATGCATTAAAGGAGTTGGCTTATGATCCTGAGAGACTTAAAAAAGTATTTGTGATGGCGCGTGAAAAAGAACTGATTTGTGCAATTGAAACTAGGTTCCCAGAGTCATCAAGACAGTGTTGCACTTGGCACTTGTCTAAAAACATACAAGCAAACTGTAAAGTGCACTTTGTTAATGACATTGAAGGATGGAAAAGCTTTATGAATCTTTGGGCAAAGTATGGGGACTCAAAGACCAAGGAGGAGGCAGAGGTCAATGATGAAGAACTCAGAGTAGGTCCAAATTACTGGTTCTTATTCTTCCTAGTTTTGGGTTATGACCTTTTGACTTGTATAGTTTTTCTTGAAAGACTATGAGGATGTACTCGAGTATATGGAAAATAAAATTTTCCCTATAGAAGAGACCTTTGTAACAGGGTGGATTTGCATAAACCCAGATTTTGGAAACAAAACAACTTCTTGGGTTAAAGGGGCCCATGCAACTCTCAAACAATTCCTTGCAAACTCTTTGGGAAACCTGTTGGACGTTTGGAAAAGCCTTGAAGGAACAGTTTTAAATTAAATTAATTCAGTTCATGCATCACTTTATAACTCTTGAATTAAGTTAGGGACAGCTCTTCCCCCTAAACTGTTACCATTTGGTTACAAATTTTCTTTAGAGGCAATCCATCTTGTTAGGGAACAATTTGAGAAGTTCAAATGTGATCATGATGGCAAATTCTGCACCAGGTCATGTTTCAAGACTATGGGTTTTCTCTTTTCCCACCAAATAGGTGACTGTCTAGCCATCAGAGGATCCATGGTACCTGAATATGTTCATCCTCAGTGGAGGTTGGACTATGACCCTTGCAGTTGTAGTTCTGTAAGTTGGCTTAAGTTGGGTTATTCAAGTTGGATTGTTCAAATCACTATGTGGTTAATGATTTTTGATTAACTAATTCAATAATGGTTGATCCTTTTGAATTTTTCAAGTGAAATGTTGATGAAATGCTAAGCATTACTCAGTTACGTGAAAAAGTCAATGCAATGATCTTGGAATCTCCAGATTATGAGCAAAGCGGCCTATTGAAGTATATCATTCAGAAGATTACAAAATATTCATCCAAGCCAAGACTGGAACCTAAAGGCATACAATCAAGTAGGGGCAGGCCAAAATTGACAGATAAGCGGCAATAAACATCTTGGTTTGAGCTTTTTGACAAACAACTCAAGGGGGAAAAAAGAACTAGAAGGGCTCCAAAAAAAAAAGATGAAAGATTGTAAGTCATTTCTGATGAGATATGTTCATTTTTTTGGTTTAATGAACTTAGTTACTAACTAATGATGAATTGTTAATCAAAGTTGGCAGAATCTGAATCTGAATTTCATAGTTCAGAGGAAGAGACCGAAAGTGAATTGGGATCACTTAATTTGGAATCAGAATTCTCTTCAGAGGAAGAGAAAATGCAGCAAAGCTCAACCAGAAGCTCATCTTTGGTGAGTTTTCATTTCATTGATCCAATTAAAGAAATGAATACTAAGTTAGTTTTAATGATAGGAACCAAACATGAAATCCCTCAATCAAATACCCAAGAGATTCCATAAGTTCTTGGGTGAAGTTGGGATCCAATTGGAGATAGGAATTGCAAATTTAGAGTCATTGCTGAATCTCTTGGTTATGAAGAACATGCTTGGTTTATAGTTAGGAAGGAAATGATTGAAAAATTAGAGAAACATAAAGCATGCTGCATTAAGATGCTTGGTGTTGCAAAGGAGATTGAAAAGATTAAAAAAAGACTTGATGTTGAAGACATCAATGAAAAGATTCCCTCCTCAAAATGGCTGACTAAATTGGACATGGGTCAAATCATAGCAGACACACATTCCAAAGCTATATGTTTCATTTCATTGGAGTCATGTGATACTTATACTCCAATGAAAAATGGTGTTACTGATCAATCAGATACAATGTTCATTTCCTTTTTAAACAATAAACACTGGGTTCTATTAGAACTTCAGGGAGAAATGATTACAATCACGCCCATTGTAGCAAAACCACGTTCCTTGATTTCTAAAAAAGCCTCTGGTTGGGTTGATCATTTCAAAGATCAGCTGAAAATGTATTCCAGATTGCAATATAATTTGAATTCATTTCATCATTGGGTTGCACATAAATTGTAATTCTAATGCAGCTAACGAGTTCTATTAATATACGGGGTTATCAAATTTTGAAAATCATTATGTTGAGTGTTTTGAGTTAAAATCATTATATTGAGTGTTTTGAATGAGAGTTTAATTTTAAGTCAGTTCAACTTGTGTTGGGATGATTCCATCACAATCTTAACTTATTTTAAGCTTGGGATGGGATCAGCTTAACACAAGTTGAAATTGTTTTTTTTGGTGTTTTTAATTTAGGGCTGGTCAAAAGACTTGTATTTTATTGGCACTTTTACTTTAGGGCTGGTCAAAAGATTTCTTTAATTCTTGGGCCCTTTTAATTTAGGGCTAGTCAAGTTAAACTTACTTTAGGGCTTGTCAAGTTACTTGTATTTTTTTGGTGTTTTTACATTAGGGCTTGTCAAGTTACTTGTCTTTTTTTTGGTTTTTACTTTAGGGCTATTCCATTTACTTGTGTTTTTATGGGTCTTTTTACTTTAGGGCTAGTACCAGTTTTTTTTTTATTTTGATTTATCTATCTATTTATTTATTTGTTTTTTTTTTAACCAAAAAATGAACAATGCTTGATTTTTTGGTTGATTTCTGTTTTTTTGGAAGGTTTATTTAGTTTATGAGTTGTGTAAGTACCCTTTCATTCCTTTTCCTTTTTTTTTTTTTCTCACCGCAGTCTGGTACCGCGTGGAATGCCACACAACCACATTTGAGCAGTGTACAGCTCCAAACAGCTTGAATGTAGTTGTGTGGAAGTCCACAAGGTGGCCGACCAGGTTGGGTGGGCCGCACAACTCCATGAGCCGTGGAGGACTGTACATGGCTCAAATTGGATTGTGTGCCGTGCTGCAAAGCCCATTTCAACTGGCGTGCATGGCTCAATGAGCCATGAATTTAAAATCACCCATAAATAAAATGAAATAAATAATAGGGCATATGAAAGTTAGCAAAAACGCAATTAGAAACCCGCCATTTTTTTGACCAAACCCACCATTTTTAATGGCAGGTTTCTGAAATACACATACCACCCAACTGGTGTATTTAAAAATTTCAGGTTTAATGAAAATGGCAGATTTCAAACATCAAACCCGCAATTATGCACCATCATCCATCCACCATCCATCCCATGCAAAACACCCATCCATACCTCCACCTCAGCAAATCCATACCAATCCCATCTCCATTGCATCACCCACATCTCATCTCCATTGCCTCAAATCTCTATTGCTTCAAATCTCCATTTCTTCACACAAATCTTATTATCATCTCATCACCACACATTACATCACCATCCTTCTCATCATGTCCAATCAAAATTCCAGGCAGCAAGTTGAAAAAACAAAAAAGCTGACTGAAATTTTAACCACTGGCCCACTACTTCCTCCTGATCACCAAAAATCCACACCCACCACCTCCCCTCCTCCTTTGGTTGGCACCCCTGGTAAGCACCCCCCTCCTACTAATCCTCCTCCTCTTCCTGCCCCTCATTTGTTGCTGATCCTTTGATCATTCAACCTCTAGGTCCCCCCACACCTCCTTGCTCAATCTGCCAGGTAAGCTCATCCCCTCCTCCTCTTCCCCCCCGGTAGCCTCCTCCTCCTCCTCCCCCTATGCCGCTTCCAGAAATCAATTGATTCATTGCTGGCCACCTTCTCCTCTGCCGCCGCCCGCAATTGATCAATCAATTGCAGGTGGTAGCCTCTGTCAGAAATCTGGTCATCACACCTCCCTGACCACCCTGACCATCTTGCATTCAGCCAGGGGGTGCAAGCACCCAACAATCAACCAGTTGACTTGGCACTTCCCTGGTTACCTGTAAGAGCCAACTCACTCTCTCCATCCTACTCTTCATCCCCTTTTGCGGCAACCAGTCAAAGAACTAAAAACCAAACCCTCACACTACCTACAGTAAACCTGTACTGAACTCAACTCCACGCTGGTGCGGCTCTTGCAACAATACCCGGGAGAACTAATGCTCAAGCTTATTCTTCCCCCACTGGCAATCAATCAATTTTGGCCCTCTCCTCCTCTTCTGCCACCGGAAATCAATCAATTGCCGGCGGTGGCCCCCTCCTTCTCCTCCTTTGCTGCTGCTGGAAAGCAATCAATTGATTGCGGGTGGCAGCAGAGGAGGAGGAGGAGGAGGCTGCCACTGGCAATTGATTCCTGCTGCTGCCGGAGGCCTCATCCTGCCTCTTCCTCTGCTGCTGCAAGAAATCAATTTCAGGTGGCCTCCTCCTCTGCCACTGCCGGCGGTTGGTCCTTGGTGGAAGCCTCCACCACCACCTCCTCCTCTGCCGCTGCTGGCAATTGATTGATTGATTGTGGGCGGTGGCCTTTGATGGAAACATTTGATTGCCTGGGGATGAGTGCCCATGGGTGATATGACCATCAAAGGTACACTTGTTGGGACAGGTACATTGGCCCATCTGGCAATGGCACACTTAGATTAGTGGTTAAAGCATAACTCATTGATGTTGAAGTCATGGGTTCAAATCCCATTGTGTGAAAAAGTTTGGATTGTAGATCTGCCACTACCCTCAAAATGTTAAAAAAAAATTGGGTTCCTTGTTTATCCTCACCCCAATCAAAGTATACAGTTGGGAGGGAACAAGATGGGAGGAGATGATTTGAAAAAAATATAGAGACTTTGACTTGCCAATCCATTACAAATTGATCTCTCAATCAATCTCTGATCAATCTCTCAATCAATCATGAATTGATTGAGCAATTGATTTCTGGATCAATAACCATTAACCTTAGAGGATGGAGGTCAGCCAAATTGTGTTTCATTGTTGGATCCAAAGTAAGCATTGTATTTAGATGGAATATTGAGCCAATTTACCAGGATGATGTGATCAGCTCTCTTCAGCTTAATTGAGCCTTTGGAAGCTGATGGGGGTGTTGGGTTAGTACCATGTATCTAGTATGCAACACACATGTCAAGCCCATGTCACACATAGTGTAGTACATCTGGGGAAGCTCAGGATTGAGGCAGGACTCTTTCCTCATCCTTCCACATCCATCTCACAACTTCCCCAGGTATGCTCTTCATTCAATTTCCTCTTTCTTTCTGTTACTCTTTGGTTCAAATTTTCCTTTCTTTTCTAATCTTACTGTTCATGTGTGTTTAATGTCCCTCCCTGATTTATGTAATCATGATCCTTCCACATCCATCTCACAACTGCCCCAGTCAAACTCATCAGGTTATGAGCCCAGAGCTACCTTAACTCTCTTATTTTGGATCCGTATGCTTCCTGATAAAGCAACTCAACTTTAGATGACCTCATCCACATTGCCTCCCCAGAAATCAAAAATGATGGATCTTGGTTTGGACCCTTCTTCCACGAATTCCAACAAACTCCCGAATGCAAAACTACCTATACTCAAGTCACCAGGCCCCGATTCAAATTACTTGGATTGGGAGTTCGTTGTTACCTCCTACTTTGAAGCTGCCGGACTTGAATACATCCTAGAGAAGTCTTGTCCTGAAAACCCCTCAGAAGCATGGATTAACAATAAAAAACTGGTGTGCGCAATGATAACTCAGTTGGTCAACTCTACCAATCTACGTTTTGCATGTGGGCAGCATTAAACCAAGCTCATCAAGACCAATAAACTGGCGGTTGGGTATTCTGGATGCGAAAACTACTTCTCACCAAGATGGACGGCAACAACTTACTCTCTCACATCAAAACAATGGCTAAATACCACAAACGTCTTGATTTGCTCATCTCTCGCAAAAATCCCCTTACGGCAGAAAACGTCCATGTTGCTTCCCTACTCAGTTCTATCCTTCAAGACTGGTTACATTGTGTTTCAGCGCTGATGAACCAGGACGGTGTTAAATCTGAAACCGTTGTTAATGCCTTTAAAAATGAATACACTCGGCGTCAATCCCAATCTGACATAGTGGCCTCAGTCTCGTCTGCAAAATCGAGACAATCTCAGTCTAGCAAACAGTCAACCAAACACTGCTACTTCTGTAACTTGGATGGACACGACTTAAACAACTGCTACAACACCCGTCAAATTCTTAACCAGGCCAAAGAATTGCGGAAATCAACCCAAGACCAACAACACAAGAAACCGGCCAACAAAAAAAAAACAGCCGGCTAGAGCAGGATGGACCACCGCCACTCCAATCACCGTTTCCAACAATCAAACCCCTCAAGAGGAGGAGTCGGACTATTCAGGATTGGAATACAAAGTGACCGCCGGTCTAGCCTCTACTCACATCTCCTGCCTATCAACCGGGCCCCAAACAGATGCAAATCTAGACTTGGGGTGCTCCATCTCTATGACTCCCCACGTGTGGTCGGTTAAGAATACCATGTTGGACTGCACTCCGGTGCGTCTAGCAGACCACTCTGTGGTCAAATCATCCTATTGCGGTTCTATGCAACTCCCCTTTGCCAAAAACCAAAAGCTTGAGACTCTGGTTGTTCCCTCTTTGCACAAACCTCTGATTTTGGTTGCCAGCCTGTGTGATTTGGGGTTTGCGCTGATCTTTACCTCAAAACGCTGCAACATTTGGCCGGTTGAGGAAGTCAAGTTCAACAATACCCCCCCGGGCGTGGGCTATAGAAAAGGGAATCTCTACTACCTGCCCTCGGAACCTGTGGGTTCTCCATCCACTGAAAACTCTCAATACGTCCACGCTAAGCCTTCTTTGTTTGACTATCATGTGAAACTCTCCCATCTAGGCCTTAAGCCGCTAAAGAAGCTGCTTTGACTTCACGGCTTGTTCATCTCAAGCGCAAACAAAATGGAGGTTCAGCAATGCCCCACATGTATCCAATGTAAGATGTCTTGTTCTTCCTTCAAATCCTGCTGCCCCTACAGATCCACTCATCCGGGGCAACTAATCCATTTGGATGTAGGCTCTTTTGAGACTGCCTCAAGAGAGGCCTATAAGTACTTTGTTACCTTTGTCAATGATTTTTCCAAATTCACTGCTGTCTACCCGATGAAACTCAAGAGCAATGTGCTCAATTGTTTCAAATTATTTTGATCCTTGTTTGAAGCTTCCAATCAATTTAAAATCCTGTCTCTCCGCTCCAACAATGGAGGGGAATATTTTTCTTCCACTTTTGTATTCTACCTCAAGAATCTGGGCATAGCCCATGAACCCGGTCCACCACATTCACCTGAGCTCAACGGGGTCGCTGAAGGCACTAACCGCACCATAGGAAACGTCCTTTGATGCGCTCTACTGCAGGCCTCATTCCCAAAAACTTTTTGGGCGGATGCACTTTGCCACATCTTCTCATGCTACAACTTGTTTCCATGTCACACTCCTGCAGGCTTCAAAAGCCCCATTTCAATTCTTGGGCGCAATGGCGAATCTCCACTCAACATGCATCCATTTGAGTGTCATGTATGGTACAAGGTCCCAGAGGACAACCAAAAGAAGCTGGACAATAAAGCCAGGTCTGCAATACTCCTGTCTCCCCTCAACAACGGGAATGGTTTTTGACTATGGGACCTTGGTAACCGCACCGTGATCAAAAGTTGTGATGTAATCTTCAATGATACCTCCTTCCCATATTCTTCTAAGCTCATCCCTCCTTTGTATCAGATTCAAGTAGAAGTTCCATGGCCGATTGCTCAGCCTCCTCCTGAACCTATCCCTTCTGCCGATCAGCCTCCCTTAGTATCTGCTCCTTTCCCTTCTGGCAATCAACCTCCCCTTGCCTCGGTTTTACCTGTCCCCCTCTCCCCTCCTTCTCCAACCTCCGGTCCTCCCCTGCACATCGTCCTCAGGGAGGGCATCAACCGTCATCTTTCAGCCTCCATCCACGCCCCTGCTAATTGTCCATGTTCCACCTCTTCCTTGTTGGATTCACCTGACCCTCCGGCTCCTTGTCCTTTGCCGGTTGTGTCTCATCCTCCCACTGCACGCCATGATGACGGTGTTGTCCAAATCGACCTTCCTTCTTCCCAAACACCTCCTCCCTTGGCCGCACTGCCCCGTTGCTTGACCCGCACCCGTACTGCTCCAAACCAATATGGTCACTGGTCCAAGCTGGCCATGGACCCTTTGGATGTGGACACACCAAAGAAGTGGAGGCAACTTCAAAAATATCCTCACAAGCACCGCTGGCTGAAGGCAGCCGATGAAGATTTTTCATCCCTTCTTGGGATGCAAACTTGGAAATTGGTTCCGCGACCAGCGAAGCAAAAGATCATCAAATCTAAGTGGGTGTTTAAGGTGAAGCGTCGGCTCAATCATTCCATTCAAAAACTGAAGGCCCAACTGGTTGCTATGGGGTACTCTCAAACCCGGGGTATCAACTATCAGGAGGTTTTATCCCCCATGCTACGTCTTGAGACTCTTTGTCTTATCCTCAGCCTGCTGGCCTCAAACAACTGGAAGGGACGGCAGGTCAGTTTCAAGACCGCTTTTATCAATGGCGAGCTTGAGCATGAGGTCTTCATGGAAAAATCGCCAGGTTTTGTTGACCCGCAGCACCCCGACTGGGTGTGCAAACTTGACTGCTCCCTATATGGCTTGAAGCAATCTCCCAGGCAGTGGAATTGGCAGCTTCACAGGTGTCTCGTCAATCTTGGCTTCACCAACTCAAAATACAATCCAACCCTCTACTTCAGGACCAAGAAAGGAAAGCTTGTCTGTGCACTCACCACGCACGTCAATGACTTGGCAATTGTTGGTGAACCGCCGGTAGTCAATAGTCTTATCAGATTGCTTGGGACGGCTTTCCAAATAGGAGCCAATGAGGACTTGAATCATTTCCTCTCTCTTCAAATAATCCAAGATTGCCCCAATTGTCTAGTCTACCTTAATCAATCTCACTACATCGACTGTCTTGCCCAGCGCTTTCTCAACAACAACTCGGTCTCCGTGCCGACCCCCACCGACTCATACTTCAAAAACATTTGCCGCTGCTCTCCAAATGATCCTCCTTCCTCCGGCACGTACAATCAACTCATTGTTTTGCTCCTGTGGGTCTTGCAATGCACAAGGCCGGATGTCTCTTTTGTCGTGAACCATTTATCCCAACACCTCCCAGATCCTTCTGAAGCGCATTGGCAGGCTGCGCTGCGAGTCCTGCATTATCTATCCGCAACAAATGAACTATGTCTCAAGCTTGGGGGTTTGCTCACTATCGCCGGATTCTCTGACTCTTACTGGGCTGAGGATTGTGACGACAGGAGATCCACATCAGGATACGTCTAGCGTATGGGAGAGGGCTCCATATCTTGGAAGTCCCGCAAGCAGGCAATGGTGTCCTTGTCAAGTACCAAAGCTAAATACAAAGCTCTTTCCGATTCTTGTAAGGAAGTTCTATGGATTAAACATCTTCTCTGCGAGCTATCTCTCTGCACGCCCGACTCAATCCCTCTCCATGTCAACAATGAAGGTGCCAAAGCACTTGCGAAAAATCCGGAACACCACACTTGTGCAAAGCATATCAACACACGCTACCACTTCATTCAAGAGTGCGTGCAGGATAAGTCTGTCAGTCTCATCCATGTGTCAAGCAAGGACATGCTGGCAGATATGCTTACCAAACCTCTCAATAGGGTTCTGCTCGAAAGGCACCGTCAAATGTTTGGGGTGGTACGGCTTTTATTTTCTTTCTCTTTTCTTTTTTCTTGTTGAGCTTGTTTTCCTTTTGTCTTCCTTCTTTTTCCTATTACTTCATTTCCTTCTTCTCCTCTCCTCTTCTTTCTTCCTTGATCTTTTCCATGTGCGCAGCAAGGGGGGGTGTTGGGTTAGTACCATGTATCTAATATTCCACACACATGTCAAGCCCATGTCACACATAGTGTAGTACATCTGGGGCAGCTCAGGATTGTGGAAGGACTCTTTCCTCATCCTTCCACATCCATCTCACAACTGCCCAAGGTATGCTCTTCATTCAATTTCCTCTTTCTTTCTGTTACTCTTTGGTTCACATTTTCCTTTCTTTTCTAATCTTACTGTTCATGTGTGTTTAATTTCCCTCCCTGATTTATTCAATCATGATCCTTCCACATCCATCTCACAACTTCCCCAGTCAAACTCATCAGGGGGAGGATTGTTGGATGATGAGTTCCTGGGGGATGTTTGCTTTGGTCCATTGTATTTTTTAGTGGACTTTCAGGGGAGGTTTGCTGAGGGGCCATTTAAAAAGAGTAAGAGGGATGAAGGGATGAAGGGCTATGAGAGTGTTTAAGTGGTGAGAGTGATGAAGTGATGAGGGGATGAGAGTGATGAAGCGATGAGAGTGATGAGGTGATGAGAGTGATGAAGCAATGAGAGTGATGAAGTGATGAGGATAGAAATGAAGCAATGGAAGAAATGAGAGTGATGAAGCAATGAGAGTGATGAAGTGATGAGGATAGAAATGAAGCAATCAAAGCAATGAGAGTGATGAAGTGATGAAGATAGCCATGAAGCAATGGAAGCAATGAGAGTGATGAAGTGATGAGGATAGAAATAAAGCAATGGAAGCAATGTGAGTTATGAAGTGATGAGGATAGAAATGAAGCAATGGAAGCAATGAGAGTGATGAAGTGATGAGGATAGCAATGAAGCAATGAGAGTGATTGAGTGTTCCAATGAGGTCAGAGGATGAAACCAGGGGTGATGATGTAAAATGATGCGTGGTTGAGCCGGTGAGGGCATTTATATACTTTAATTGAAAAAAACCACTTATTTCATGTTAAATATGACATGTCTGATCTGAAATAAGTGGTTTTTTGATTTTTAATTGCGGGTTTGAAATGGCGGGTTTGCTTAACTTTGATACGCCCTAATTAAATTAATTTTTTTTGCAATTAAAAAACCAAAATGGGTTGCAGATTGTGCCATAAAACCTGTTTCTGGTAGTTAAAGGGGGTTGCAAGGTTGAAAATTTAACATTGGCCAAAAAAAAATTAAAAAAGTTAGAAAGAAAATTGAAAAAAAAAAAAATTGAAAAAATTTCACAACTCCAGGGCCATAAATGCGCATTCATGGCTTTATGAATAAATAAATATAAACCATTGAAAAGTCTTGAAAAAATTAAACAATTGTGCCCAAAAAAAATAAAAAAATGGAAAAATAAAAATAAAAAGGAACAATGTACATACAATACAGCCCTGAAATACAATAAAGTACAATATAATGTTTGATACAAAAGAATCATATATCCCTCAAGTAATATATGAACCCAGTAGTTATTGTTAAAAAAGGAAATGAAGATAGAATCTGATGGTTTTTTTACACCCATCTTAATAGGAGTATAACTACAACATGAATCCAATGAAATGAAAAAAATTGGCCTTGCGTAAGTATTTGCTATTATTTGACCCATATACAACTTTCAAAGCCATTTTGAAGAGATAATATTTTCATTGATGTCTTGAACATCAAGTATTTGTTTTGATATATTCTACATCTTTGCTACCACCAAGTATTGTAGAATAGCATGCCTTATGTTTCCTCAATGTTTCTATCATTTCCCTTTGGAATTCAAACCATCCATTTCAATCATGCCCAATTGATTTAGGAATGACTCTAAATCTGAAATTACCATCAGAAACTAAATCCCAAAACTTACCAAATAACTTATCTAAGTTCTCAGTTATTTTGTTAAGGTATTTCACTTTTGGTTTGTACATTAAAAACTGACTTAGCCAAAATTCAAATAAAATTAATCAAATCAATACTCACCAAAGATGAGCTTTTGGTTGCCTTATCCCTTAAATATTCTTCCTCAGAAGAGGATTCCAATTTCAAATGAAGTGAGGATAACTAACTTTCAGTGTCTTCCTCTGATATCTGAAATTCATATTACAAGCCTGTAGAATTGGAATATAAACATCATATCACCATCAGTTAATTAAAAAATCAAAATGAACACTTCTCAAAATAAAAGAATTGCAATCTTTGGTTGATTTGGTACCCTTCTAAACTGAATTTCCCTCTTAAGTTCCTGTTCAAAATAATCAAATATTGAAATTTCATGCCAGTTTTCTTTCAATTTGGGTTGAATGATGCTCTACTGTAAGACTCTTAACTCAAGCATTGGATAAGAAAAAAAAGTTGTGGAATTTTTGACCAGGGACTTAAAAGATCCACCTTAACTTCTTTAGGTTATCCCATAACAGTTAAACTGAACTTATCAAAAAACTGAGAAGTGTTGAGCACTGGAACAGTGTCAAAATTTCAAAAAGAAAAACCATCAGTAATTGGTAAATCCATTCAAGAATCATCAATTGAATAGGGAACATCAATCAAAAAGCATTCACCAAAAAAAAATTAAAAAAAATTCAACATTCTGAACTGGAAGAAATGTAGCCTATGCACCACTAAGGATGCAACTAATCAGGAACAACAAATCCTCTTAATGCTAGTATCATGCCTAATATGTGGGAAAAGGGAAACCCCATTTTCTTGAAATAAGAATTGGTGCACACTTTGACATCATGATCATGCTTTAAATTGTCAAATTGTTCACCAAAAAGTTGGATTTCCTTGATTGACAATTTGTATCCCAAATTTAACAGTTCTGTTGGAAAATTCTTTCCTAAATTTATTCAGGAGTTGTTACCCAAAGAATGCACTGATTTGATTTGGCCATCAATTTTTCCATCAAGGTGTTTCCACAGATCCATAATGTTTCACAAAGAACTTGCAAGCAATTGCTTGAAAGTATCAAGGGCCTCTTATACCTAAGACTTTTTTTTATTTCCAAAGTCAATTTTAAAACAATTCCATGCAGTTACCAACTTCACTTTGATAGAGAAAATGTTATTTTCCATATACTCAAGCACATCCTCATGGTCTTTCAAGAGACACTGTATACAGTTCTCAACATAAGCAATCCCAGAAGAGAGGAACAAAAGAAGAAATGAATTGGACTACTCTGAGTTCTACATAATTTACTTCTTCCTTTCCCTTGGTTTTAGAGGCCCCATAATTTTCCCACAGCGGCATAGAAATTTTCAATCCTTCATAATAATTAATGAAGCAAACTTTGCAATTTGATTGAATATTTTTAGAAAAGTTCCAAGCGAACAAATGTCTGGATGGCTCAGGAAAACTATATTGAATGGCACAAATCAGTGCTTTTTTACAGTCCATCACAAAGAATTTGGGAAGCCTCTCTGGATCATAAATCATCTCCTTTGGTGAATTCCCACCCAACTGTACAATTGAAACATTTATTTTGTTTTAAAAACAAGACTTGATAAATTTTTTACTATTGGAAGTCATTCCTGAAACATGCAATAGCAGGATGTTGTACCTGTTTGTTTTATAATCACAATCCAAAAAAGCAATGTGATGGATGTTTTTGGAAATTTTTATAGAATTGGGATGATCCAAGAGCAAGGAATCTAAGTGACCCTCTCCACTGAATTTTAAACTTGACTTTTAAAATACATATGCACTTACGCATGTGCTACGTATGAGTGTAATCCAAATGGGATGCACATGTGGGCCTCTTTAGCCCATTGGACACATACACGGACCATACGTGACTGTGTTGCTGTCACGGATTTGGGGAAACTGGCCTCAAAATGCCTGAAGCAGGCCTATTTGTACACGGACCCTAACAGGCCCAGTGGGGTGTATGGGCAAATACAGCCAGATGGGCTTGTATGGGCATAATTGGGCCCAAGGTTTATTTTGGACATACTTGGCCAGACAGGCTGGCCCGCCAAAGTATTTTGAACTCACTTTTTGGGCTTGGGGCGGCCCATTAAGGGCCACTGCCAGTGTCGCAGCCCATTTGGGGCTTCTGCCTGTGTTGCGGCCCGCTTGGGGCCGCTGTTTTTGCTTAAGGCCCATTTATGGGGCCCAAAGGCCCCCGCAGGGCCGTTATAGGGGGCAGAGGGACTCAAAATGGAGTCCCCCCACCCTGGTCACGGCTGTCAAGCCGGTCACGGCTGCTGCCCTGGGTGGCAGCCGTGGGGCTGGGGCTAATGGCCCCGGGTCCTCCCCCTGCCCTTGCTTACCATTGGGAGGAGGAGGGGGAGGGCTGGCTGGGTTGAACCAGCCAGCAACTGGTTGCAAGAGGCAACCAGTCATGGTGGGGGGGACCTGATCACCCCCCACCAAATATGGTGGCTGGGCCGGTTGCAGCAAGGCGACTGGCCATGGAGGGGAATTGACCACCCCCCCACCACCAAGAGGGGCGCTCTCCCCCCCCCTTTACCAAGGGTGAGGAGCAATGTTTTGGAGGGGATTTGACCACCCCCCAGCCCACCTACCTTGACAATTCCCTGGGGGTATCAACCTCCAGGGCCCCCTGGTAGGGGGATTTGACCGCCCCCTCCAGGGATTTGAGTGAAAGAGGGGGGGGGGGCGGCATGTGTGCCGGTTAAACCCCCCCATGTGTGTCTGAGACCGGACCCAGGTGTGTCCTGGGTCTCACCTGGCCATTTGTATGGCCAGGGGCTGGTTGCATGAGGCAACCAGCCAGAATGTGAGGTAACAGGCCGTTTGTAACAGACAACCAGTGTAAGACTGCAAACAGTGCTAGGCTGTGGCAGTTCTGTGGAGGGGAAAGATGCTGTTTAGGCTACCCTCCTGAGTGTTACAAAAATATTTAAATGTAACCGAGATCAAGGTCCAGGACCTGGTAAATGAGGAATCAAGTAGTAAAGGATAAAGATGATAGTAGTTTGGTAGTGATGGAACAGCACTATCTGAGCCAATATTATGTGGGAAAAACTTGGACAAAAGAAGCTAAAGTTTGTTTAAAGTTCAAAGAACAAAGCTGTTGCATGTAAACAATGCCCACAAGCTAATATCTCTGGTTGTCTGATGAAGATTGGGGATGATCAACTCAAAGCCAACCAACCTCCAGGTTCTCAATGAACCTTCCCAACTCTCCGCAATCAAGCACTTGAAGGGTACCAGATAACTGAGGGTGGCTGTACAAGAAAAAGCACTATGTTTAAGAAGCTCTAAAAGCAAACAGTAACTTATTCGAAGCAAGGATAACCTCAACACTTCTCAAGGAACTCAAGAGTAGGCTGGCAGAATGCAACTCCAAAAAAAACAAGGGAGGTAGAACACTCCAGGTTTTAAGCTTAATAAGACCTCTTCAATCAATTGTGATTGGCTCCAGAAAGATGATCAAGGAGGGATCAAGACCAGTATGGTCAGAGAAAGGGATCAAGGAGTGGCATAACACACTCAAGAATTTCAACAGACAGAATTCTCTTCAACGGGAAAGGCTGTTGGTTGGGGATAAGGATCAGGTCACAGAGGGGCAAAGACTAAGGATCAATGGATCAGGGGGAAATCATAGATATACCCAGGATGAGGATGAGGATCAGATTTCAATGAAAACAGGGGGAAATATGCACACACTCCCATGGATTTTTTTTTTAAAGAAAGGCAGGGGAGAGCCCCTCCTTTTATGGGCCATGGGTCCCTGTAGAATATTTACAAGAGATGAAACATATTTAGCAGAAAAAAAAGAACAAAAATTAAAGCAAAGTAATCTGATCATGAGAAAACAGAGGAAAAACTGCGGAAAGAAGTGAAAAAGAAAAAAAATTGGAATGATGAAAAAAACATTAGATGAGCAGGAACAGAAAGAAACCAGCTGGTGCCAATGATGGGAAAAGGCAGGTGTGAGGCAGGTGAGGGGCCGCGCGGACACGCTGAGGGGCCTAAGCAACTGCTGGCCTGCCGATGACTGCCAGCAGGACCCACGCAGACAGATAATCAGGGGCAAGGGTCAACGGATGAGCTGGCCCCAACCATTGAAAAATGGCCCGGGTGACAGAGAACAAGCAACAGCAGGCAGCGCAGACAACCAGAAGATGTGCAAGAGTGGTGGTGGAAGGCTGGAGAGATTAAGGCAAGGGAGATGGGTTGAAGGATTAGAATTGACGTGGTAAGTGAAAGCACGTTGTGCAACAGTTGCAACAACGGTCAGAGGCAAGACAGTGGTGGGATGGGATGATCCGGACTGAGGTGGGGCAATTGAGGTTGTGGAAAGATCAGGAAGGGCAGCCGCAAGTGATTGGTCAATGGTTGATTTGACTCACTGCATTGAGGCAATCCAAGGTGATCAGTCAATTTATAAGTGCAACCAATTGTCTTTAATGGATTGGTTTTTGATGATGGGTTGGTTGGAGTTTGGATTGTCTTTGGATGGTTCCTGATGAAGTGGTAATTCCAAGATCATCCTTGAACTTTGCCAAGGATGGGTGCAAGGATGGAGGGATGGATTGGAGGAGGAGATCGTCCCCGCTTGGCCAAGGTGATCAAGATTGTACAGAGCAAGGACCCTCCTCACTCTCAAGGGCAATAATTGCTGGGTTGGTGTTGCAAATGAGAGCCACTGTTGCTGTTGGCCATGCAGACAATGACGGCGACAAAAGGAGGGGGAAGACTGATTAGGTTTCCCAATTGTCTTTGGACAATTGGGATGATGATTGGTGGCAACGCCAGTGGTGGGTGCTAGAATCAAGCCAAGCGAAGCTGGTCTTCAGCCACCAATTGGCAAAAGAAGCAAGGAGAGAGAAGAAAAGCAAGAGAGATTTGAGCGCCGTACACAGGGGGATAAAAGCACCCAGGGGTCACCCTAGATAACTAGGAGAAGGGGAGATAGGAAACTTGGGAACTGGATATGGGAATCATTCTGGATCAATTTTTTTTTTAAGGATCAAAATGGAGGCTATAGAAAAGTTAATTGAAATTTTACTTTTTTGGTACTGGTCCAGAGGTGTCCCAGATTGGGAACCAAATCTCTCCCCAACTTACAGACTGTCCCTAGTCTGCATCTGAGTATCTTTGATGATATATATAAAATATGAAACTGAGGAATTGAAACAGAAAAATGCCCAGTTGATCTTGAGGGTTATTGAAAAGGGAGCTTGATCCATCCAAAGAATAGGTCTAGGAAGTGGCTTAGATAAAAGAAAGAAGAAGGTGTCCCAGGTGCTCAAATATGTGGCATACAGCAGAGTTTCACAACAAAATGCAGCAGATGACCCCTGGTGGTGCACAATTGGGAGGACTTAATCCTGGAAAAAGCTGCCCCCACGAAAATCAAATTTCTTGACCTGATCAGCAGAAAACCTTCTGGCCATCTGAGTACCATCCAGCTCTTCCATAAAATATGATCCACCTCTGACTTGACAAACCACTCAATAAGGACTATTCCAGCAGTTAGAGAAAAGCTTTCCCCACTGAGTTTCCAAGGATTAATTATAAGCTAAGACTAGATCCCCAGGATTCAAGGGATCCCTGATTGGATTGGAGTGCTTATCCTCCCAATACTGGACTGATTTTTCTCTTGAATCCATAATCTTCTGATAAGCTCTGTCACAAACATCTTCACTTTGCTCCAGTTGCCTGGATCTGGCAACTAATATATCAGTGGTGGAAGAAACATTTTCCCAAGAAATACCTAAGAAAGATTCCATTTCCAGATCATGAGGAAGGAGGGGCCTTTTTCCAAAGATAATTTCATAAGGTGAGTAGCCAGTGGTTTGTTTAGCTGAAATTTCATTGGAGAAGAGCACCAGGGGAAGAAATTTGCAAAAATTCTTTCCACTTTCACCAGCAAGTTTGAAAAGGGCAGCCTTCAAAGGAGAATGGCCTCTTTCCACCATGCCTTTACCTTTAGGATAATAAGAAGTGGTCACCCTATTTTGACCAGGAAGCAATTGGATCATTTCAGCCAGTTTTCTGCCAAACTAAGAGCAACCATCAGTTTAATAAGTTTGAGCCAAGCCATAAAGCATTGTCCAAGTGTCATAGAGGAAGGCTGCTACTGATTCAAAGCTGAGGTTCTTAAGGAATTATGCTTCAACCAATCCAGAAAAATCATCTCTAGCCACTATGGGGTACTTAGATCCACCAGTCTTAATATGAACCACATCCATAGCAATCCTTCCAAAGACAGTGGAATCTCCAGTGGGATAACAAATTTCCGCTGGGAGCCTAAGATCACGTTTCTGACAGAATTAAAAACTCTTGCACCATTGAGAGATTGATTTCTTCAAGAATGGCCACCAGAATCGTTTGGATATTCAACAATAAGTTTTGGTTTTCCCACAATGCCCAAGGCCTTCATGGAGACTTTCAAGGATTGAATCTTGTTGAGAAGGGATGATGACAACAATAAGAGCACAAGGGTTGCCTATTTTCATAAGCCTAGTACCTTGGACAAAGAAATTGGAGGACTTCCTTTTAGGTGATTGAAAATATTTAGCATAGAGATCAGGAGGCCTTTGGAGAGTGGAGAGATACTGCTCTAATTTAAGCCAGAAACCTTGTTGGAAGCCAGAATAATCTTGAGAGGAAAAGGCAAAGACAGGACAAATTAAGGGTTCTTTCTTGTTGAAATCCACTCCAACATCCAATTCTTCAACTCCAAGAAGGCATTGAGATAAACCATCAGGCGTGGTGAAAGATTTTCCAGGACTATGAACAATATCAAAAGAGAACAACTGGATGAAAGCCACCCAAAGAGTCATTTGAGCGTTTTGAAGACTGGGGGAATTGATCATTTTGGTAATAGATTGTGCATTGACTTGTTACTTGAAGTGTTGACCCCAGAGAACAGTTTGGAGCTTCTTCAACATTCGGGCCACACCAAAAAGTTCCAGTTTTGGCTGGGAGTACCTGGATTCCACCTCTGAAAAAAGAAGAGATTCATACAGAGCAGGATGATCCAAACCATTTTCATCTTCCTGAGTAAAGACAGCCACAACAGATTGATAACTAGAGTCCACAGCCAGCTTGATCTTTCCAGCCCTAGGTCCATAAGTGATCTTCTTCAAGACAATGTCTTTTCCAACAATGGTTTTTAGCATCTGAAATGATTTTTCACAAGCTTGGGTCCAAAAACTTTCAGCACCCTTCCTGGTTAAGCAACGCAAGGGAATTCAAATTTTGGATAGAGAAGGGAAAAAGATCCAAACATAGATTACAAAACCCAAGAAAACTCTGACTTCAGTTGGATTGATGGGAGTAGGCCAAGAGAGTATTTTTTTGACTTTGGATTGAGCCATCCTTCTTCCTTCCTTGCAGACCACATGACCAACAATTTTTAAAGCAGGGACACAGGCAGCCAATTTGCATCCAGAGACAGTGAGACCAGACTCCTTGATTTGAAACAGGATCCTTTCCAGAGTGGTTGCATATTCCCGGATACATCAATGGATTCCTGAATGCAAGGGTAAGAACTCATTGTTATAATCAGAAACTGGACCTTTAATCCCACCATTGTCAATAAAGATACCAGCATGATCAGGGATTTCATCCTGGAGGATCCAAACCATCTGAGCCTGATAGACTGCAATCAAAGTGGTGGCACCTTGAGGTAATTGAATAATTTGGAAACAAACAAAAGGAGTATTGAAACTAGTGAGAGGACAACAAATTGGATGAAGACCATACTCCTTCATACCAAAACCACCAAGAAAAGAATTGAGATTGGGATCTAGTTTAGACTCATTGCGGAGATTCAAAACCAAATTAGAGGATAATTGATCAGGCTGAAGGGAAAAAGGAAAAGAAGATACAACAGACCCAGAGAGAGAAGAAATATTTTTGAAATTTTTGGATTTTTTATGTTTTTGAATTTTTATCTTATTTGGACAAGGAAGCGATGATGAGGAAAACAAAAAATATTCCTCTGAGGTTGAAGTTGATCCATAAGTTGAAGTCTGAGGCTCAGAGGAACTATAACTATCAGTACAATCAACTAATCCAATAAAAAATGAGGCTGTGAGGAATGAGGGTTGTCCTTCTGCTTTCCCTTTAGAACTGTTTTGGGAGAAAAATCAGGAAAATCTTGTTCCCAACAACCAGAATCCAAGGAACATAGCAGAAATTCAATTTTTCTGCGATAAGCATCAGGGAGAAGGATTCTCTCCCCAACTTGATCAGAAAAAATCAGGGTAGCACCAAAATCCATTAAGAATGGTCAGCCCAAGATCATAGGACCATCCAAACGGGTGATCCAGAAGTGACAAGGTCCAACAATATTCTTACCAATTCAAACAGGAACATCCTCAGCAATACCAACCAGTTCACATGACTGATTCCCTATACCATAAACTGCAGAAGTAAAGCTAAACCCTAGGGCTAAGCTTGAGTTTACAGGCCATAGCATCTGAGATTAAGTTGAGCTGAGAACCCAAATCCACAAGAAGAGAATATGTTTTAGCCAATTAACCAAGATAGAAGGGAAGAAACCCAAGAGGGCAGGAATACAGATTGGTATCTGAAGGGGGATCTGTTCCACCAGAGTCTTCCATCAAAGTGCCAGAAGAGACCTTCAATTTGTCCAGACCAATTTCCACACGTTGATGAGAAACCCATTTCTTTGTGCCTTCAGCCACAGATGGAGAGATAGACAGCAGTTCAGCCACAGACAGATCAGGGATTTTGAGATCAGAAATTTTCTGTGATACTTCTTCCACAGCATTAGGGTAGTCCTTGGAAATGCCCCTCTCAAACCAAACTTTGGGCTGGGTGCAGGGAGGAAGATCAGGTGAGAAAAGTACTGGAAGAGGATCAGATGATTGAGGGGGATGACCAGATTGAAGGGGAGGAGAAGGATCAGAGTGGTCCCGGAACCTTTCCATGAGTGGTTCCCTTTCTACTTCCATTTCTTCCACATCAGACAAAGGAGGCTTGGGCAAAGATTGAAGTTTGACAGGTTTTTGAAGGATTGAAGATTGAACAGGAGGAGACTTGTGAGTTTTGGGTTCCTCATGGCATTTCATAGCTGGATCAGATTGATAAGCACCAGAGAAGCTGGAAGAAGTGATAGCTGAAGGATACCAAGGTTGAAGAGTGACCCAGGATGATTGAAAATCCAAGGAGACCAGAGATGCCTTCTTGGAAGTTGGTGGTTGGTAAGAAGCCACCACATGACGGATTGGACAAGATGAGTAAAAAGGGATCCAAGCACCATTAGGAAGAAAGAAATTATTTCGCTTCTGCTCTGCTAATTTCTCCTCCTTGTCCTTCTTGAGTTCAGGACATCTACCAGTACCATGGCCTTCTCTATTGCAGTAATAGCAGACTAAGTTGGATTTAGGAACAAAATTAGCAGGTTTAGGGGTAGCTAAAGAGGATATTTTCTGATCTATTTTATTCTCAAAGGCCTGAAGTAGCTTATTAATCTCATCTATGGTAGTAGTATCCTTATTGGCCTGAGGGCTTGATTTGGGTCTGCAATTTTCCTCCATCTTGTTCATGATTTTGTTGGATTCTTGGAAGGAAGGAGCATGGACTGGTTCAGTGATCCTGGGCTTTTCAAAAGTTAAAGCAGTTTGACCTTTCATGACTTTGTCCACCACATTCCTAAGGACCAGAAAGACAGGGAGTTTGAATTGATTATCCCTAGTAGTGATCATGGATCCAGACTTGAACAATTCATCCCTCATCCTTTCCTGCACTCCTGGAAAAAAAGATTGGAAAAATCAAACTCAAATTTTGTCCACAGTGTCAATGTGATTGTTCCCAATAAGATAAGACTGAATAGGATCATAAGAATTTCTGAAAGATTGATAATCAGAGGCTGAAGAGACACCACCATTGGAGATCCATTGAGAAACCAGAGCATCAAAGTCCTTTAAGGTAAACCTAGCCACATTGATTTTCCCCCAATAAGCTAACATGGCCTTCTTCAAGAGCCTCCAGTTATGAGTTTTGAATCCATCAAACAATTCAATCACTTCCATAACTTCACCAGAGGAGATAAAAAATTGTAACTGATAGGCCATATCATATTCACTTGCACCATCCACTTCAGCAGCCATTTCATAGGAGTCCAAAAATTGTTCCAAGTTTGTTCCATTGAAGCCTAGGTTCTTGTTCCGGGGTTTGATCCTGACCATCTTAGCCCAAACAGTGGTGGAGGGAACGGATTCCATTTTGAAGACAGAGCTCCTAAGGGGATCCAAAAAGAAGAGTTCCAAGCTGGCTCAAAAGACTGGCAAGGGTAGAGTTTCACAAAAACAACAAGAATCCTGCCCAGATGGTGCACAATTGGGAGGAATTACTTCTTAAACAAGTTGCCTCCACAGATCAGATATGGATGATGACTTCAAGTTGGGAGTGTAAATCCCAAGGTTGCTGGTTGGATCCTGGCCAAGGGGACCAAATTTAAGACTCCAAATGGTGCTAGGCTGTGGCAGTTCTGTGGAGGGGAAAGGTGCTGTTTAGGCTGCCCTCCTGAGTGTTACAAAAATATTTAAATGTAACCAAGATCAAGATCCAGAACCTGGTAAATGAGGAATCAAGTAGTAAAGGATAAAGTTGATAGTAGTTTGGTAGCAATGGAACAGCACTATCTGAGCCAAGACTATGTGGGAAAAACTTGGAAAAAAGAAGCTAAAGTTTGCTCAAAGTTCAAAGAACAAAGCTGTTGCATGTAAAAAACGCCCACCAGCTAATATCTCTGGTTGTCAGCATAAGATTGGGGATGGTAAACTCAAACCCAACCAACCTCCAGGTTCTCAATGAACCTTCCCAACTCTCCGCAATCAAGCGCTTGAAGGTTACAAGTTAACTGAAGGTGGCTGTACAAGACAAAGCACTATGTTTAAAAAGCTCCGAAATTAAACAGTAAACTATTTTGAAGCAAGGATAACCTCAACACTTCTCAAGGAACTCAAGAGTAGGCTGGCAGAATGCAACTCCAAAAAAAATAAGGGAGGTATAATACTCCAGGTCTTAAGCTTAATAAGACCTCTTCAATCAATTGTGATTGGCTCCAGAAAGATGATCAAGGAGGGATCAATGCCAGTATGGTCAGAGACAGGGATCAAGGAGTGGTATAACACACTCAAGAATTCCAACAGACAGAATTCTCTTCAACTGGAAAGGCTTTTGGTTGGGGATAAGGATCAGGCCAAAGAGGGGCAAAGACTAAGGATCAATGGATCAGGGGGCAATCATAGATATAACCAGGATGAGGATGAGGATTTTATTTCAATGATAACAGGGGGACATATGCACACACTCACATGGATGTTTTTTTTTTAAAAAAAAAAGGCAGGGGAGAGCCCCTCCTTTTATGGGCCATGGGACCTTGTAGACTATTTACAAGAGATGACACATATGAAGCGGAAAAAAAAAGAAAAAAAAATTAAAGAAAAGTTTTCTGATCATGAGAAAACAGAGGAACAACTGCGGAAAGAAGTGAAAAAAAAACAAATTGGAATGATGAAAAAAACATTAGTTGAGCAGGAACAGAAATACACCAGCCCGTGCCAATGATGGGCACAGGCAGGTGTGAGGCAGATGAGGGGCCACGCCAACAGGCTAAGGGGCCTGGGCAACTGCTGGCCCAAGGAGGACTTCCAGCAGGACCGGCACAGAAAGATGATAAGGGGCGCAGGTCAACAGATGAGCTGACCGCAAACATTGACAAATGGCCCGGTGTGGTGCCCAATCTGGGACACCTCTGGACCAGTATGGAAAAATTAAAAATGTTATGAACTTTTCTATAGCCTCCATTTAGATCCTGGGAAAAAAAACATTTTTTGGAAGGACTTCTCAGTTCAGTTCCCAGCTCTCAGCCTTCCCTTCTCCTAGTTGTCTAGGAGGATCCTTCAGTGCCTAGACCCCTGTGCCTGGTGTTCAAGTCCTCCTTGATTCACTCTTCAATCCTTTAGGTTCATTTTTTTTCTTTTCTTTGGCTTGCCAAACACGTGGCAGACTGCCATCAACCTTGCTCATCATCACCATCATCATCATGAGCTGGCTGACCTCACCCCTTGCGTAATCAAAAAATTTCCTTATTTGGATCAGCAAGGTAGGCGCAAGGGTTGATGATGAACTTTGAGAGAAGCTTTTGATTGGACTGATTGATTGAGCTTTGGCTTAAGAATGCAATCAAGTTTTGTTTATGATTTGGATATTTGCAATTGTTGAGGCTTGCAATCAGGTCAGCCGTTCATTGATTTGGTACATAGCTTGGCGGGGTTTTCTGATGGCTTGGAGATGGTTCATCTGTATCAGGGGCGAGTAGGATGGCTGGGGATTGGTTCTTGGGATTTTGAGTGATTTTTTGAGGTAGAAGTGGATCAAGGGATCAAAGTGAAAAGATCCGGATGGATGGTGGGTGGATGATGGATAACAGTAGGGGTGAGGTCAGCCAGCTCATGATGATGATGGTGATGATGAGCAAGGTTGATGGCAGTCTGCCACGTGTTTGGCAAGCCAAAGAAAAGAAAAAAAATGAACCTAAAGGATTGAAGAGTGAATCAAGGAGGACTTGAACACCAGGCACAGGGGTCTAGGCACTGAAGGATCCTCCTAGACAACTAGGAGAAGGGAAGGCTGAGAGCTGGGAACTGAACTGAGAAGTCATTCCAAAAAATGTTTTTTTTCCCAGGATCTGAATGGAGGCTATAGAAAAGTTCATAACATTTTTAATTTTTCCATACTGGTCCAAAGGTGTCCCAGATTGGGCACCACATCTCTCCTTAACTTACAGAGTGTCCCTAGTCTTCATCTGAGTATCTTTGATGATACATATAAAATAAGAAACTGAGGAATTGAAACAGAAAAATGCCCATTTGATCTTGAGGGTGATTGAAAAGGGAGCTTGATACATTCAAAGAAAAGGTCCTGGAAGTGGCTGGGATAGAAGAATGAAGAAGGCGTCCCAGGTGATCACATATGTGGCATACAGTAGAGTTTCACAAAAAAATGCAGCAAATGACCCCTGGTGGTGCACAATTGGGAGAACATACTTCTGGAACAAGCTGCCTCCACAACAATGAGATTTCTTGACCTGATCAGTAGAGAGCCTCCTGGCCATCTGAGTGTGATCCAGCTCTTACAAAAAATATGATCCACCTCTGACTTGACAGAACACTTGATAAGGACCATTCCAGCGGTTAGAGAAAAGCTTTCCACACTGAGTTTCCAAGGATTAATTATAAGCTAAGACTAGATCCCCAGGATTCAAAGGATCCCTTATTGGAATGGAGTGCTTATCCTCCCAAAACTGGACTGATTTTTCTATTGAATTTAACATCTTCTGATAAGCTTTGTCACAAACATCGTTGCTTTGCTCTAGTTGCTTGGATCTGGCAACTAATAGATCAGTGGTGGAAGAAACCTTTTCCCAAGAAATACCCAAGAAAGATTCCATTTCCAGATCAAGAGAAAGGAAAGGCATTCTTCCAAAGATAATTTCACAAGGTGAGTAGCCAGTGGTTTGTTTAGTTGAAATTAAATCAGAGAAGAGGACCAGAGGAAGTAATTTCCCACAATTTGTTCCACTTACACCAGCCAGCTTTAGAAGGGCAGCCTTCAAAGGATCATGGCCTCTTTCCACCATGCCTTGACACTCAGCATAATAAGGAGTGGTCACCATATGTTGACCAGGAAGCAATTGGATAATTTCAGCCAGTTTTCCACCAAACTCAGAGCCACCATCAGTTGAATAAGATTGAGCCAAGCCATAAAGCATTGTCCAAGTCTCCCAGAGGAAGGCTGCCACTGATTCAGAGCTGAGGTTCTTAAGGAATTTTGCTTCAACCCATCCACAAAAATTATCTCTAGCCACTATGAGGTACCTAGCTCCACCAGCCTTAATATGAACCACATCCATAGAAATACTTCCAAAGAAAGTGGACTCTCCAGTGGGATAACAAATTTCTGCTGGGCGCCTAAGATCACTTTTCTGACAGACTTCAAAACTCTTGCACCATTGAGAGACTGATTTCTTCAAGGATGGCCACCAGAATTGTTTGGATATTCAACAATAAGTTTTGGTTTCCCCACAATGACCAAGGCTTTCATGGAGACTTTCAAGGATCAAATCTTGTTTAGAAGGGATGGTGACAACAATAAGAGCACAAGGGTAGCCTCTTTTCATAAAACTAGTACCTTGGACAAAGAAATTGGAGGACTTCCTTTTGAGTGATTGAAAATATTTAGCAGAGAGATCAGGAGGCCTTTGGAGAGTGGAGAGATACTGCTCTAATTTAAGCCAGAAACCTTGTTGGAAGCCATAATAATCTTGAGAGGAAAAGCTGAAGACAGGACAAATTAAGGGTTCCTACTCGTTGAAATACACTCTAAAATCCAGTTCTTCATCTCCAAGAGAGCTTCAAGATAATACATCAGACATGGTGAAAGATTTTCCAGGCCTGTGAACAATATAAAAAGTGTGAGCTTGCTACTATTGCAGAGCAAGCTGCAAAAGAAACAAAAATAACATAAAAATAATAATAATACAATTAAACTAAGAAGGAGTAGGGAAAACATAAATATTAGTGCAGAAATGAGTTCTCCACCCAAAATTAGGTAGGGACACTCACTGATCCCACCCTTGAAATCCAACTCCTTATATTTTTAAAATCATTAAGGAAAGAAAAACCAAAATACTACAGCTCCATTATTGAGCTTTTTGGCCAATTAAATATTTCACACACATTTTCACGTATAGGTTTCACACCTAAAATTCAGTCAGAATTGAGGTGTTGTGTATATTTTAGGAGTTAAGGGCAGAAATGTGTTTTGTCACAATTCCCGCACGCAGTCGCGGCAGCCAATGCACCCGCGCGTGGCTGAGATACAGCCCTGTCACTCCTTCAAGGTAGTGTATGCAGCCCCGGGCCTCTGACAAGTACGCAGCCGCAGGAAAACGGGTTGACAGAGTGACAGGCGGCCTGAGAGGCTCAGGTACCGGGTAAACATGCTACAACCTACACGGGAACATTCTACATATGTAATAAATGTTCCTGTGGATAGTTGACAGTCCAAAATACATAATATTATGTAAAAATACATAATATCATGTAAAAATACATAAATAATCCTTATACGTATTTTTTTATTTAATCTAATTCAAAGTACCAAGAATGTCAAAAATAAGACAATGACAACTTCTAAAAATATATTAAAATACTTTAATATATTTTTCTGAGAATTAATAGAAATCAATATCCTCGTGACATACTAAGAAAACTAATGGTGTAAAAATATTACATGAATTCACATGAATTATATTTTTAAGTAATTATCTTAGTAAATCAACTGGAACTCGAAAATAAGGAGTAAAATCAATATTATGACTTTTCATCCAGTTATATAATACATAATGAGAACTTACCTGACATCAAGATGTCCGTAAACATGTCTATTAATATAATTATTACATTACTGGGAACATTTACTAAGGATAATTAATTAAATAATACATAAATACGACAGATTAGTTTTATTCACACATTCTAATGTCTATTATAAAGTGGAATAATTCCCATGCACTGAGGAATTAGATGCTACCCGCGCTATAGCACCAAGAACACATGACAGGCTACCCCTGGTTACCCTGCTAGCCTTCGTGGCCGTCCCTTTGAGCACCTACAACCCTCAGAAGGACAATATTGGGACTCAAAAAGGTACAAATGCAGAGCTCTTTTGAGGATATTGATGGGCAGAGACCCAGTTATATTCATATCCAGACACCGTGCCAAGGTAATCAAGTACTTATAATAGACAAGTAAATGATTTATGGCAATTTCTGATCAATAATATCCGTCCTCAACATCTTTTTATCAATTAAAACTGCTGAACAAAACCTTGCAATAAGCTTAATCCAAATATTTTATGGATTTTTGCTGCCTTTATTAAATAATATATTTATTATTTATTCTATCACCTCTGGTAGCTAAAGGATAGCAAGGGTCTTGGCATCCAGGAGGCTGACAATTGGGGGTCTGGCCGGGAAATACTCCATTTTATTATATTTAATACCTTGGACCAGACATTTAACAAAAAAATAAAATGAAAGATAAATTTATCTGACTTTATAACCGTGATTATTATTAAATTTTTTGCAGTGGATTTATAAACCAATGCAGAATTAATAATGTATTATTTAAATCTTTTAAAGATAAGAAAAGAAGAATATATTGAAAATTATAAACCTACTGGTTGTAGAGCTTTAACTCAAGCTGAGCCACTTAATATCTCTTCTTCACGTAAACACTTAGATAAACTCCTTGAACAAGAGGATCTTGAAAGGCGTATCAACTTTCAGGCTTTTTTAAGGAAACATAAAGCTTGGAAGAAATACTGTATAAATTAATTTTGGAAATATAAAAGTAAGTATACAACTTGTATTACCATAATTTTTTTTAAAAAAAATAATATTGATATATTTTATTAACCAATAAAATACACTTTTTATCAGTGAACCCTCTTGTACCAGAAGCCACCGCCTCTGAAGTTGATTTATTGGATGAGGAAATCCCAGATATCTCTGGACGCCCTGAAAATATTGATTGGGCAGGTGAAGACCTCATTGGAACACACCAAGACCCCATAGGATTACCTACTAAGGACCAATTTAACCCCAATAAGGTCTTGGTACCTCTTAACATCAATTTGAGTGAGTTTTGAAATACAACTTATTTTTACGGATTTTTCTGTAAAATACTCACAAACATATTATTCTGAAAATGAATAGACATAAAACAAGAGCATCAGGAAGAATTCCCTCCTATGGATCTTTGCCAACAGCTCTCAGTAACTGTAAGACCACCAATAAGGACAACCATGAAGGGACTAGAACCCGTGAATCAAATGTTGATGGACAAGGAGCAGAACCAATAACTTCTACCCTCTCCCAACCTAGAGCCGGAGAAGGTAGTAGAATCAAGCCACCCTCCTTTACAAAAAGATTCCCTGCAGCAACCCCAGCAGAATCTGGCCAAGGAAGCCAGGATCAAAGACTTAGTCAAAGAGCACGTGAAATATTGGGAAGAATTCAAAGAAGACCAAGCGAAGGAGGACATGGTATCTATGAAAAAGATAATCTCCCAGGCAAAAGCGAACCAGATAGCTCTTCATTAAATGATTCCAAGGAAAGAGTTAGAATCCTACGTATAAAAGTGGAACCATTGGGATCAATTATCCCAACTGAAAGGCAAAGGATCAGGAAAGAATAGATCCTCTTCCCATCCCAAGCCAAAGGAAAAGAAAGACTGGGACCATATGATATCCCTAGCTCAAAAGTGGAAAAAGGTTTACAACAATTAGCTTCTAATTCTGAGCCCAAACAAACCTCTGATGTAATTACTTCCTTTTCTAATGATATGCTTCATAATTTCAAAATTGTTTTTGAAAATTTGGACAGTGTTTATACCCAAATGGATAAATTAACCTCAGTGGTAGCCAAATTGATTAATAAACAAACATAGAAAGTAGGAATGGAAGAAATTAAAGAACACAAATAACAGTTATTGGAGACAATTAATCAAGGTAGGATCAAACAGACTCAAACAATTGAGAATATGTTATCAGGAATCCAAGAAGATTTTATTATGTCTTTCCACCCCCTAAAAGAAGAATTGGTAACCACCACTAACAGCTCTATTCTATCCCTTAGTGAAAAATTGGATGTGCTTAATAACAAAGTGGAACTGCAACTTAATCTTATCAAAAATGATCTTAGAGAATTGAAAGTCCCTCTGACCAACCCCTTGGGGAGTACTACAGAGGAACCAAAACCTCCCGGACAAACCACTACTCCTTATGCACCACCCTTATTAGGAATGAATTAGAGTGATACCTTTAGGCCTAGTCCTACTCCTGAGATGGAGCAAGCACTCAAACTGTTACCCCCTATTTCTGAATGGCCCAATTTCTCTGGTGAAGGAGAATACAATCATATAAATTTTATTAAATTTATTGACTACACCATTAACTCTTATGACCTACCAGAAGCTATAGCTGTGGTCAGGCTACCCAGGCTATTCAAAGGAGTAGCATTGGACTGGTTTATCAGTAAGAGAGAAGAAGTAGGATCCTTACCATGTAATTCTTGCAAACTTCTGATCAAAGAAAAATTTGGTTCTAGAATGTGGAAAAGGAAAATGATGAAAAATTTTGAAAATTCCTCATTTGACCCCTCCAAGGATAAACCTCACAAATGGTGCTTGGAACAGAAGAAAAGGTTGGATTGCTTCTATCCAGATACTGATAAAGAGGAAGTAAATGAAAGACTCCTCAACCTGTGTCCTGGCAACCTTAACAATAGTGTAAGATGTAGGATGAGTATGGATGCGGACTTGCCCACTCTAATCAATGTGCTAGAAGAAGTAATAGACATGAATGGGTTGGACAAGAAAGTCCCTTTCAGACCCAAAGAGAACTATAGAATCAACAAAACCAGAGAACAACCTCCTCTGGTAAATGCCTCTGATAATAAGAAACCTAATGAGAATAGGGATAAAGAGAGGATGCTGGAAACTTGTTGGAATTGTAACAAGACTGGGCATGTGAGACAAGACTGCCCATTACCAAAAAAGAAGATAGCAGTCTTGGAAGGAGAACAGGAGGTTCAAGGGAATCAGAACTATGAAGATATAGCTGATACTGAAGGATCTCTTTCTGAATGTGAATTGATCCTGACCAACCCTGTTAATGTTACAGAAGGAGATATAGGCACTTCTGCAGAAATCAAAAACATCCATGGGGATTCTGGGTTGCCCCAAAAATGGGAGCCTACCATAATTCCTAGGCATATTATGGATGTCAAACCATTAATAGTTAAACCTATGAGTGGGAAAAGGTATACCACTGGTAAAACTTGTTATGCAACAGTATTGTATAAAAACGGGCCTATAAGGTTATTACTGGATAGTGGAGCCTTTTGCTCATGTGTGGGTGCTGAATTCTTAAAAAAATGGGACCCCAATTGGAAAGAACACCTTTTTCCCGTCCCAAAAGCCAGGTTCAGCTCTTGAAACTCTACCATGAATGCTATTGGAGTATGGACTGCTCCTATAATACTACCTCACACTAAAGGAGCTTTGAGAATACAAGTGGAATTTGTAGTATTACTCAACCAACTATGTGACTACCTGATACTGGGGAATGATGCCTTATGTCTATATGGTATAGACGTTTTCCAGAGTAGAGGAAGATAATTCACAGTAGGAGGTAATTGGGATAAGAAGTTTAAGATATGCACCATTCATTCTAACTTCCCCTCCTCTACTTATCAAAAGCATTTAGAAGACTTTCACCAAGAATATTTCTCTCAAGCAGCTCTGAATATGAAACTTTCTGAGGAACAGAAGAAAGATATATTGAAAGTCTGCTTTGAGAACCAGAATGCTTTTTGTACTAAAGATCATCCCATTGGTGATATTAAAGGACATGATATAGTATTGACATTGAACATTAAGCCTCCTTATCCTCCTAACTTAAGAAGGCCAGCCTATGCTTCTAGTCCTAAGTTTAGAAAAGCTCTTGAGGAACATATCCAAGAACTGATAGACTTGCAAGTATTAAGGAAAATAGGGCATAATGAACAGGTAGATGTGACCACACCTGTAATCATAGCTTGGCATAATGACAAGTCAAGAATGGTAGGATACTTCAGAATGCTCAACAATTACATGCAAGCAGATTATTATCCTATACGCCAGATCAATCATGCTCTGCATAACTTGTCCAAGTCTAAGTACATCACTACTATGGATATGCTTAAAGGCTTCCACCAGATACCAATAATCCCTGAAAGCAGGAAGTTTATGAGAATAATCTGTCATTTGGGAATATATGAATATCTTAGGATGCCCTTTGGTATAAAGAATGCTCCATCACACTTCCAGAGAACAATGGATACAGTTCTAGGTACTTACATCAGAAAAGGATGGATGATGGTATATATAGATGATGTTATCATATACTCTGATTACTGGGATACTCATATTAACCAAGTAAGATTAGTAATCCAGACAATCTCCAGAGCAGGATTCAAGGTGTCCATGGAGAAATGCAACTTTGGCTACGGAGAATTGAAAGCCTTAGGACATATATATTCTCTGGTCTAACTCTAGCTGCTGATCAAAATAAGATAGCTGCTGTCATGAATAGACCTATGCCTCAAAACAAGGCAGAATTACTGTCTTTCATTAGTTTTTGCAGCTATTACAGACAATACATACCAAGGTTTTCTATGCTAACTAAAAGTCTGTATGAAGTATGCAACAACAACACCCCATTTGAAATGACTCATGAGAGACTAAAAAACTATGAGGAATTAAAAATAGCTATGACCTCTACTCCTCTACTGATCCAACCAGATTACTCAAAGCCCTTCAAACTGTACATTGACACTTGCATGGAAGGGCTAGGAGCTGCTTTACATCAGGAAAGGATATAAGAAAACAGACCAGTAGAAAAACCCGTCCTCTTCATATCTAGACAGATCAAAGATACAGAGAAGAGATATGGGGCCAGTCAGTTGGAATGTTTGGCACTATTATGGGCTTTAAAGAAGCTACACTATTACTTAGAAGACACCACTTTTCAAGTAATCACGGACTGCAATGCTGTAAGAACTCTTATGAGCATGAAAACTCATAGCAGACATATGCTCAGGTGGCAAATTGCTATACAACAGTATAGAGGACAGATGACTATAGTGCATAAAGCTGGAGCTAAACATCAGAATGGTGATAGTCCAAGTAGGAATGCTTTGCCCAATGAATCTAACAATCCAGAATATGACCCTGAAGATCAAGATATCTTTCCTATCCTGAACATCAATCTTTTTGCATTGAGTTCTCCAATAATGGGGATCCACTTATTTGAATTAGATAATGCTTTCTTCAACCTAGTAAGGGATAGCTAATCTCCTGAAATCAAGCTGCTGATTACCATTATGGAATTTGAATTGCCAGAAGCAGCTTTGATAAATAGCCTGCCTTCTTCACTACTTAAATTCTGCAAAGCAGGAAGGTTTACCTTTTGCAATGGTCTCCTTCACTATAGACACCAAAATTCCAGCGTATTAGTACTAAGCAACAAAGAACATATACAACATATGCTCCAGGAATGCCTTGACAACTGTTCATCAGGGAATCTATCCACAGAGAGAACTTTAGAAAAAGTAAAAAAAACTTCTTGGTGGATAGACTGAAAAGAAATCACTACTGAATATATTACTAGCTATGAAACCTGCCAGAAATCTAATAAAACTACTGGAAAAAGGTTTGGACTCTTACAGAAGATATCTGAACCTACAACCAGATGGGAAATCTTCAATATGGATTTTGTCACTGGCCTCCCCCCTGGAGGTACTAATTCATATAACTCTGTCCTAGTTATAGTTGACAGATATTCTAAAAAGGCAAAATTCTTACCTAACCACAAAGAAAATAGTGCTATGGATGTAGCTTTACTATGCTGGAATAGGATCATAGCTGATGTGGGTATACCCAAGATTATAATCAGTGACAGAGACCCCAAATTCACCTCTAGGTTTTGGAGGAATCTACATGATATACTGGGTACTACTCTAGCATTTTCTACAGCATACCATCCCCAAAATGACGGATTAGCTGAAAGGATGATACAGACCCTAGAGGAAATGCTAAGGAGGTTCTGTAGCTTTGGTCTAGAATACAAAAACTCAGATGGTTATTGCCATGATTGGGTAAGCCTACTCCCAGCCCTAGAAATGGCTTATAACAGCAGTAAACATTCTACTACCAAAGAAGCTCCTTACATACTAGAAAGAGGATGGATTCCAAAACTCCCTAGGAATAACTTGAACTATAACTTAGCCACTATTCATCCAACATCTCTTGACTTTAAGAAGATGATAGATCTGGAAAATAATCATGCTCAGAAATGTGTAGAAGAAGCAGTAGAATACAACAAACAAAGATGGGATAAATCACATAAAGAACCTGACTTTAAAATAGGAGATCAGATCTTGATATCTACAACCGATTTCAACAACCTAGCAGGCAACATAAAACTGAAACCAGCCTTTGTTGGACCATTTTTTATCAAAAAGATGCATGGCAAAAATGCTGTGGAAGTAATCTTGAGTGAAGAATTATCAAGGAAACATCCAGTATTTCCTGTTAGCCTAATCAAACACTTTCAACCAAGGTGAGGCAGAAACCTCCCTCAAGGAATAATCCCAATAGAACCTGAACCTGTGAAAGAAAAAGGGAAAGTCCGCAGGAGATTGAGAGATAAGAAAGAGAGAGTACAAGGAAAAGATGTTAGACTATACTTAGCAAGAAAAAAAGGAGAATCTGCAGACAAAGATGAATGGTTACCAGAAAATAATATACCTGATGGACCAATACATCTCAGAAACTACAGAGCCAGCAAAAGGAACTGAAACAAACATTAAGTAATTTTTCTTCCAACTTCCTCCAGATTTTTTCAGATATGGCCATATCTTGGAGTGGGGGAATGTCAGCTTGCTACTATTGCAGAGCAAGCTGCAAAAGAACCAAAAATAACATAAAAATAATAATAATACAATTAAACTAAGAAGGAGTAGGAAAACAATAAAGATTATTAAAGAAATGGGTTCTCCACCCAAAATTAGGTAGGGTCACTCACTGATCCCACCCTTGAAATCAAACTCCTTATATTTTTAAATAAGTGAGGAAAGAAAAACCAAAATACTACGGATTCATTTTTGAGCTTTTTGGCCAATTAAATATGTCACACACATTGTCACATATAGGTTTCAAACCTAAAATTCAGTCAGAATTGAGGTGTTGTGTATATTTTAGGAGTTACGGCTGGAAATGTGCTTTGTCACAATTCCCGCACGCAGCCGCGGCAGCCAATGCACCCGTGTGTGTCTGAGATACAGCCCTGTCACTCTGTTGAGGTTGTGTACGCAGCCCTGGGCCTCTGACAAGTACGCAGCCGCAGGAAAACGGGTTGACAGAGTGACAGGCGGCCTGAGAGGCTCAGGTACCGGGTAAACATGCTACAACCTACACGGGAACATTCTACATATGTAATAAATGTTCCCGTGGATAGTAGACAGTCCAAAATACATAATATCATATAAAAATACATAAATAATCCTTATACTTATTTTTTTATTTAATCTGATTCAAAGTACCAAGAATGTAGATAATAAGACAATGACAACTTCTAAAAATATATTAAAATACTTTAATATACTTTTATGAGAATTACTAGACATCAATATCTTTATGACATACTAAAAAAACTAATGATGTAAAAATTTTACATGAATTCACATGACTTATATTTTTAAGTAATTATCTTAGTAAATCAACTGGAACTTGAAAATAAGGAGTAAAATCAATATTATGACTTTTACTCCAGTTATATAATACATAATGAGAACTTACCTGACATCAAGATGTCCGTAGAAATGTCTATTTATATAATTATTAAATTACTGGGAACATTTACTAAGGATAATAAATTAAAGAATAAATAAATAGGACAGATTAGTGTTATTCACACGTCCTAATGTCTATTATAAAGTGGAATAATTCCCATACCCTGAGGAATTAGATGCTACCCAAGCTATAGAACCAAGAAAAACATGGAATGCTACCCCTGGTTATTCTGCTAGCTTTAGTATCTGTCCCTTTGAGCACCTACAACCCTCAGAATGACAATATTGAAACTCAAAAAGCTATAAATAAAGAGCTCTTTTGAGGATATTGATGGGCAGAGACCCAGTTATATTCATATCCAGACACCGTTCCAAGTTATCAAGTACTTATAAGAGATAAGTAAGTGATTTATGGCAATTTCTGATCAATAATATCCTTCATCAACCTCTTTTTATCAATTAAAACTGCTGAACAACCTTATAACCCCAGTATACAGGTTAAGCCCATCAGTACACGTCTCAAACAGATACCCAAAGGACTTAATAAAATACCAGTAAGTTTTATTATGCTTTCTCTGTCGTGGTAGCTTGGCTACAAGGCCCTGCCACTTCACTGTGTATTTTATATACGTATTATCTTTGGGTAAAATATCCTTTAAACTAAAGAACCCAAAGTAACCAGGACTACATGTTTTCATACTGAAATCCCTGAAGAGAGGTGTTAAAGATCCCCAATACAATTGTGGCCCCTCTATAAAAATATTTAATCATCAATAAATTCATATTGATTCAAAACACTAAACCATAACCAAACCACTTAACCTTGCAATAAGCTTAATCCAAATATTTTACGGATTTTTGCTGCATTTTTTATATAATATATTTATTATTTATTCTATCACCTCTGGTAGCTAAAGGATAGCAAGGGTCTTGGCATCCAGGAGGCTGACAAAAAGACA
Organism: Puccinia polysora; assembly: GCA_025617555.3. NCBI lineage: Eukaryota > Fungi > Basidiomycota > Pucciniomycetes > Pucciniales > Pucciniaceae > Puccinia > Puccinia polysora. Next base: position 51,678,181 of record CM062627.1, on the reverse strand, counting down.
ACAACTGGATGAAAGCCACCCAACAAGTCATTGGAGTGTTTGGAAGACTGGGGCATTGATCATTTCACAAAAGATTGTTCATCAACTTGTAACTAAAAGTGTTGACCCCAGAGAACAGTTTGGAGCTTCTTCAACATTTGGGCAACACCACAAAGTTACATTTTTGTCTGGGAGTACCTGGATTCCACCTCTGAAAAAGAAGAGATTCATACAGAGCAGGATGATCCAAACCATTTTCATCTTCCTGAGTAAGGACAGCCCCAACAGATTGATAACTAGAGTCCACAGCCAGCTTGATCTTTCGAGCCCTAGGTCCATAAGTGATCTTCTTCAAGACAATGTCTTTTCCAAAAATGGTTTTTAGCATCTGAAATGATTTTTCACAAGCTTGGGTCCAAAACCATTCAGCATCCTTCCTGGTTAAGCAACGCAAGGGAATGCAAATTTTGGATAGAGAAGGGATAAAGATCCAAACATAGATTAAAACATCTAAGAAACCTCTGACTTCAGTTGGATTGATGGGAGTATGCCAAGAGAGAATTTTGTTGACTTTGGATGGAGCCATCCTTCTTCCTTCCTTTCAGACCACATGAAAAACAATTTCCAAATCAGGGACACAGGCAGCCAGATTGGATCCAGAGACAGTGAGATCAGACTCTCTGATTCAAAACAGTATTCTTTCCAGAGTGGTTGCATATTCCCAGATAAATTGACAGATTCCTGAATGCCAAGGTAAGAGCTCATTTTTATAATCAGAAACTGGACCTTTAATCCCGCCATTTTCAATAAAGATACCAGCATGATCAGGGATTTCATCCTGGAGGATCCAAACCATCTGAGCCTGATAGACTGCAACCAAATTGGTGGCACCTTGAGGTAACCAAGTAAGTTGGAAACAAACAAGAGGAGTATCAAAAGTAGTGAGAGGACGAGAAATTGGATGTAAGGATTGTTTGTCATAGCCACCCATAATGTCACCTAGACCATAGCAAGCTCTCCCAGAGAAGGATTCAACAAATTCTTCAGTACCAGGGGGAATACCAGAGTCTATTCTAGTAACCTTATTTAGAGGATGGAGATCATGAACTATTCTAAGTTTACCATTACTCTTGAGAACACAGAAAACAGGACTGGAATAGCTAGAAGTTGAACGTTCATATAAACCTGTTTGGACTTGTTTGCGGACCAACTTGATGAATTTGTCTAATTTAGAAGCAGAGATTGGGATCTTCATCTTTTGCCAGGGATCATGTTCTACTACAGTGATAATGTAAGGGAGGCCATGGGATTCTTTCAAGAGAACTCTCTCTTCTTCACAGAAAGAAATAGATTTCTCCCTAAGGGCTAAAACATTTTTGATTAAATTAAACTCATGAGGAAGAAGCCATCCATCTGGACCAAAGTCGACCACTTTCAGAAGTTCTTCAGTTACACGACCAGAGGGGATGAATGGACCATTAAGAGATTGAGGTAAACCACAGTAACAATAACGGGATAGGGGGGGGCACATAAGAGGAGGGTTGAGGTTGAGAGGCATTGGTTGGTTGACTGGTTGAACCTTTTCCGCAAATGGTTTGTACTTGGTGGCAAAAGAGAGGAATCCTTTCTTCCTCCAAGCATTGAACAGTGAGACCTGACTTTGAAAACTGAGGCCAAGTTCCAACATCTTCCAAGTTCAATGTTCTGCCTGGTCCTTGAAAGGTGACTTTTCCATAAAATAGGATCCAAAAGCTAATGCATTGCTCACATGTGTGGCACAGGGTAGCCTTGCTTCAAATCAGTTTACTGTTTGCTTTTAGAGCTTCTGAAACATAGTGCTTTGTCTTGTACAGCAACCCTCAGTTATCTGGTACCCTTCAAGCGCTTGATTTTAGAGAGTTGGGAAGGTTCATTGAGAACCTGGAGGTTGGTTGGCTTTGAGTTGATCATCCCCAATCTTCTGCTGATGACCAGAGTTATTAGCTTGTGAGCTTTGTTTACATACAACAGCTTTGTTCTTTGAGCTTTAAACAAACTTTAGCTTCTTTTGTCCAAGTTTTTCCCACATAATCTTGGCTCAGATAGTGCTGTTCCATGGCTACCAAACTACTATCATCTTTATCCTCTACTATCTGATTCCTCATTTACCAGGTTCTGGACCTTGATCTTGGTTACATTTAAATATTTTTGTAACACTCAGGAGGGAAGCCTAAATGGCAACTTTCCCCTCCACAGAACTGCCACGGCCTAGAATTATTTGGAGTCTTAAATTTTGTCCCCCAGGCGGGGATCAAACCAGAAACCTTGAAATTTACAGCCCCAACTTGAAGAATCAACTCTGAAATCCAATCAAATCCTTTTCTTTTTTTCTTTTTTCTGTCATCATCCATATCTGATCCGTGGAGGAAACTTGTTCCAGAAGTAAGTCCTCCCAATTTTACACCATCTGGGCAGGATTCTTGTTGTTTTTGTGTAACTCTACTCTTGCCACGCTTGTGAGGCACCTGGGAAATCTGCTTTTTGGATCCCCTTAGGAACTCTGTCTTCAAAATGGAATCTGTTCCCTCCACCACTGTTTGGGCCAAGATGGTCAAGATCAAACCCCAGAACAAGAACCTAGGCTTCAATGGAACAAACGTGGACTATTTCTGGACTCCTATGAAATGGCTGCTGAAGTGGATGGTGCAAATGAACATGATTTGGCCTATCAGTTACAGTTTTTTATCTCCTCTGATGAAGTTATGGAAGTGATTGAATTGTTTGATAGATTCAAAACTCATAGATGGAGGCTCTTGAAGGAGGCTATGTTGGCTTATTGGGGGAAAATAGATGTGGCTAGGCTTACCTTACAGGACTTGGAAGCTCTGGTTTCTCAATGGATCTCCAATGGTGGTGTCTCTTCAGCCTCTGATTATCAGTCTTTCAGAAAGTCTTATGATCCTATTCAGTCTTATCTTATTGGGAACAATCACATTGACACTGCGGAAAACATTTGAATTTGATTTTTCCAATCTTTTTTTCCAGGAGTGTAGGAAAGGATTAGGGATGAATTGGTCAAGTCTGCATCCATGATCACTACTAGGGATGATCTATTCAAACTCCCTGTCTTTCTGGTCCTTAGGAATGTGATGGACAAATTCATGAAAGGTCAAACTGCTTTAACTTTTGAAAAGCACAGGATCACTGAACCAGTCCATGCTCCTTCCTTCCAAGAATCCAGAAAAATCATGAACAAGATGGAAGTGAATCAGAGAACTAAATCAAGCCCTCAGGCCAATTAGCATACTGCTACCATAGATTAGGTTACTAAGCTACTTCAGGCCTTTGAGAATAAAATAGATCAGAAAATATCCTCTTTAGCTACCCCTAAAACTGCTAATTCTGTTCCTAAATACAGCTTAGTCCGCTATTAATATCATAAAGAAGGCCGTGGTACTGGTAGATGTCCTGAACTCCAGAAGGACAAGGGGGAGAAATTAGTAGATCAGAAGGGAAATAATTTCTTTCTTCCTAATGGTGATTTGATCCCTTTTGACTCATCTTGTCCAATCCGTTGTGGTGCCCCATCCTGGACACCCTGGCCGCCTTAAGACCTCAATCCATAAACTGTTGCGCAAACGTACCATCAGGCTGAACAACTTATCCTCAGGCTCATCCGAACCCTCCTTTACCCGCGCGCGCGCGCGCCGCGCCTCGCGCGCTGCGCTTCCATTATCCGCGTCGCGCGCCGCGCCGCGCCGCGCCGCGCGTCCTTTATCCGTGTTGCTTGTCATCTCTGCCGGTGTCATAGCACGTCCTCATCTTTGTTGTTGCGTGTCTTCATCTTTGTCTTCGCGCGTCCCAATCTCCTCATTGCTACTGTCGCGCGGCGCTCATCCATGATTTACTGAATCCATCCCGACCACACCCCCAAGCATTTGACAAATCCTTGGATCCGTCAAACCTCCCATCACACTTGATCTATCAGTCGTGGATCTCAAGGCCGTCAGGATTTACTCAACTTTCTCAAACCAATCTTCTATCCGCCCATCCACGCTCTCATGGACTTCATCTGTCACCTTTCCTGGGACTCTCCCACCCGCTTCTGCCTTCGGAAGAGTGCCAACAACCGCCCGCGGACATCCGCGGCGGTTTGGTTCATTTCTCTCTCCCACCCGCTTCTGCCTTCGGACGAGGGGTGGGTGACTCTGGTATTGTTACGCGCTGTGGTGACCAATCCGGGACACCACTGAAAAAAAAAAAAAAAAAAAAAAAAATTTTGGTTGTACCCCTATGGGTACCTTCATTTCCCCCCATCTCTCAACTTCTCCCTGTCCTAGGGGTCTAGGACAGGCCTCTTGCCTGTCTCTCCGCTTCAATCCCCCCCTTCGATGTTCAACTCCTACTTGTCGCTCTCGTGGCCCTGGCTTTTGGCAACGTGAGCGATCGTCAAACACCTTTGACAATCCCTACCATCCTTCCTCAATCATCTCTTCAACCCTGATCTCCACTCCCACCATCCTTCTCGGAGAATTCATGCCTCCTCATCTAACTCGATCGGTACCATCATCCCCTTACTCTATCTCACCCATGATGTCCCTCAACGTCTTGAGGCCATCTCCACCATCTTGGCTTACGTCCGTCAGAATTCAATCGATATTATCTCTCTCATCAACATCCTTGATCCCTATCAGATTCAAATCTCCTATCCTAACCCCCAATCTCCCATCTCCCCATCATTCCCCTTACCTTGCTCTCAACTCTCGACCTCGACTCAATCGCACCCTCATCCTCTACTCCCTCTGCCCCGATCCGGTCCCGCTCATCCTCAATCCGTCCCGAAGCGGATGCTGACCCTCCAACCCAAACAACTCATCCTCCACCATCCAGATCCTCCCAAACTACCCTCAAGATCCTCATCAGCCTCACTCCTCGCCCATCATCTGATCCGCCCAAGCTGCGGCCGTCAAGCCCAGTGGATTTTCCCGTCGGAACCTTCACTCCGCTGTCGCCGCCAATCGGGCAACAACAGCCATTGTTGACACCCGCGACCGCTGTCGCAGGTGTCCATCTGTTTGCCCGCGGTCATTCTCAACGCAGGCGACATTTCTTTTTTTTTCCTCTCATGTTATTTTTTTTTTTTTTTTTTTTTTTTTTTTTATGTTTTTATTTTCCCGCACCTATTTGTAGTATCTCTTGTACATAGTATACAGGGCCACATGTCTATAAAAGGAGGGGCTCTCCCCTGCCTTTTGGCCCAGCATCCATGAGACCATCATCATCTCATCTCATCTGTCTCCCTCATCATCAGTAATCAACTTATCCGTGGGCATCCTTCCCCACTTATCTGAGCAATTTATCTGGGTATATCCATGATTGCCCCTTGATCCTTTGAGCCTCCATAATCAAACTCTGTCCCTTGTGACCTTGATCCTTATCACCAACCAATAGCTTTGCTGGTTGAAGAAGAATTCCTGTCTGTCTGAATTCTTGGGTGTGTTATACCACTCTGATCCCTTTTTCCGACCATACTGGTCTTGATCTCTCCTTGATCATCTTTCTAGAGCCAATCAAGTTTGATTGAAGAGGTTTTATTAAGCTTAAAACCTGGAGTGTTATACCTCCCTTCTTCTTTAAGGTTGAATTTCGCCACGCTATTCTTGAGTCCCTTGAGAAGTGTTGGGATATTCTTGCTCAAATTTGTTATTGATTTGCTTCTAGAGCTTCATAAACAAATTTATTTTGTTTTGTTCAGCCTCCCACAGTTATCTGGTACCATTCAAGCGCTTGATTGCGGAGAGTTGGGCAGGTTCATTGAGAACCTGGAGGTTGGTTGGGATTGAGTTGATCTTTCCTAATCAGCTGCTGACGACCAGAGTTATTAGCTTGTGGGCATTGTTACTTACAACTGCCTTGTTCTATTGAACTCTGAACAAACCTTGACTTATTTGTTCAAGTCTTTAACTGCACCATCTTGCCTCAGATAGTGTTGTTTCCATCGCTACCGACAACTCTTATCCTCTTCCCTTACTTTGATTTCTCATCCATAATGTTCTGGACCTTGGTTCCGGTTACATTTAAATATTATTGTAACTCCTAGGAGGGCAGCCTAAACAGCACCTTTCCTCTCCACAGAACTTCCACGGCTTAGCACCGTTTGGAGTCTTACAGCGCGCCCATCCACAGACGGACGCGAGTGACCACATGGTTGCCTTCCCTTTTCCGCTCTATTTGTAGAATCCGTTGTATATAGTCTAACAGAGCCTCCTGCCCATATAAGGAGGGGCTCTCCCCTGCCTTTTTGATCATCATTGGAAATCACCGGGGGAACATGAAACCATCAGAGCATGGAATGATCCAGCATGAAATCAGCACACCTTTGATCCTTGAGCCTCCATACTCAACCCTTGATCCCTGATCCTTATCACCAACCAATAGCCTTGCTGGTTGAAGAAAAATTCTGTCTGTTGGAATTTTTGAGTGTGTCATACCACTCCTTGATCCCTTTCTCTGACCATACTGGTCCTGATCCCTGATCACCTTTCTGGAGCCAATCACAATTGATTGAAGAGGTCTTATTAAGCTTAAGACCTGGAGTGTTATACCTCCCCTTAGCTTCTTTGGAGTTGCATTCTGCCAGCCTACTCTTGAGTCCCTTGAGAAGTGTTGAGGTTATCCTTGCTTCAAATCAGTTACTGTTTTCTTTAGAGCTTCTTAAACATTGTGCTTTGTCCTGTACAGCCACCCAGAGTTATCTGGTACCCTTCAAGCGCTTGATTGCGCAGAGTTGGGCAGGTTCATTGAGAACCTGGAGGTTGCTTGGGTTTGAGTTGATCATCCCCAATCTTCTGCTGACGACCAGAGTTATTAGCGTGTGGGCGTTGTTTACATACAACAGCTTTTGTTCTTTGAACTCTAAGGGGACTTTAACTTCTTTTGTTTAAGTTTTTCCCTGCATAATCTTGTCTCAGATAGTGCTGTTCCATTGCTACCAAACTATTATCATCCTTATCCTCTACTCCTTGATTCCTCATTTACCAGGTTCTGGACCTTGATCCTGGTTACATTTAAATATTTTCGTAACACTCAGGAGGGCATCCTAAACAGCACCTTTCCCCTCCGCATAACTGCCACGGCCTAGCACCGTTTGGAGTCTTACACCGTCATGTGGGGGCTTCTTACCAACCACCAACTCCCAAAAGGCATCTCTGGTCTCCTTGGACTTTCAATCATCCTGTGGCACTCTTCAACTTTGGTATCCTCCAGCTATCACTTCTTCCAGCTTCTCTGGTGCTTATCAATCTGATCCAGCTATGGAATGCCATGAGGAACCCAAAACTCACAAGTACCCTCCTGTTCCATCTTCAATCCTTCAAAAACCTGTCAAACGTCAATCTTTGCCCAAGCCTCCTTCCTCTGATGTGGAAGACATGGAAGTAGAAAGGGAACCACTCATGGAAAGGTTCCAGGACCACTCTGATCCTTCTCCTCCTCTTCAATCTGGTCATCCCCCTCAATCCTCTGATCCTCTTCCAGTACTTGTCTCACCTGATCTTCCCCTCTGCACCCAGCCCAAAGTTTGGTTTGAGAGAGGCATTTCCAAGGACTACCCTAATGCTGTGCAAGGAGTATTAAAAAAAAATATCTGATATCGAAATCCCTGATCTTTCTGTGGCTGAAATGCTGTCTATCTCTCCATCTGTGGCTGAAGGCATGAAGAAATGGTTTTCTCATTGATGTGTGGAAATTGCTCCGGACAAATTGAAGGTCTCTTCTTGCACTTTGATGGAGGACTGTGGTGGAAACAATCCCCCTTCAGACGCCAATCTGTATTCCTGTCCTCTTGGATTGCTTCCCTGCTATCTTGGTGAATCGGCTAAAACAGTTTCTCTTATTGTGGATTTGGGTTCTCAGCTCAACTGAATCTCAGATGCTATGGCCTGTAAACTCAAGCTTAGCCCAAGGGTCAGCTTTACTTCTGGGGTTTTTGGTATAGGGAATCAGTCATGCAAACAGGTTGGTATTGCTGAGGATGTTCCTGTTTGAATTGGTCAAAATATTTTTGGAACTTGTCACTTGTGGATCACCCGGTTGGAAGTTCCTATGATCTTGGGCCGACCGTTCTTAATGGATTTGGGTGCTACCCTGATTTTTTCCAATCAAGTTGGGGAGAGAATTCTTCTCCCTGATGCTGATCGCAGAAAAATTGAAGTTCTGCTTTGTTCCTTGGATTCTGCTCATTGGGAATGAGATTTTCCTGGTTGTTCTCCCAAAACAGTTCTAAAGGGAAAGCAGAAGGACAAATTTCATTCCTCTCAGCCTCATTTTTTATTGGATTAGTTAATCCTACTGATAGTTTTAGTTCCTCTCAGCATCAGAATTCAACTTATGGATCAAATTCAACCTCAGAGGCATATTTTTTGTTTTCTTCATCATCTCTTTCTCATCCAAATAAGATCTAAATTCAAAAAAATAAAAAATCCAAATATCTCAAAAATATTTCTTCTCTCTCTGGGTCTGTTGTTTCTTCTTTTCCTTTTTCCCTTCAGCCTGATCAATTATCCTCTACTCCGGTTTTGAATCTCTACAATGATTCTAAACTAGATCCTGATCTCAATTATTTACTTGGTGGTTTTGGTATGAAGGAGTATGGTTTTAAGTGGAGGCAATGTGGGGTAGAAGTAAGTCCTCCCAATTGTGCACTATCAGGGGCCTCTACTACTGTCAAGATCAAAACTCTAACCTGTTCCACACATGTGAGCAATGCGTCAGCTTTTGGATCCTCTTATACAGAAAAGGAACCTTTCAAGGACAAGGCAGAACATCCAATTTGGAAGATGTTGGAACTTGGCCTCAGTTTTTATAGTCAGGTCTCACTGGTCAATGCTTGGAGGAAGAATGGATTCCTCTCTTTTTCCACCAAGTATAAACTAGTTGCAGAAAAGGTTCAACCAGTCAACCAACCAATGCCTCTCAACCTCAACCCTCCTCTTATGCGCCCCCCTCTATCCTGTGATCCTTACTGTGGTTTACCTCAATCTGTTACTGGTACATTCATCCCCTCTGGTTGTGTCACTGAAGAACTCCTGAAAAAGGTCAACTTTGGTCCAGATGGATGGCTTCTTCCTAATGAGTTGAATTTGATCAAAAATGTCTTAGCCCTTTGGGAAAAATCTATTTCTTTCTGTGAAGAAGAGAGAGGTATCTTGAAATAATCCTATGGCCTCCCTTACATTATCCCTGTAGTAGAAAATGATCCCTGGCAAAAGAAGAAGATCCCAATTCCTGCTGCTAAATTTGACAAATTCATCAAGTTGGTCCGCAAACAAGTCCAAACTGGTTTATATGAATAATCAAATTCTAGCTATTCCAGTCCTGTTTTCTGTGTTCTCAAGAGTAATGGTAAACTTAGAATATTTCATGATCTCCAGCCTCTGAATAAGGTTACTAGAATAGACTCTGGTATTCCCCCTGGTACTGAAGAATTTGTTGAATCCTTCTCTGGGAGAGCTTGCTATGGTCTAGGTGACATTATGGGTGGCTATGACAAACAATCCTTACATCCAATTTCTCTTCCTCTCACTACTTTCAATAGTCCTCTTGATGGTTTCCAACTTACTTGGTTACCTCACGGTGCCACCAATTTGGTTGAAGTCTATCAGGCTCAGATGGTTTGGATCCTCCAGGATGAAATACCTGATCATGCTGGTATCTTTATTGAAAATGAAGGGATTAAAGGTCCAGTTTCTGATTATAAAAATGAGCTCTTACCTTGGCATTCAGGAAGCCGTCAATGTATCTGGGAATATGCAACCACTCTGGAAAGAATCCTGTTTTGAATCAAGGAGTCTGGTCTCACAAATTGGCTGCCTGTGTCCCTGCTTTTGAAATTGTTGTTCATGTGGTCTGCAAGGAAGGAAGAAGGATGGCTCCAACCAAAGTCAACAAAATTCTCTCTTGGCCTACTCCAATCAATCCAACTGAAGTCAGAGGTTTCTTAGGTGTTGTAATCTATGTTTGGATCTTTATCCCTTCTCTATCCAAAATTTTCGATCCCTTGCGTTGCTTAACCAGGAAGGATGGTGAATGGTTTTGGACCCAAGCTTGTGAACAACCATTTCAGATGCTCAAAACAATTTTAGGAAAAGACATTGTCTTGAAGAAGATCACTTATGGACCTAGAGCTGGAAAGATCAAGCTGGCTGTGGACTCTAGTTATCAATCTGTTGGGGCTGTCCTTACTCAGGAAGATGAAAATGGCTTGGATCATCCTGCTCTGTATGAATCTCTTCTTTTTTCAGAGGTGGAATCCAGGTACTCCCAGCCAAAAATGGAACTTTTTGGTGTGGCCCAAATGTTGAAGAAGCTCCAAACTGTTCTCTGGGGTCAACACTTTGAGTTACAAGTTGATGCACAATCTATTATTGAAATGATCAATGCCCCCAGTCTTCCAAACGCTCCAATGACTTGTTGGGTGGCTTTCATCCAGTTGTTCTCTTTTGATATTTTTCATAGGCCTGGAAAATCTTTCACTATGTCTGATGGTTTATCTTGACGCCCTCTTGGAGATGAAGAATGGGATGTGGGAGTGGATTTCAATGAGGAGGAACCCTTAATTCATCCTGTCTTCACCTTTTCCTCTCAAGATTATTCTGGCTTCCAACAAGGTTTCTGGCTTAAATTAGAGCAGTATCTCTCCACTCCCCAAAGGCCTCCTGATCTCTCTGCTAAACCTTTTCAATCAATCGAAAGGAAGTCATCCAATTTCTTTGTCCAATATACTAGGCTTATGAATAGAGGCAACCCTTGTGCTCTTATTTTTGTCACTATCCCTTCTAAACAAGATTTGATCCTTAAAAGTCTCCATGAAGGCCTTGGGCATTGTGGGAAAACCAAAACTTATTGTTGAATATCCAAAAGATTCTGGTGGCCATTCTTGAAGAAATCAATCTCTCAATGGTGCAAGAGTTTTGAATTCTGTCAGAAACGTGATCTTAGGCTCCCAGCAGAAATTTTTTATCCCACTGGAGAGTCCACTTTCTTTGGAAGGATTACTATGGATGTGGTCATATTAAGGCTGGTGGAGCTAAGTATCTCATAGTGGCTAGAGATGATTTTTCTGGATGGGTTCAAGCAAAATTCCTTAAGAAACTCAGCTCTGAATCAGTGGAAGCCTTCCTCTGGGAGACTTGGACAATGCTTTATGGCTTGGCTTGATCTTATTCAACTGATGGTGGCTCTGAGTTTGGCCACAAACTGGCTAAAAATATCCGATTGCTACCTGGTCACCATATGGTGACAACTCCTTATTATCCTGAGCTTCAATGCATTGTGGAAAGATGCCATGCTTCTTTGAAGGCTGCCCTTGTCAAGCTGGCTGGTGAAAGTGGAAATAATTGTTGCAAATTTCTTCCTCTGGTCCTCTTCTCTGATTGAATTTCAACTAAACAAACGACTGGCTACTCACCTTATGAAATTATCTTTGGACAAAGGGCTGTCCTCCTCTTGATCTGGAAATGGAATCTTGCTTAGGTATCTCTTGGGAAAGGTTTCTTCCACCACTGATCTATTAGTTGCCAGATCCAAGCAAATGGAGCAAAGTGAAGATGTTTGTGACAAAGATTATCAGAAGATGATTGAGTCAAGAGAAAAATCAGTCCAGTATTGGGAAGAAAGGCACTCCAATCAAAGCAGGGATCCCTTGAATCCTGGGGATCTAGTCCTAGCTTATGATCAATCCTTGGAAACTCAGTGGGGAAAGCTTTTCACTGACTGCTGGAATGGTCCTTATCAAGTGGTCTGTCAAGTCAGAGGTGGATCATATTTTTTGGAAGAGCTGGATGGTACTCAGATGGCCAGGAGGTTCTCTGCTGATCAGGTCAAGAAATTTCATTTTTGTGGAGGCATCTTGTTCCAGAAGTAAGTCCTCCCAATTGTGCACCACCAGGGGTCATTTGCTGCATAGTGTTGTGAAACTCTACTGTATGCCACATATGTGAGCACCTGGGACGCGTTCTTCATTCTTCTATCTCAGCCACTTCCAGGACCTTTTCTTTGGATAGATCAAGCTCCCTTTTCAATCACCATCAAGATCAAACGGGCGTTTTTCTGTTTCAATTCCTCAGTTTCTTATTTTATATATATCATCAAAGATAATCAGATGCAGACTAGGGAAATTCTGTGAGTTGGGGAGAGATTTGGTGCCCAATTTGGGACACCTCTGGACCAGTAGGGAAAAATTACAATTTTTATGAACTTTTCTATAGCCTCCATTTAGATCCTGGGAAAAAAAACAATTTTTAGGAATGACTTCTCAGTTCAGTTCCCAGTTCTCAGCCTTCCCTTCTTCTAGTTATCTAGGAAGTTCCTTCAGTGTCTAGACCCCTGTGCCTAGTGTTCAAGTCCTCTTTGATTCACTCTTCAATCCTTTAGTTTCATTTTTTTCTTTCCTTTTGCTTGCCAAACACAAGGCAGAAGGCCATTGACCTTGCTCATCATCATCATCATCATCATGAGCTGGCTGAACTCACCCCTACCATCATCCATCATCCACCTACCATACATCTGGATCCTTTGACTTTGATCCCTTGATCCACTTCTACCTCAACAAATCACTCACAATCCCAAAAACCAATCCCCAGACATCCTACTTGCCAATGATACAGATGAACCATCTCCAATCCATCAGAAAAGCCTGCCAATCTATGTACCAAATCAACCAATGTCTGACCTGATTTCAAGCATCAACAATTTCAAAGATCCAAATCATAAACATAAATCAATGGCATTCTTAAGCCAAAGCTCAATTGATCAGTCCAATGGAAAGCTTCTCTCAAAGTTCATCATCAATTCTTGCGCCTACCTTGCTGATCAGAATAATGGAATCTTTTGATTACGCAAGGCATACTTTCTGGGTCAATAATCGGATTTCAGTTACAAAGAACAGGTTCAGGTTTGGTTTGTCATTTATGACTCAAGTTGGAGTCCAACCAGAATCCTAGATATCTTGTCAAATGGGATGATGTGAAAGCTTGATTTTCAATGCGGTCATCACCATCATTGGGACTGGATGCTTACCAACTTCTTTCCTGATCTGCAGATCTATCTCATGGTCCCAAAAGTTACTTATTCCCTGTCACACAACCACCCCACATACTATAGGGAGATTCTTAGATGATTGTGAGCGCAGAGGAATTCTGAGTGCAAGGGAAAGTGCGAATAGCAAGGCTCAGTTGCAAAGAGCAAACTTAGTTATGCCACTCAACAAACGGCGAGAGGAATGGAATTTATTCCAAGGAGGGAAACTCAACCTGAGTCCAATGTGATAACTAGGTTGTAGCAAAATGCAAGAACATATGAAATTAACTAACTGAGGAGACAATCATCAGGCAAGGGGATAGCCCTTATAAGGTAATCCAAAGTGACTAGATAAAACCTGGTGGTGAGCTAACTAAAGTTGAAGGCGGTGAGGCAATGAATGACAGAAACGGGATGGGAAATAAAGCAGTAGTACAATCATGTCCAAGGTCATGGCGTAAGTGCAAGACAATAGAATCTGAGCGTACAATTGTATGATGAATTGGGACAGGATAAAATGACGTTGAAGGTAATGCAAATGAGAAGGAATAGTGTATTCAGGGTAGGGACTTGTCCAATTGCAAACTGTACAGTAATGATGGCTTAGTTAGACGTAGATGCAAACTAACAAACAGTGCGTGACCAAAGATGGAAGTCCAAGGCTGTTGATTGGCCAGGGAAGGAGATTGGATCTCATAATGAGTGGCCAACCGGTATGGAGTTGACCGCGAAGTTTGCAAGTATATACTGAGTTGGTTTCCAAGATTGGAAGGTCAAAGAGAGCCAGAGGAAGTAGCGGATTGCACCATTGATGTTGTGCTTTATTTGTGTCACGCTTATAGACTGAAGTAGATGGTACTGAGGAGAGAACACGTTGAAGTGATGAAGAAAATAACTCCTAAGTGCAAGACGTGACATTCCCCTATTTTGGGAAGGTTGATTCTGCGGAGTGACGCATCCAATGATCACGCTTGTGTATCAAAAACACCCATTCCTGATGATGCAAGTAAGATTGAACTGGTCCATTCCCAAGAACCTAGGTGTACTCTTGGTGCTTCAAGTGATCCTCCAAATCAATACTCAAACCAATCTCCACTCCCCATTCAATCCTCCGCCCAATCCATCAACCAATGACCGCGGTTGTTGGAACCTTTTCACCACCACCTTGATCCACCCTTGCAGCTCCCAATCATCAATCCATCATAATCACTCATCCCGGTCCAACCAAGAGAACCCTTAATTCCAGAGCTTGTATAAATCAACAACAATCCAAATCATCCCATCAAACCTTTTGTCCAGCTCACAACTCAATCCTTTTCCCACCACCATTACGGCCAACCAATCTTTCTCAATTGGTCGGTTGATGCCCTCATCTCTCTGCAGTTCCTCCGTGGCTGTTGCCCAGGCCTTTCAGCTTGCCGGCGCGGGTCTCAACTTCTGCCCGGGCCCGTCAGGATGTCTGCTGGCGCCTCAATAGCTACTCTCCTGCCCGTGCCCACCATTGGAATGGGCAAGGGTCTTGATTCAACTCTTCAGTTTTTTTTTCTGAGTGTTTGTTTGTTTCTTTTTTTTTGTTTTGTTTTCTCATGACAATCCTAAAAAAAAAGAAAAGAAAAGAAAAAAAAACCTTTTTTTTCCGCTCTATTCATAAATCTCTCTTGTAAATAGTCTACAGACCTCTTGTCTATAAAAGGAGGGGCTCTCCCTGCCTTTTCCAATCATCAAAGGGGAGTGTGTGCATATTTCCCCCCTTTATCATTGAAATCAAATCCTCATCCTCATCCTGGGTATATCTATGATTTCCCCCTGATCCATTGATCCTTAGTCTTTGCCCCTCTGTGGCCTGATCCTTATCACCAACCAACAGCCTTTCCGGTTGAAGAGAATTCTGTCTGTTGAAATTCTTGAGTGTGTTATTCCACTCCTTGATCCTTTCTCTGACCATACTGGTCTTGATCTCTCCTTGATCATCTTTCTGGAGCCAATCAAAATTGATTGAAGAGGTCTTATTAAGCTTAATACCTGGAGTGTTATACCTCCTTTTTTTTTTTGGAGTTGCATTCTGCCAGCCTACTCTTGAGTTCATTGAGAAGTTTTGAGGTTATCCTTGCTTCAAATTAGTTTACTGTTTTCTTTTAGAGCTTCTTAAACATAGTGCTTTTTCTTTTACAGCAACCCCCAGTTATCTGGTACCCTTCAAGCGCTTGATTGCAGAGAGTTGGGAAGTTTTGTTGAGAACCTGGAGGTTGGTTGGGTTTGAGTTGATCATCCCAAATCTTCTGCTGACGACCAGAGTTATTAGCTTGTGGTTGTTGTTTACATACAATAGATTCATTCTTTGAACTTTCAACAAACTTTAGCTTCTTTTGTCCAAGTTATTCCCACATAATCTTGGCTCAGATAGTGCTGTTCAATTGATACCAAACTACTATCATCTTTATACTCTACTACTTGATTCCTCATCTACCAGGTTCTGGACCTTGATCTTGGTTAAATTTAAATATTTTGGTAACACTCAGGAGGGCAGCCTAAACAGAACCTTTCCCCTCCACAGAACAGCCACGGCCTAGCACCGTTAGGAGTCATACACCGGGTGAAAGAGAACAAGCAACAGAAGGCCGCGCGGACAACTGCAAGATTTGCAAGAGTGGTGGTGCAAGGCTGGAGAAATTAAGGCAAGGAAGATGGTTTGACGGATTAGAATTGAGTGGGTAAGTTCAAGCACGTTGTGCAAAAGTTGCAACAACAGTCAGAGGCAAGACGGTGATGGGATGGGATAATCTGGACTGAGTTGGGGCAATTGAGGTTGGGGCAAGATGAGGAAGGGCAGCGGCAAGTGATTTGTGAATGGTTGATTTTCCTCACTGCATTGAGGCAATCCAAGGTGATCAGTCAATTTATAAGTGTAACCAATTGTCTTTAAAGGACTGGTTTTTGATGATGGGTTGGTTGGAGTTCCAATTGTCTTTGGACGGTCCGGATGAAGTGGTGATGCCAGGATCATCCTTGAACTTTGCGGAGGTTGGGTGCAAGGATGGAGGGATTTGTTGGAGGGGAAGATCATCCCTGCTTGGCCAAGGTGATCAAGATTGTATGGAGCAAGGACCATCCTCACTCTCAAGGGGGATCCTTGCTGGGTTGGTGTTGCAAATGAGAGCCACTGTTGTTGTTGGCCCCGCAGACAATGAAAGAAACAAAAGGAGGTGGAAGAATGATTAGGTGTCCCAATTGTCTTTGGAGAATTGGGATGTTGATGGGTGTCAATGCTGGCTGCGGGTGCAAGGATCAAGCTGAGCCAAGCTGGTCTTCAGCCGCCAATTGGCAAAATAAGCAAGGAGAGAGAAGCAAAGAAAGAGAGATTTGAACGCCGTACACAGGGGGCTAAAAGCACCCAGGGGTCAACCTAGATAACTAGGAGAAGGGGAGATAGGAAACTTGGGAACTGGATATGGGAATCATTCTGGATCAAAAGGTTTTTTTTTTTTTTTTTTTTTTTTTTTTTTTTTTTTTTTAAGGATCAAAATGGAGGCTATAGAAAAGTTCATAAAAATTTTACTTTTTCTGTACTGGTCCAGAGGTGTACCAGATTGGGCACCGCACCGGCCAGGAGTTTAAAAAGCTAAGGGGCTGGTTCAGCCCCATTGAGGTGGAAACACCAGAAATGACCAGAATAGGCTGGTTGTCAGGGTACAGGGACTGAAGCCATGAGGGCTGATGTAGCCCAAACCAAGTAACAAGGCCTGTAGAGCCGGTAGAGCTCTTTTGGAGAGGAAAACTTTCCTTTTGGCTTGTTGTAACATGGGCTTGCAAGAGGCCAATCTTTTGTACTTAAGGAGCTCTTCTCCCTGCTTTTTTCCATCATCCATTCATCGTCCAATCAAATTCATCACCAATATAATCCATTGTATTGCCCCATTGTGAGAGCCCCATTAGCAATTATTGACACAAGGTGTCCAGAATTTCTTTTTCTTTAAATAATGCTCATTTGCCTAAGCTAATTGCTGGCCATAATTATAACATTGACACCCACTTAGAATCTTGGAGCTTTTCAAATAGCGCACCCATGACAATTTTACCATCAATGTCTAATGCCTTTACTTTGCTCTTAGTGTTAAAGATTTTTCTATTGTCAATTTATTTTACAAAATCAATCTTTCCCAATTTAATTTTGATTTGAATTGTATTGAGTTCTTCTTGCATTCTTTCCTCAAGTTGATCTAAGGCCACATCAGAGATTCTCCTCAGTTTAGGATTCACTGAGGGGTTTGAAGATGGTTGATGATTATGCTTGTCATTTCTAATGGAGAGGTGTCATGTGGGACCTGCTACTTTGTGACTTGCATGAATCATTAATTTACAACCAACCATCCTTTTGTGAGTTTGCCTTTTCTTCTGGTGAGAAATAGCCCTGAGTATATTCCATGTCTGTGGCATGCTAGTTTTATGTATCTTTATCTCTTTGAGTTGAATGTTGTAAAATGGTAGCCATGAATGGAGGCCCATTATTTGCAAAGGAAGTTTTCTTATTCCCTGGTAGTAGGGGGTCTCATAGGAGGAGGGTCAAGGGGTTCTTGCACCTCATAGTTGCATTGGTGTCCATCCAATCAAATCAATCAAAATGCACATTAAATTTTACCCACCACCACCAGTCAATTCCAGTTTTGAAACATCTTTTTCCTCAATTTTAACCCCAGATGAGGATGCAATTGGGGCTTGTGCAAGTATTTTGTATAGTTTGGGCTAAGAGTTTGTTTTGCCTATAGGCAGAATGTTTGATTTTTAGGGAAGAGAGTTGGCAGGACAGTTTAAAAGTTATTTTTGTGGTCAAATAGTCCAAAAATGTATGCAAAATCCCCAAATTTGGGTTGGAGGCACTAAAAGATGGTTCAGGGGTGCCTAGGTACCCCTAATTACCCCCCTAAATGCCCTATTTGGGAAAAAAAAGCCCCAAATGGGTCAAAAGGGGTCAATCTTGACACATGCAACCCCTGTTGAGGTGTCAACAGAGTTTCACAACTCAAATGGGTCTTTAACAATGTTTCACAGCTTTTCACAACCCAGGGTCAAGAATTTATCACAATCCAATTGAGGGATTGATCCAATTGGAGGATGTGTTTTTTTCCTGGATACTGTGGCATGAAAGGTTGTGGAAACTTTTGAGGTTATCCCTCACAACTTTGTCCCAAGTGACAGAGTTTGATGGTTCTAGCGTCTGTAAGAATTGAGGATGATTCCTTGTCCGGGAGAGAGAGAGTGAGATTCTAATCTTCCTTTTTCCTATTCCCCCCCTCGTGTGTGTGTGTGTCCCCCTCCAACCCGTTCTGAGGGAAGAGGTATCTTATATCCCCTCCCCTCATCCCTAACCTAAGTACAAGCACAAAGACAAACTGACAACCATGAAGAAGAAACCCTAGACCCAGAACCCTAACCCATCCCCCAACCCATACCCATACCCTTTCCCTTCAGCTTGCCTGCCATTTCGAACATCCGGTTTGTCCTTCTGTGGCGCGGCCCTCCGCCGCGCGCTACCCAAAGTTCACCACGCTTGCCTGTATCCGCCCGACGCGCCGTCGTGGATTT
Source organism: Puccinia polysora (assembly GCA_025617555.3). Lineage (NCBI taxonomy): Eukaryota > Fungi > Basidiomycota > Pucciniomycetes > Pucciniales > Pucciniaceae > Puccinia > Puccinia polysora. Next base: position 51,659,566 of record CM062627.1, on the reverse strand, counting down.
CCCATCCCGTGGTCGGCCCGCGCTTGCGCACGATTGTCCACGCATATAGCCCCACTGTCTCCCCACCTTTTCCTCCCCCAACTAACCGCCCAAGAACCTGGTCGGCCCAGCTCCATCCGTGAGTCGGATATACAAGCGGATTGCGGCCCGGCCCGCAGCCCCGTGCTTGATCCGCTGCGCCCACTGCTGAGCCTTGCGGAAACTGCTGCTGAGCCCGCAGCAGCTACTGCTGGGAACCGGCACACCCCCACTGCTGAGCCTAACCTACCAGATGCTGAGCGCGCAGGCCGCGACGCAGTTCCCAACCCAAGGCTATATAATGACACCACATCCCCCCCTGACTTGAGTTCTGTCCCCAGAGGTCCCTTCCCATTGCTACCTCAACCACCTTTGCACCGTTCCCCCCTACCTACTCCACCTCACACACTCCGCCAATTCCCCTCCCCCCGCTTCATCGCCATCATGCTCCCATGCGAATTCTGCGCCCAGAACGGGCACGCGTGCTTGATCCCTCCTGGCCGACGCGCCTGGGTTGCTTTCTGTTGCGGCCATTGTTGCTGCCCACTTAGTGACGGCATGCCCCAAGCCCCCCCCAATCTGGCCCTTGCCCCAGGCCGCCCAAGAGGGCTCGTCCGGACTCATTTGTAGTTTTGGACGACAACACTATCTCGGAGGACGCGTGGACTCCGCCGCGCTCCCCTTGTTGCCGCCCTCCGCCAAGCAAGGGTTGCGACTCAGCTTCCCCCCTCCGCCGCACGGGACCACCGCAGAAGGAGGAATTCTCTTCCGTTGATTACTATTGGAGGGCCCTGCGATTCTGGTCGGACCGCCTCCGGATGAGGGAAGGCGCGAGGGACCGGCTACTCAATGAGAATCTCCGGCGTCGCGCTGCTGCGGCTTCAGGTCCTCCTCTGGCACCTACCCCGGCTCCACGAGGCACTCCACCGCTGCCTGCGTCACCAGCGGTCTTGGATGAGAGGCCTACTACCCCCAAGGTCCCTCCTCCGCCATCCCCAATCCTTATCCCGTTGTTGCCCTCAGCTGAGCCAAGCCCTCCGCGCAATGCCCCGGGGACCCCCTCATCACCCCCTCGCTTTTTTGGATCAAGTCCCGTCCCGGCACCGGCACTGCCTTTCCCCAGCCCTCCCAAGATTCCGGACATCCCAATTGTAATGGCACTCCCGGCGTCCTGCTTCAAGGTTCTCGCGGAAAGGTCAACAAAAATGCTTAGGGATTACCTCGCGACCCCCGGCGCCCAATCCTCAGAATCCCAACGTGCGCTCCTGGCATCTTTCCGGGCCTTACTGGTGTCTTCAAGGGCGGAGATGGAGGATATGATGAAGATGGCTTAGGCGCATTGCCCCCCACTCCCCTTCTCCCCTTTTTCTTCATCCGTCTTTTGTTGTACCGCGCTTCCCCTATTCCTAGATAAATACATGTCTTCTGCGCGAGGTCCTATCTTCCAAGAAAAAGTGCGCGACCGCGCTTTGTGAGAATGAGATTAAGATTGAGGTCCGCGTCCGCACACCGCTTCGTGAGTGAGATTGAGATTGACCAGCCATTCCAAAAAGGGGTACCTGGACCGCCCCAGACGGACTGCCACACAGTTCCCCATACCCGTACTACAAAACAAACAAACACCGTGCCGACAGCGCGCGCTCACAACCGCAAGTATAAGGGAGGAGCAATGGGAAAAAAACATTCTGGGGTGTCTAGTAATTCCGGCTGTGAACACGCTAGAGCATCCCCTTACCAAGCTAAGCTTTTAACCATGTCCACACCGTCCCCGTCCATTGCGCCCGTCCGTTGAAGAAAGAAACAGGAGAGAAACAGAAAAGGAGGAACAAAAACAGCCCGGATCCAAAGAGGAGAAAGAAATATTCTATATTTATTATTTTTATTTTTATTTATTTATTTTTATTTTATTTTATTTTATTTTATTTTATTTTATTTTTTTTTCCAGAGCTCTTCGTCCCGCCATCCGTGCGCGGGGCTTGTCCTCGCGTTTGCAGACCCGATGTCACGCCGCGCCCGCGTACCTGCAATAAATAAACCGTAGCCAGTACCAATTCAAAACCAAGTCCAAACCAAATGATAAGGAGACAAACATTCTGGGGTGTCTAGTTGTCCCGGCTGTGAACCGGCTAGAACACCCCCTCACCAAATCAAGCTTAACCACCTAGCGCCCCCCCAGCTTGACAGCTGTCCCCAGCAGTCTGCAACCTTTGACTTCTCCGGGGTTGCGCGTCGCGCGCCGGTTCTTTGCTACCCAAACGCTCCGCGTTGTTGCCCGACTCCGGGACCGCCTCGCCCCCGGACCCCGAATCATTGCCTGCCATTTTGTTGAAGGAAGTGGAACCGCGCGCAAAGAAGCGTTTCACATGCAAAGCCGCGGCGCCCCGTCCAATTCCTCGAGCTTGTAGCTGCCGCCCAAGAACTTAGAGGCCACGCGGTACGGCCTGTTCCACCGGTTGGCAAAAAGCCTTCCCCACTGGGATTAAAGACTCCAATTATACAGCAGGACCAGGTCCCCCTTCCGCAGCGGATCCCGGAGCCGATGGGAACAGCGCTTGTCCCAATAGCGGACGGACGCCATCCGGGTTTTCTTCAAACAATCCGCAGCCCTTCTCAAGGTCTCCTCACGCCTAAGGAGTTGCTCAGCCCGCGCCTCGACCAGATCTGCGGACGTCTTGACCTTCGACCAATCCACACCCAAGAACGTGTTCAGCTTGATGTCCACAGGAAGCACAGGCCGCTGCCCGTAGAGTAGCTTGTAAGGCGAATACCCCGTTGAGTGCTTCACAGAGATCCGATTGGCGAAAAGAACCGCCAGGAGCGCCACCTGCCACCTTTTGCCGTCCTCACCGCACATTTTCACCAGGGCATCCTTGATCGGCTGATGCCCCCGCTCGATCATCCCCGCGCCCTCTGGGTAGTACTCCATCACGCGACCAAATTTTGCTCCACAACTCTGCACCAGCGTCACCAGGCGTCCCCACAACTCCGCCCCTCCGTCAACAGTGACCAAACGAAGCAATCCGTAGCGCGCAAACCATTCCTCCTCCAGAAACTGAGCCACCTTTTCCGCCAATAGCTTCACTAGGGGCCTCCCTTCCACCCACCCAGACAGCTCGTCACGCGCAACCAGCAAAAACGCAAACTTGCCCGCCTTGATGTGGACCACATCTAGCAAAACGCGCCCAAAAAGCGCGTCCTCACCCATGGGGTGGCCAACCTCCTTGGGAAGACCCAAGCTTTGCCGCTGGCAGACCTTGCACAACTTCACCCAATTGCGCACCGCGCGGACAATCCCCGGCCACCAAAACCTTGCTTTCACCCTTCTCCGCGTCTCGACCTCAATCTGGTGACCAAGGTCGTCGTGCAGACTTTGTAGGATCACCTCTTGGTCGGCCTTAGAAGTCGCAACGACAAGAGGCACGGAACCACTCTGCCGCCATAAATGACCATCCTGTAAGTAGAAGTTCAGAACGTTACGCCTCACCCACCAGACTACCACGCCCGCCATGCCCTTGGGGAACCGGAGATCCTGCAAATAAGATCACAAGACCGCGTAAAGCCCCGAATGACACAATGGAAGACAAATCGCCGCCTCCGCCATTCCTACCCAAACAACCAGCGCTTCCACGTCCAAGGGTTCCGCCCCCTTGTAGGGATTGTCCCGCGGGTACCAATGTGGAAAGAATAAAGGTTATCCCCCTATAATTTTCCCAAGGTTCGGAAGTTAACGGTTCCCTGCGTTTGAAAGGAGATGAGGATGTCCAAAGTCGCACTTAAATGAGAAATAGAAATAAAGAGATAAAGAAAAGTAGAGAGAGAAATTGCCAATACTTCAATCCTCAGAACTTTCCACCTGGATGTGTATCCGTTATGAGTTCCTTTAATCTCCTGGTGAGATGAGTGATTCAATCTGATGATGATATTCTTCCTCCTGCATTGGTGCTCTGATTATGCCTCCCTCCTCTAACCCGGAGTTGAGAGTGAGGATAAGTCCTCCCTCTCAACCCCAACCTAATTACACGCGCAAATAACAGTATGACAACAAAACAGAAAACAATCTTAAAACAGAAACCCTAGCCTCCTCTCCCCACCTCCTCCGTACGCCGTTCCGTTCATCCGGTTTGTCCTTCTCATGACGCGGTCCTCGCACTGCCCCCTACTTGGAGCCCCCCCGCGCCTGTCCGTATCCGTTTGTCCACGCCCGTTGTGGGTGTTTGGTAATATCCGGCATGACCCGCGCGCTTGCGCGCGCGCTTCATCCGCTCCTTCATAGCCTGCGGATTGCTCCGCCCCTACGTATCCAAACCGGCGCACCCGCAAACCTAGTCAAGCGCACTACCTTCCAAATCCAATCTCTGGGGCGGATCGCTGCCCACGCCACATTCAATGCTGAGCCCAACCCGTCCACCAGGTGCGGAGCCAAACAGCGGCTTCTGCTGATTTAGCAGCTGCCGCTGCTGAGCACGCCGCATACCCTAATGCTGAGCCCGCTCGCCCCCAATGCTGAGCGCGCAGCCGCGACGCAGTTCCCAATCCGTGTCTATAAATTGACGCCACACTGAAACAGCGCGTCTGGCATTGTGAACGCCTTTCCTGGGATGTGTACCACGCTAAAGGAGAATAACTGGAGAAACGCTACCCACCTGGTCATGGGCATGTTTGGCAGCGTCGGTGAGTTAATCATTTGGGCCAAGGCCTCCGCGTCAACCAAGAGCTCGAAATGCACGCCCCACAAAAGGTGCTGCAACCGCCGTACAATCTTGGTGACTCCGCACAGCTCCAGCTTCGGCTGCAAATAGCGACTCTCTGTCGCGGTAAAGTTGACCAATTCATAGAGCACCGGCCTATCTTTTCCGTCCTCCTCCTGTGTCAAGACCCCCCCGGCACCAAACTCACTAGAGTCAACCGCCAGGCGTATCCCTTTGGCGTTGTAATCAAGGTCCCAAAGGACAATGTTGCACCCCACAATCTCCTTGAGCTTTGCAAACGCGGCATTGCATCCTTTGGTCCAATTCCACTCCGCCCCCTTACTCATCAGCGCCCGCATTGGGCTTGCCACTTCCGCAAACTGCTCGATGAACATGCGGACGTAGCTGCACAACCCCAGGAACTGCAAGACATGCGACACCGTCCGAGGAGTTGGCCATCCAAGAATCTTGTTCCGCTTCTTCTCCGCTATTTGCCTACCGTCAAAGGCCACAACGTGCCCCAGCACCTTGAGCGCCGGAACGCAGAATGCTAACTTTTTCCCGGACACGGTAAGGCCCGCCTCCTCAATTTGGAAGAGGACTTGTTCCAGAGTCTCCGTGTATTCCCAGACAAATCAACGGATCGCGGGTGCATCCTCTAGGACCGCGCCTTCGTAGTCCATTCTTGGGCCTTTAATGCCAGCGTCGTCAATGAAGATTTGCACGCCTTCCAGAAGATCGTCACGTAGTATCCAGGTCATTTGGGCTTGGTAAACCGCCACTGAGTTGGTCGCACCTTGCGGTAGCCGCGTCAGCTGCATCCACCCTAGCCCGGTCTCAAACGCCGTCAGTGGCCGCGAGTCAGGGTGAATTTCTCGCTGGTCATATCCCCCCATTACGTCCACCAGCCCGTAGCAAGCGCGCCCAGCCATTGACTCCAGAAATTCTTCCATACGCGGGGGAAGCCCTGCGTCATGAATAGTGAAAGAATTGAGCCTCTGAAGGTTGTGAACAATCCTTAGCGACTTCCCATCCTGTTCAACAACCGCAAAGATAGGACTCGAATAGCTTGACGTGGACTGCTTGTAAATCCCCGTCCTCAAAAGCTCCCGTACCAGCTCCAGAAAGGGTTCCCAAACGGTACAGGGGATTGGAATTGGCTTGATTTGCCATGGTTTGTGAGGGACAGTGGGAATAACATAAGGGTCCCCAATCTTGCCTCTCAACAACCCGCGCTTGTCCGGTCCGAAGGCAAGCGCCTTCTCCCTCAGCACCAATACCAATACCAGAAGATCCCTTTCCTCCGCACTCAGCCATCCCGTCGGTCCGAAGTTAAGGGCGTCCGCCCGCTTGTCCGTGATTTGCGCCAACCGTGTTATCCATCCATTCTTCCCAAGGGGCGTCTCCCACAGGTCCCGGGACCACGCGATTGGTCGTAGGGGTCCTTTGAGTCCCTGAGGCATTGGCTCATTCCACGGCCGGACTTTTTGTGCCACCTGTTTGTACTTGCCCGCGTTGCACCGCGCCATCCAGACCCAGCCGTCACTGTTGTAAGTCCAAGTAATAACCAGACCAGGGCTTTTGCCTTTGCTCACGACTGTGGCACAATGATAGGGTTTTCAAAGCGTAGAGCCTTCCGGCAATGCATACTGAGGAATGTAACTTACTTCTGGCGCCTGCGCCCTATGCGCGCCCCCCTCCACCTGCTCCTCACCTGTCGGCCGCCCGTGCTGAGCCGGAGCTTGCCCTGCACGGTAACCGCGGCCGACTAGGAAAAATCCTCCGCAGGGTGACCCTTGCGGTCAGCCCCCGCTCCCGACTCCCCGTTTCCGCCAGACACTGGGTCCTGTACCCATCTCCCTTGCCCGTGATCGCAGATCTTTGTCTCAAACCGCGCTCCGAGTGGGTCTTTGACGGTCAGCGCCTCCGTTCCTTCCTTGGCGTTGAAGGCCATTTGAGCTCGGAACCCAAACATAAACGGCCGACCTAGAATCACATCTCCGCATTCCACTGAGAGAAATGACAGGGGCTTACGAACCTTTGCAACTTCCACCTCCTCCGCCTCTACTACTCCATCCACGCGGCATTTGCTGCCATTTAACACCCAAAGGCCCATTGCGCACTTCCTCCGCACCAGGCAAAGCTTGTCCACCAACCTTGAAGGAAGCAAGTTGACCATCGACCCGCTGTCCACCATCGCCCACACCTTCGGCCCAGCAATGGTCATTGCGACATAAGCAAGCGGGACGGATACCAACTTTGACCGGCATGGCTTGGGATCCGTTTCCTCCTCCGCCACATTAACTTGCTGAACCGTTGTTGGCACCCAGCCCTGACCGCAATCTTTTAAGGCCTGGACCATCTTGTTGACAACCGTAGGGGATACCGCCGCTAGCTCCTGTAGGGTCAGAGGTATTGGTGAGTCATTCCCCATCACCCTTTGGACAATGTCTGCGGCCTTGTTCTTCCCCGCAGGATTAGCGGGCAGCCCTTCCGACACTGGTACGCGCGCGACTGGCTTTGCCGGCCCCTGGCCGCGTGCTCAATCCGCTGCACCAACTGCTGAGCCTCGCGGCAACTGCTGCTGAGCCCGCAGCGGCTACTGCTGAGAACCGGCGCACCCCCACTGCTGAGCCTAGCCTACCAGATGCTGAGCACGCAGGTCGCAACGCAGTTCCCAACCCAAGGCTATAGAATGACACCACAACATGCAAGGGAAGATGGGCAGAAAACCCAGGCCTAAATCCAAGAATCAAACATGGGGCAAAAATAGATTAAACAAAAAAAACAATAAAATTTTGGTGTGGTGTCTAAGCTCAAGTACCAAAAACAATTTGTTTTTCATTTTTTTTCATTTTTTTCATTTTTTTCATTTTTTTCATTTTTTTCATTTTTTTCATTTTTTTCATTTTTTTCATTTTTTTCATTTTTTTTCATTTTTTCATTTTTTTCATTTTTTTCATTTTTTTTCATTTTTTTCATTTGGGTGATGTTAAATTCACAGCTTTAACCATGCAGTAGTTGTTAAGGGCCCTACACAGCTCAAATGAGCCGTGGGGGCCCATAGACGACTACAAAGGGCCGTTTCAAACATGCGCAACTGCTGGGGGGTTGTGTAGGAGCCCTGTAACCACCAAACATGGAAATTTCAAGCCATGTACCCCCATACAAGGCTCAAAAACGCTGTGTTTGGGGGTGCACAACCCCCCAGAATTTGGGCCAGAAGTTTGGGCACCCCCTGGACCACACTTGGGTTCTGTCAACCCAAATTTGGGATCAACACATACTTTGTGGGACTGTTGTTCCACACCTAGCAATCCCAAAGAGACTTTAAAGTAAAACCAAAAGGAAAGTAAAGTGAAAATTGAAATCATATAAAAATCTGCAAACAATTCTTTCTCAACATGAAAGTGAGCAAACTTTGTTTGATCAGCTGAAAGTTGGATTGAATACTGAAATCTACCATTGCATTTTTTTGCATGGGAACAGTGGAAAGCCCTCCTTCTTCTGACATGGCTGCGTGGAAGGTCTAGAATGATAGTGCCACCAACAAAGCTTTGGAAAAAGAAAAAAAGGATTTGGGTAATGAAAAATTGGAAGCCCCAATTGCATCCTCAACAAGGGTGACATTTGAGTAACAAAATTTTTCACAGTGGGATTTGACCCCTGGTTGCAAGTAACATTTTATGTTACTGAGGAATTTGCTGGATTTAATTTGATTGAAACTAATGGGTGAATGTAACTATTAAATTAAAAAAACTAACCATTCCAGATCCACTTGAACCACCTCCCTTGAGAAATTTTCCTACTAGGGAAGAGGCACAAAACTATTGTCAAAGATGGGAAATGAAGCATGGTTATGCTTGAACAGTTTCAAACCCAAAGAGTGACCAATATGTGGATTTGGCCTGTGATAGACATGGTTCCTATTCAGGAAAACATCTCACCAAACGGTCTACAAAAACTCACACAAGGAAGGTTGGGTGCAAGTTTATAATGCACGCAAGTTGCACAAAGGCAGACCCCTTGTGGCAAATCTCCTATAAAGAAACACAAAATAACCATCAACCAGCAGAAAATCCCTCTGTGCATCCTCAAATGAGGAGAATCTCTGGGAAAATCTTGGATCTACTTAAGGAAGGCATGAAAGATGGGCTCAAATAATTTCAACTTAAGAGAAAATTGCACAAGATTGATGGGAAGGATTATGTTGATGACCCAAAAATCTATAACACTAAGCGGAAGGTAATGCTTGAAGAACTAAAGTGTAAAAGTGTTGTGGAGGTACTCTATGAAAAACTTGAAGGGAAAAGTTGGATTCACCGGTCAAAGTTCAGTGGGGAGGGTCACTTGGAGGCCCTGTAATTAGCACATCCTGAGGAAGTAAAGCTTTAAAAACAATTCCGTCATATTGCTATGTTGGATTGTACTTATAAGACAAATAAGTACAAAACCCCACTATTCCAAGTTGTAGGAATGACAGCCAATTGGAAAACTTTCACAAAAGCTCTTTTTTTTATAACAAAAGAAATGTTTGAGTTCTACAGTTGGTCTTTAAATGCATCAAAGGAGTTGGCTTGTGATCCTGAGAGACTTCCAAAAGTATTTGTGACTGACCATGAAAAATCTCTGATTTGTGCAATTGAAACTAGTCTCCCAGAGTCATCAAGACAATTTTTCACGTGGCACTTGTCTAAAAACATACAAGCAAACTGTAAAGTTCAATTTGTTAATGAAGTTGAAGGATGGAAAAGCTTTATGACTTGGTGGGCAAAGGATGGGGCCTCAAAGACCAAGGAGGAGGCAGAGGTCAACGGCGCGGAACTCAGAGTAGGTTCAAATCACTTTTTCTTATTCTTCCTAGTTTTGGATCTGACCTTTTGACTTGTATAGTATTTCTTGAAAGACTATGAGGATGTACTCAAGTATAAGGAAACTAACATTTTCCCTATCAAAGAGATGTTTGTAACAGCGTGGACTTGTATAAACCCATATTTTGGAAAAAAACAAAATCTCAGGTTGAAGGGGCCCATGCAAATCTAAAAAAATTCCTTGAAAACTCTTTGGAAAATCTGGTGGATGTTTAGAAAAGCCTTGGCGGAACAATTTTGAATCAAATTAAATTACTTTGTGCATCACTTTATAACTCTCAAATTAAGTTAGGGTAGGTTCTTCCACCTGAACTGTTACCATTGGGTTACAAATTGTCTTTAGAGTAAATTCATCTTATTAGGGAACAATTTGAGAATTTCAAATGTGATCATGATGGAAAAGTGTGCACCAAGTCATACTCCAAGACTATGGGTTTGCCCTATTCCCACCAAATATGTTACCATCTAGCATTCAGAGGATCAGTGATTCCCAAAGATGTTTATTCTCAGTGGAGGTTGGACTATGAAACCTGTAGTTCTAGTTCTGTAATTTGGCTAAAGTTGGATTGTTCAAATCAATATGTGATTAATGCTTTTTGATTAATGATTCCTACTAAAATAATGGTTGATCATTTAGAATTTTTTAAGTTTGATGTTGATGAAATGCTAAGCATTACTCAGTTACTTGAAAAAGTGAATGCAATGATCTTGGAATATCCATATCATGAGCAAAGTGGCCTATTAAAGTGTATCATTCAGAAGATTACAAAAAATTGATCCAAGCCAAGAATTGAACCTAAAGTCTTACAATTAAGTAGGGGAAGGCCAAAATTGACAGATATGCGGCAAGAACCATCTTGGTTTGAGCCTGCAAAAACAACAAAAGGGGGAAAAAAGGACTAGAAGGGCTGAAAACAAAAAAAGACCAAAGATTTTAAGTCTTTTCTTTTGGGATATGTTCATTTTTTTGGTTTAATGAACTTAGTGCCTAATTAATGATGAATTGTGAGTCAAAGTTGGCAGAATCTGAATCTGAATTCCATATTTCAGAGGAAGAGACTTAAAGTGAATCTGGATCACTTAATTTAGAATCAGAATCCTCTTCAGAGGAAGAGAACGTGAAGCAAAGCTCAACCAGAAGCTCATCTTTGGTGAGTATTCATTTAATTAATCTGATTAAAGAAATGAATACTAAGTTAGTTTTCATGATATAACCAAACGTGAAATAACTCAATCAAATACCCAAGAAATTCCATAAGTTCTTGGATGAGGTTTGGGATCCAATTGGAGATGGGAATTGCTGATTTAGAGTCATTGATAAATCTATTGGTTATGAAGAACATTGTTGGTTTAAATTTAGGAAGGAAATGATTGAAAAATTAGAAAAAAAATAAAGAATGCTAAATCAAGATTCTTGGTGGTGCAAAGGAGGTTGAAAATATTCAAAAAAGACTTGATGTTGAAGACATCAATGAAAATATTCCCTCCTCAAAATGGCTTTTAAAGTTAGATATGGTTCAAATAATAGCTGATACTTATGAAATACCAATATGTTTCATTTCATTGGATTCATGTTGTACTTTTACTCTCATGAAAGTGTGTGTAAAAGAACAATCAGATGCTATGTTCATTTGTTTTTTTAACAATAACCATAAGGTCCAGCTTGTACTTAAGGGAGATTTAGCTCCAATCCTGCCCATAGTTTTCAAACCCCATCCCCTGGTTTCTAAAAAAGCAGATTGATGGGTTGATCACCTCAAAGATCAACTTGATTTGTACTCTAACTCAAAGATTAATTTTATCATTTGAGTTGGTTCTCACATGATGATATTTTAATTCTATTGATATAAAGGGTTATCACATTTTGAACATAATTATGTAGAGTGTTTTGAGTTAACATCATTATATTGAGTGTATTGAATGAGAGTTTAATGGTAAGTCAGTTAAACTTGTTTTGGGCTGATTACATCACAAGCTTAAATTATGTTAAGCTTGGGATGGGATCAGCTTAACACGAGTTGGACTTTTTTTTTTGGTGTTTTTAATTTAGGGCTGGTCAAAAGACTTCTATTTTTTGGGCATTTTTTCTTTAGGGCTGGTCAAAAGACTTCTTTAATTTTTGGGCCCTTTTAATTTAGGGCCAGTCAAGTTGAAATTGCTTTAGGGCTTGTGAAGTTACTTGTATTGTTTTGGTGTTTTTACTTTAGGGCTTTTCAGGTTACTTGTCTTTTTTTTTGGTGTTTTTAATTTAGGGCTTATCAAGTAACTTGCCTTTTTTTTGGTGTTTTTACTTTAGGGCTAGTCCAGTTACTTGTGTTTTTTTGGATCTTTTTACTTTAGGGCTAGTCCATTTGATAGTCCCAGTTTCTTTCGCTTTTTATTTATTTATTTTTTTTCATTTTTTTTAACCAAAAAAATGAACATTCTTTGATTTTTTGGTTGATTTCTGTTTTTTTTGGAAGGTTTATTTAGTTTATGGGTTATGTTAGTACCCTTTCATTCCTTTTTTTTTGCTCACTGAAGTCCAGTGGCATGTGAGATGCCACACAACTATATTTGAGCCATGTACAACTCCACACGGCTCAAATGTAGTCATGTGGAATCCAACAAGCTGGCGGACCAGGCTTGGTTGGCGGCGCAACTCTTTGAGACGTGGGGGGTCTTACACGGCTCAGATTTGACCGTGTGGGGTGCCAATTGGCCCCTCTTGAACCGTTTTCATAGCTCAATGAGCCGTGAATTTAAAATTTCCCTTTTTTCCTTATTTTTCCACGAGTTTTTTTCTGAATTTTGAACTTGCAGTCTTCTAGTGGGCGTTGAAAAGGGTCCAAAAAATGTTTTGGGAATTTTTAGGATCAATCATTTACCCAAAAATAATCCAATGAATCACATTCCCAATTGACAAATATATACTGGCTTCAGGATGAACTCATTGAAGAATTCCTCAAATTGCGCCCAGAGAACAAATTTTTACCTTGGGGAACTGATGGAACTGTTCAAAGGGAAGTATCAAATGACTCCCATTGAAGAAGCCCTATCAAAAAAAAGAAAGGAAAATTTGTTGAAAAACCAAAGGAGCCCCAAATAAAAGCAAAATATCTTTTCAGCATTCATCTAAGAGGGATGCACCTGGTTTTGAATATGTTGAAGTACCCAAGAGAAGAGGAGGACCAAGAAAGCATCAAGTGGTTAATTAAATTGCCTTTTTTGTTCTTTTTCTAGTTTTTTTTATCTCTTTCTGTTGGATTTATTTTAACAGCATATGGTTGAAAAAAAGTTTTCTCTATTTTGAGACTCTGAGGAAAAGGAAAGGAAAGGAAGACCATGAAAAGCCAAAGGGAAAGAATAAACAGGAATAAGAGGAAGAGGTGTTTTTTTATTATTTCATTTATTTTAATTTATTTTATTTTTTTGTAATCAGGCTAAAATTTCATTGTGAACATAATGAGTTTATAACAGAAGAGGAATTGAGTTGAGAAGAACTCAAAAATTATGAAGAATTGGATACAATAAAGAAAGTGAGTAATTTTTCTTTTGGGTGGGGGGATAAGGATAATTTTTGAGTTTCCATTAATTATCATTTCTTCATTTGTCAATCAGAGGTCAGGAACCATCATTAATAAAAGAGTTGTTTCACAAAATTTTTTTCCTGGGACTTTGGAAAGGATCAAGAGAATCAAAGAAGAAAATTCAGATTCACATGCTTTTAGGCCTCCAGGGAATCCAATCTTTGCCCACACAGCTACTGACTTTGAAACTGAAAAGGTGAATACAGTTCTGAATTAATCTTGCTTGATGGTTCATTTATTAAAATTTCCTTGTTTTTTGGGATTATATTCAAGGTCAAAAAATTTAATTTTTTGTCTTCTGATAATTTTGAAGTGGTGGCTATTGACAAAGTAAGTATGAATTGGTTTTTTTCATTTCATCTTAAATAATAATCATCTTTTTTTCCTTCCATACAAAAATTTCATTTTCCCAAAGACAGCCATACCAAAAATTTCACATGTTCAAGATGTGATGGGTGATGGGAACAGTGGGGTATAATCAGTAGCAGTTACTTTGGGCCATAAATCTGAATATTGGAGTTCAATACATCAGGAAATGATCAAGGAAATGGAATCAAACTCTTTCTTAAAGGATGAAAAAATGTATGGATAAAGTCTGGGATGAGAATTTGGACAAAGAAAGAAAACATCTCAACCACACTTCTGGACCTGCCCCTCAGAGTTACTGGGTGGAATTACCTTTTGCATGGTTTCCTGCTTGCAGATAAATACAAAAGGCCAGTGCTACTTTTATGTAAGTTGATGCCATCAACTTATTTGACCCTCAATTCCCCTCCAACTTCCAACTCTCAAACTTCCGCCATATTTTTAATTATTTTGGAAGATTTTTAGTACTCAGTTCCTTTTGAATATAATTCTGAACTGTGGCCAGCTCCCCAATTAGATCCCCTTTGGAAGGCTTTTGCTAGCAAGGAATCAAAAAAATGGGAAGATTTGATTCATAATAACTTGGAACTTGTTTTTAAGATTCTTTTTCCTGGTAGTAAAAATAATAAAGTAGTACAAATTGATCTTGATTGAATTATTTATTTATTTTTTTTTCTCAATTTTTCATGTTTTTTTGTCTATTGATCATTAAATAATAGATTTAGAGAAAAAAACACCACTTTTGTGTTTTCAATTATGAATTCTTTGGGAAAGGATAAACTAAAAAAAAATCCACAAACAATTTTTTTTGGCCCTTCACAATGCCCACTCAAAGACACAAAGCTCATAATTTGAAAAATCTCATGGAAAAATAAGGAATAAGAAAAGTAAAAATAATGTCTTATTCTTGCAGGAAATCCCATTTTCTGGCGGGAAAATAAAGTATTAAAATTCTGAAAAAATTAGAATTGAATGGCCTGGCATATTTCAAAAAATTTTTCTTTCCAAATTTTACAAAATAATCAAGAAAAAAAAAGTGAAAATATTTGGGATGTGAAGATTTCTTTTTCAGTTCTTTGAGGGCATTTTTGAAGGCCTTAAAAATAGCCCAAACATTTCATAAATATTTTAAAGGGCTTTGAGATGCCTTTCTATCCTCCATTTTTTTTTTTTTTTGAAAACCCCAAAAAAACACTTTTTTTAGGATTACTGCATGTATTGGGGACGTTGGGGGATGTTGTGACAACATCAAAAATGTGTTAAAACCAGACTTGGGGGCATGAAAAATTTAATGCCCCTAATTTTTTCATTTTTTCTTTTCATTTATTTTGATTTCTTTTCATTTTCTTTTCATTTCTTTTCATTTTTTTTTCATTTTTTTCATTTTTTTCATTTATTTCAATTTTGATTTTTTATCTTCATTTTCTTCATTTTCTTCATTTTTTTCTCAGTTTTTTTTCTTCATTTTTTTTCTTCATTTTTTTCTTCATTTTCTTCATTTTCTTGATTTCTTCATTTTTTTCTTCAATTGTTTTTGGGCATGATGTATTTCATGATCCTTGAATTTTCCCAGTTTTAATGTCCCAAAAAATACCCATCTGCAGGTTTTCTGAATTTTACAAACAAAACCAGTGCATAGGGCTAATATCAAAAAACGCTTCATTCATGTTTTCAGAGTTTTTGGTATGCTTAAAGGCCTTAAAAATTGGGGTTCAAAAATTTGAAAAATGAAAATAAAAAGTAGGGCGTATCAAAGTTATAAAAACCACCATTAGAAACCTGCCATTTTTTTGACCAAACCCACCATTTTTAATGGTGGGTTTCTGAAATATACATACCCCATAACTGGTGTATTTCAAAATAGTGTGTTTTATGAAAATGGAGGATTTCAAACATCAAACCCACCATTATGCACCATCATCCATCCACCATCCATCCCATGCAGAACACCCATCCACACCCCCATCTCAGCAAATCTGTACCAATCCCATCTCCATTGCATCACACACATCTCATCTCCATTGATTCACATCTTTATTGCTTCAAATCTCCATTTCTTCACACAAAATTTTATCATCATCTCTTCACCCCACATGAAATCAACATCCTTCTCAACATGTCCAATCAAACTTCCCAGAAGCAAGTTGAAAACACAAAAAAGCTGAATGAACTCTTAAAAACTGGTCCACTCCTTCCTCCTCCTCACCAAACACCCACCAAGACCACCTCACCCACCACCTCCCCTCCTCCTTTGGTTGGCACCCCTGTTAAGCCCCCCCCTCCTCCTCGTCCTCCTCCTCTTCCTGCCCCTCATTGGTTTCTGATACTTTGATCATTAAACCTTTAGGTCCCCCCCACCTCCTTTCTCAATCCGCCAGGTAAGATCCCAAATTCGGCAAAGAAAGTAACTTTTCCCAGATGTTAATGGGAAACCTTTCACTGAACCTGAGTTGCCTTCTAATGAACTTTCCACCCTCATTTAAAACCACCCACTATGAATATCCAATTCCTCGGTTCTCAAGCATCTCAAATCCCCTTACAGGGAAACCTCAATCCTGAAATCTTGCATTCCGATCCCCAGTCAATCAAAAAATACGTCCAAATCATGTTTGAAAAAGATTTGGGTGGCTTCCTCCTCCTCCTTGTCCTCTGCGGCCGCCGGAAATTAATCAATTGATTGCCGCCAGCCTCCTCCAGCTCCTCCCCCACCAGCAATTGATTGATCAATCACAGATGGCAGCCTCCTTTTCCTCCTCCTCTGCCGGCGCCGGCAATTGATTGATTGTGATTGTTGTTAAAATGCGGATGCACTCAGGTAATGTGCATAGAAGTGTGTAATCCAAATGGGATGCAAAAATGGGCCTCCAAGGCCCATTGGACATCACGTGGGCCACGTGGGCCTATGTGGGTGTTATTGGTTTTGGGCATTTGGGCGCCAAAAAACGTTTTTATGGTCTTTTGGGACACAGGGTCCCGCCAGGGTGGATGGGCCACCCAAGCCAGATGAACTTATTTGGGCATAAAAGGGCCCAAGCTTTATTATGGACATACTTGGACAGACGTGCTGGCCCGCCAAAGTATGTAATTCTCACAATTTGGGCTTGGGGCAGCCCATTGGGGCCGCCTTCCCTGTCGCGGCCTGCTAGGGGCCACCGCCTGCGTTGCGGCCCTTTCAGGGCCACCTGTCTTCCTCGGTGCGGCCCATGCGGGGCTGTCACGCGGGCACGGCTGGTCGCGCCTGGCAACCAGCGCCGCCAAGCCGGGGCTTGCGGCCCCGGCTCACTCCCCCTCCCCTTGCTCGCCGTCACAAGGGGGATGGGGGCGAGCTGGCTGGGTTGAACCAGCCAGCAACCAGCCCCAAAAGTGCGGTAAGTCAGGGCAGGGGGGACCTGACCACCCTCTTTCCCAAGGAGGTGGCTGCACCAGCCGCAAGCGTAGCAACCGGCAGGTGGGGGGGAATTCATCACCCCTCCACCATTGAGCGTGTGAAGCGACCAAGCAGGGGCATTCTCCCCCCCCCTTTACCATTTGGGAGGCAAAAATGGGCCTCCAAGGCCCATTGGACATCCCGTGGGCCACGTGGGCCTATGTGGGTGTTATTGGTTTCGGGCATTTGGGCGCCAAAACACGCTTTTATGGTCTTTTGGGACACAGGGTCCCGCCAGGGTGGATGGGCCACCCAGGCCAGATGGGCTTATTTGTTCATAAAAGGGCCCAAGCTTTATTATGGACATACTTGGACAGACGTTCTGGCCCGCCAAAGTATGTAATTCTCATGATTTGGGCTTGGGGCGGCCCATTGGGGCCGCTGCCCCTGTCGCGGCCTGCTAGGGGCCGCCGCCCGTGTCGCAGCCCGCTTGGGGCCACCGCCCGTGTCGCAGCCGGCTTGGAGCCGCTGCCCGTGTCGCGGCTGGCTTGGGGCCGCTGCCCGTTTCGCGGCCCATTTGGGGCCGCCTGTGTTCCTTGGTGCGGCCCATGCGGGGCTGTTGCGTGGCCAAGGGATCCCACCCGGTGCAATGCCGCACGGGCCCGGCTGGTCGCAGCCGGCAACCAGCGCCGCAGAGCCGGGGCTTGCGGCCCTGGCTCACTCCCCCTCCCCTCGCTTGCCATTGCAAGGGGGATGGGGGCAAGCTGGATGGGTTGAACCAGCCAGAAACCAGCCCCAACAGTGCGTTTGGTCAGGGCAGGGGGGACCGGACCACCCCCTTGCCCAAGGAGGTGGCGGCGCCGGCCGCAAGCATAGCAACTGGCAGGTGGGGGGGAATTCATCACCCCTCCACTATCAAGCGTGTGAAGCGACCAAGCAGGGGCGCTCTCCCCCCCCCCCCTTTACCAAGGGGGAGGAGCAATGGGCCTGGGGGGACCTGATCACCTCCCAGGCCAACTTTCTTGACAAAGGCCTGGTGGTATTGACCCCCAGGGCCCCTGGTAAGGGGATTTGACTGCCCCCACCACGGATTTGATAGAAAGAGGGGGGGAAAGCATGTCCGCTGGTCACACCCCCCCATGTGAGTCTGAGACCGGACCCAAGTGTGCCCTGGGTCCCACCTGGCCCATTTGAGGGGCCAGGGGCTGGCTGCATGAGGCAACCAGCCCGTAAACAACGTAATGAGGTCATCATGGCTGGTTGTAACGGACAACCAGCCAAGGGGATTGAACAGTAAGGGGCTGTTTCAGCCCTGTAACGGTGGAAACACTGGAATGGACCAAAATAGGAAGGTCGTAAGAGTTCAGGAACTGACGCCATGCAGGCTGATGTAGTCCCAACCAAGTAACAAGGCTAGTAGATCCTGTAGAGCTCTTTTGGGGCATAAAATTTGCCTTTTGGATTGTTGTATCATGGGCTCACAAGAGGCCAATATTTTGTACTTAAGGAGCTCTTCTCCCTGCTGTTTTCCATCCATTCATGCATCATTCCAATCAAATTCATCCAACATATTGCCCTTTTGTGAGAGCCCCATTAGCCAATATTGACACCCAGTGTCCAGCATTTCTTTTGATTTAAATACTTCTCATTTGCCTAAGCTCATTGCTGGCCATAATTACAACACATTATCAGTACCATCATCATAATTATTTCCAAGCCATTTAGACCCTTATACCTTACTTTGGACAACCTCAAGGACCTCAAGTTTTCCAAGAAGATGTCTTATATCCCAGAGTCCAGCTCCACCAAGTTAGTTTTGAATAGTCAGAACTATAATGCTTGGGCTGTCCTTATGGACAGTGAGTTTGATAACATCTGTTGTGGGGGTATTATGAAAGGAGATGATACTTTGATCAGTTCAGAGGTGGAGAAGAAGGCCTATAATCTTACTCTTAGCCACTTGGATGAGCATCATGTAACACGGGTTGCTGATACTCTGTTGGAGGAACAGAAGAGGAAGGGGAGTGTTTTATGGAAAATGCTCAAGTCAAAGTATGCCAGTGACTCTGTTCATCAAAAGGGGATTGCTTTCAATAGATTTTTTAAGTTGAAATTTGGCAACTGTAAACAATTTGTGGGGGAAGCTAGATCTAGCATTGCTAAGTTCAAGTCATCTGGGCTGAACATGGCTCCTGAGTGTTTGTCACTCTTAATTCTTCAAAAGCTGCCAAAAGAATATGAGTCCTTGGTCAGGATCATATATCAGTTCAATCCCCTTCCAGGAGAAGAGGATGTGCTTAGAAGGATTGAAAAGGATGATCTTCAATTCAAGATGAAGGAGAGCACAGGGACTGCTCTGGTGGTCAAGAAAGGAAAATCTGGGAAGAAGGCAAAGGCCAAAAAGGATTTATCAAAGGTCTTGTGTTATAATTGTCAGAAGAAGGGGCACTATGCAAAGGATTGCAAGGAGGCCAAGAAGAGGAAGAAATCCAAGGAAAGTGAAAAGGAAGACAAAGAGGTCAACCTTGCCATGGAAAATGTTGCTATGGTGGCAGTGGATGTTTCAATGGAACAAGCTGTTGTGGAACAAGTCCCCAACAAGAAGGCTAAAATCAAAGAGGATCAAGAGATGGACTTGATTTATTATGAAGTATGTAATCTTAACCTTAAAAATGAGAACTTATCAGTGGCTGATAATTCTTCATTCCTTACAGGAGGATTGTTGAAGGAGGATGTTCTTGTTTTGATTGATTCTGGTTGTACAGACCACATCTTTTTGGAGCCAAATTTGCTTTCAAATATTAGAGATTTTGATGGTGTTGTAAATACTGGCCAAAAAGGAAGAACAATCCAGATTAAGGGGATTGGAAAAGTTATTCTTGCAAATCACATGGATTTCAAAATAATTTTTGAGAAAGTGTTCTATGTACCAGATTTGCCTTATAACCTTGTGTCTGTTGGAGTGCTCTGGAAAAAGGGTTTCCTGATTTGTTATCTTAAATAAGATAAGTTTGTTATTGATTTTAATGGGAGAACTATCCTGAGTGGAAAATTTCGGAATAAGTTGCTCTGTGTTTACTTGTTCAAGATTTCAGCTCTGAGCACAGTTGCTCACAATAGAAGTGGCCATAAGGTAAAGGACAGAAACTGTGAGAGTTGTACCTTAGGGGCCAAGACCAGGAATGTGTTCTCAAAGAGTAGAGACCACACAGAAGTTCCTAGAGAGGAATTCTCCATTGATTTGGCAGGGCCATTTTCACCAGTGTCTCTTGGAGGGGCAAGATACTTCATCAATTTGGTTGATACAGCAACTAATTTTGTTTGTGTAAAACCAATAAGATCAAAGGATCAAACCACAGAGGAGGTTTCAGTAATCTTCAAAGTCTGGAAACAGAATGGTTTGATTAGGGAGATCAAGAGGGTTATTACTGATGGAGGGGGTGAGTTTCTGAGTAATGATTTTGAGAAACTATTGAATGATTATGCTATCACTCATATAGTTACTACTGCTAGTACTCCACAAAACAATGGAATAGTTGAGAGGATGAATAGGACTTTATTGGACAAAGTCAGAACTATTATGGCTCAATCTGGTCTACCAAAGTTTTTATGGGCTTAGTTGGTGTGCACAGTGTGTCTGTTGCACAATATTTTAAGTGTTAATGGGAAGTGTCCTCATTATCAGTTTTGGAAGTTGTACTCCAAAACATCACACCTAAGAACAATTGGTTGCTTGGTGTATTATAGTGTCCACCATAATGAGATGGTTGGAAAGTTAGATCCTAGAGCCAGAAAAGGGGCACTTGTGGGCTATGACTTAATAAGTAAGTCATACAGGATTTATTGTCCAGGGAAAAGAAAGGTTATCCGTAGTAGGGATGTAAAATTTGAAGAAAGTACCTTTCCACTCAAAAAGGGTTAACCTAGTTCTGTTCATGAATCACAGCAGGAAATAGCATTGGAGCCTATTTCCCCAGCAGAGGCTGGAGAGAATATCATTAGTGATGATATTGAGGTGGCGAACGTGCCACAGGAGGGTTCAGTACCCACTTCAGGGGAGTCTGTGGAATCAGAACCTGATGAGCCTCCACCTCCAGTTAGAAGGAGTGGCAGGATGAGAATTCCTTTTGATAGGTATGGGGAATGGAAGTCCCATTATGCTTCTGCGGAATATGAGGAAGATACACTTCAGAATCAGTGCATGCTTAATGAGATTCTACAGTTGAGTTCAGAAATGGGTAATAGAATTAACCCAAATAGCTTTGGCCAAGATATGAATTCTGATGAGAGAGCCAATTGGAAGACAGCTATTTTTGAGGAATTTGATTTTCTAGAGAATAGTAGTGTGTTTGGAGTGGTTAAGCGGGATTCAGTTCCAAAAGGAAAGACCATTGTTGGGTCTAGATTAGTGTTAACAAAGAAGTTTGATACTAATGGAGTTTTGAAGAGGTTCAAGGATAAATGCGTTGCACAGGGCTTCAAACAGAGAGAGGGTATTGATTACCAGGAGACTTTCTTTCCAACTGGAAGGCTGTCCACCTTCAGGTACATCATTGCTTTGGCAGTGGAGTTTGGTGAAGAAATCAGACAGGCTGATTTTGTGACTGCATACTTGAATGCAAAACTTGGAGAGGAAGAGACTGTTTATATGTCAATTCCCAATGGTTTCAAGGAATGGCTGGTCGAGACCAAGCCAGAAACTATGAAGAAAATCTGTGTGAGAATTTTACTCTCAGCAGATAAAGGGGAGTATGTCCTCAAGCTGTGTAGATCCCTGTATGGATTGAAGCAAGCAGCTAGGTCATGGTATAATACTATGAGCGTGAAACTGATAGAGATTGGTTTCAAAACAAGTTTGTCTGACCCTTTTCTCTTTGTGAGAAAGGATTCAATTTTGTTTTTATGGGTTGATGACATTATCATTATTTGGAAAGGTAAGGAGAGAGTCATGGAGACACTCAAAAAGGACTTCAAGATAAAAGATCTTGGTCAGGCACAGCAGGTGCTGGGAATGAATGTTAGTAAGAGCAAGAATGGTATCAGGTTGGATCAGAACCATTATTTGTCAGCTCTACTTAAGAAGTATGGCTTAGAAGATGCAAAGGAGTTTGGTACTCCAATGCAGTCTAACATTTGGTTAGAAAAGTCTACGGATGAAGAGGATCTAGAGTTTGTTCAATCCGGGAATGATTATAGATCAGCTATTGGATCTTTGAATTATTTGGGGCAGTGTACAAAGCCAGATATTACTTATGCAATTGGGATTTTGTCAAAACACTTAGAGAAACCATGCATGAGGCATTGGTCAGCATTTAAGAGAGTTATGAGGTATCTTAAAGGAACAAGCAGTCTGGGACTGCAGTTTTCAAATTAATCAAACTTTGAATTGGTTGGTTATTCTGATGCAAGTTGGGCAGATGGTCACTCTAGCAGGTGGTTTTTTATTCTTCTTAGGTAAGAATCTAGTTAATTGGATGTCTAAAAAGGTTTCAGCAATAAGTCTTTTGTCAACAGAAGCAGAGTACAGAGCGTACTTGTCAGCTTCACAGGAACCAAAATGGTTGAGAAAGGTCTTAGAGGATACTCATAAACCACAAGGATTTGCGTTTTTGTATTCTGATAACCAGAGTGCCATTGCGTCGGCAGAAAATCAAGTGTTCCATTCTAGAACAAAAAATATTGATGTTCATTATAACTATATACGGGATGCAGTTAACTTCAAAGAGATAGTGTTACGGTACATGCCTACTGGGGCAATGATTGCGGATATCTTAACTAAGGCGTTAGATAGGAACAAACATGAAGGTTTTGTGTCTAGTATGCGTATGGCATCCCTTTCAGATTAAGGGGGTGTGTTAAAATGCGGATGCACTCAGGTAATGTGCATAGGAGTGTGTAATCCAAATGGGATGAAAAAATGGGCCTCCACGGCCCATTAGACATCATGTGGCCCACGTGACCCTATGTGGGTGTTATTGGTTTTGGGCATTTGGGCTCCAAAACATGCTTTTATGGTCTTTTGGGACACAGGGTCCCGCCAGGGTGGATGGGCCACCCAAGCCAGATGGGCTTATTTGGGCATTAAAGGGCCCAAGCTTCATTATGGACATACTTGGCCAGACAGGCTGTCCTGCCAAATTATGTAATTCTCACAATTTAGGCTTGGGGAGGCCCATTGGGGCTGCCGCCCCTGTCGCGGCCTGCTGGGGGCCACCGCCCGTGTAGCTGCCCGCTCGGGGCCGCCTGTGTTCCTTGGTGTGGCCCACGCAGGGCTGTCGCGCGGTGCAATGCTCCCCGGGCCCGGCTGGTTGCGCCCGGCAACCAGCGCCGCGGAGCCAGGGCTCCCAGCCCCCACTCACTCCCCTCCCCTTGCTTACCCAGGGCACACCTGGGTCCGGTCTCAGACTCACATGGGGGGGTGTGACCAGCGGACATGCTGTCCCCCCCCCTCTTTCTCTCAAATCCCTGGTGGGGGAGGTCAAATCCCCTCACCAGGGGCCCTGGGGGTCAATACCCCTAGGGCGTCGTCAAGAAAGTTGGCCTGGGAGGTGATCAGGTCCCCCCAGGCCCATTGCTCCTCCCCCTTGGTAAAGGGGGGGGGGGGGAGAGCGCCCCTGCTTGGTCACTTCACACGCTTGATGGTGGAGGGGTGATGAATTCCTCCCCACCTGCTGGTTGCTACGCTTGCGGCGGGCGCCACCACCTCCTTGGGCAAGGGGGTTTTCAGGTCCCCCCTGCCCTGACCAACCGCACTGTTGGGGCGGGTTGCTGGCTGGTTCAACCCAGCCAGCTCACTCCCCTCCCCTCGCTTGCCACCGCGAGGGGGTTCTTCCGTTCCTTATCTCCCTCCATTCCCTTCTCCTAATTCTTCCATTCCTTCTCTCCCTCCATTTCTGTCTCCTCCCTCTTCCAATCATCTTTCCACTTCGTCTCTTTCTTCCTCCCTCGCTTCCTCAGCTATGATCCCAACTGGTTCCGCACCGGGCACTTTGCCTCGCACCTTGGCATTCATCTGGGCCCCCGGGAGTTCAGTCGGCTGTCCCCAGTAAGGTGGTGGTGGTGGTGGTGTATTTGTAGTATACCTTGGGGAACAGGGCAACACTAGCAAAACAAGCAAAATTTAGTTACTATTTTATGATCATTAGTCAGTCTAGATTAGTACTCACCAGGAACTTGAGTCCCCAAGTATTAGATCTCCGGCAATGGTGGTATCTTGTAGTTAACCCTTGGCGCCGACCTACGACTCCGCATCTCCCTCAATGACTCCGCGGGACCCTCGACAGTCAACTTGACATTTATAGGGAAATTACATGCCACTTTGCAAAGGCAACATTGCTTGCACTTGCCTTGGAGGCCTCGGACAGCAGTACTAAGGACACATTGCTCTTTTTGGCGAATACAGTTTTTGCAACGGCTGGACAACGATGACAACATTTTATATAAAGTATAAATCTATCAAGTAATGAATTAAATAATGTGTAAGGGTATACAGTACTTATTAAAAACTTGAATTTGATGGGAAAATTTATCTGAGAGCTTGCAGGAGCTCGCGTCTTTATACCCGGGCAACTGTCATGCCTCGCACTTAGGGATTATTGTCTTCATCACTTTGACATTTCCTCTCCTCAGTACCATCTACCTCAGTCTAAAAGCGTGACAAAAATAAAGCACAACATCAATGGTGCAATCTGCTATTTCCTCTGGCTTTCTTTGACCTTCCAATCTTGGAAACCAACTCAGTATATACTTGCAAACTTTGCGGTTAACTCCATACCGGTTGGCCATCCATTATAAGATCCAATCTCCTTCCCTGGCCAATCAACAGCCTTGGACTTCCATCTTTGGTCATGCATTGTTTGTTAGTTCGCATCTATGTCTAACTAAGCCATCATTACTGTACAGTTTGCAATTGGACTAGTCCCTACCCTGCATACACTATTAATTCTCATTTGCATTACCTTCAACGTCACTTGCTCCTGTCCCACTTTGTCATACAATTATATGCTCAGATTCTATCATCTTGCACTTACGCTATGACCTTGGATAATGTACTACTGCTTCATTTCCTATCCCGTTGCTGTCATTCATTGCCTCACCGCTTCAACTGTAGTTAGCTCATCACAAGGTTGTATCTAGTCACTTCGGATTATCTTATAAGGGCTATCCCCTTGCCTGATGATTGTCTCCTCAGTTAGTTAATTTCATACGTTCTCGCATTTTACTACAACCTAGTTATCACATTGGACTCAGGTTGAAGTTTCCTTCTTTGGAACACATTCCATTGCTCTTGCCGTTTGTTGAGTGGCATAAACAAGTTCGCACTTTGCAACTGAGTCTTGCTATTTGCACTTGCCCTTGCACTTGGCATTCCTTTGCGCTCACAATCATCTAAGAATTGCCCTATAGTACGTGGGGTGGTTGTGTGACAGGAGTAGACTGATGAACAGCGGCAGCAATTTGAAGTAGAGCTGAGCATTGAAGTGTAGCTCAGCACTTTGTGTGGGGTCAGGCCGAGCAGGATTTTCAGGAAACTCAATGGATGAGTGGGGGTTTGAGCTAGGTTTAATTTTGTTCCTGTTGGGACACAGTTGAGGGCATGCAAACCAGAACTTAGTTTCAGGGCTCTTGGCCAAAGGTTTATGCTTTCTTTTTGAGCAGGGGTGCTTAGGCTTGCAACTTGCAGCCTTGTTGGGCAGTGCTGTGGAAGGGTCTGTTCCAGTCTCAGGGGAGAGAGCAAGAGGATTCCAAATTGGTGACTTTGTGGATTTTGTTGAGAATGCCAGTGGGATTGAGCAGAAATTTGTTGTTGAGGATGAGAGAGTCAAATAGGTGGTAGAGAGCACTTGGCAGTTTGGCCGGTATGGAGTAGCTGAGAATGTTGGGCAGCACCTTGAGTCAGACCACAGAAAGCTTGTTCACAAGCTTTTGGCAATTGTTGATTTAGAGATTGAGGTCACCCGTGAACTGAGATAGGATGAAATTCAGTCAGATCCTACCACAATTATTTGACAACTGCAAAGTGTATCTATTCAAAATGGCCGTCTAGATGGCAAAGGGGTCAGTATCATTATTGCTGTTCACAACAGCTTCAAAGGCAGAGTCCCCAAGATGTTGAATCAAAATTTTGGCATGCTTGTAACATTTTTTCTTCTGGGTGGGGGTGAGTGGCTGAGGCAGAGCTTCAGCAACTATTTCTAGCAGGCCTTTGCAACAGAGATAACTCTTAATTCAGAGGCACTATGAGGTAAAGTTCAAGTCAGAGAGGAGGGGGATATTAAGCTTGGACAAGTTCACCTCTTCCAATTCCAACATAGCTCTCTCAGCCTCCTGGATGCCAAGACCCTTGCTATCCTTTAGGTAACAGAGATGATATTGTAGATAATGAATATATTATTTAATAATTGCAGAAAAAATACTTAGAATACTTGGATTAAGCTTATTGCAAGGTTAAATGGTTTGGTTATTGTTTATTGTTTCGAATCAAAAATGATTATTAAATATTTATAGAGGGGCCACAATTATATTGGGGATCTTTAACACCTCTCTTCAGGGATTTCAGTATGAAAACACGTAGTCCTGGTTACTTTGGGTTCTTTAGTTTAAAGATTATTATACCCAAAGATAATATGTATATAAAATACACAATGGAGTGGTAGGGCCTTGTAGCCAAGCTACCACGACAGAGAAAGGATAATAAGACTCACTGGTATATTATTAAATCCTTTGGGTATCTGTTTGGGACGTGTACTGATGGGTTAAACCTGTATACTGGGGTATAAGGTTGTTCAGCAGTTTTAATAGATAAAAAGAGGTTTGAAGACGGATATTACTGATCAGACATTGCCATAAATCACTTAATTATCTCTTATAAGTATTTGATTACCTTGGGACGGCGTCTGGATATGAATATTACTGGGTCTCTGCCCAACAACATCCTCAAAAGAGCTCTGTATTTATAGTTTTTTGGAATCCCAATATGGTCCTTTGAGGGTTGTAGGTGCTCAAAGAGACGGACCCTAAGGCTAGCAGGGTAACCAGGGGTAGCCTGTCACGTGCCCTTGGTTCTATATCCCGGGTAGCATCTAATTCCTTAGGGTATGGGAATTATTCTACCTTATAATGGACATTAGGACGTGAGAATCTGTCCTATTTATGTATTATTTAATTAATTATCCTTAGTATATGTTCCCTGTAATATAATAATTATATTATGAGACATCTCTACGGACATTTTGATGTCAGGTAAGTTCTCATTATGTATCATATAACTGGAGTAAAAAGTCATAATATTGTTTTTACTCTTTATCTACAAGTTCCAGTTGATTTGTTAAGATAATTACTTAAAAATATAAGTAATGAGAATTCATGTAATATTATTACATCATTATCTTCCTTAGTATGTCACTAAAATGTTGATATATAGTTATTCTCATAAAAGTATATTCAAGTATTTTAATATATTTTTTGAAGCTGTCATTGTCTTATTTTCGGCATTCTTGATTCTTTTCATTATATTAAATAAAAAATACGTGTAAAGATTATTTAGGTATTTTTATATGATATTATGTATATTTAAACAGTCTACTATCCACGGGAACCTTTATTACATATGTAACAAGTTCCCGTGTATGTTGTAGCCTGTTTACGCGGTACCCGGGCCGCCTGTCACTATCTCAGCCCGTAGTCCCGCAGCTGCGTACTTATCAGAGGCCCGGGGCTGCGTACACAACCTTGACGGGTTGACACGGCTGTATCTCAGCTGCGCGCGGGTGCTGTGGCTGCCGCGGCTGCGTTTGGGAATTGTGACAAAACACATTTCCACCCGTAACTCCTCAAATATACACAACACCTCAATTCTGACTGAATTTTAGGTGTGAAACCTATACGTGACAATGTGTGTGAAATATTTAATTGGCCAAAAAGCTCAATACTGGAGCCGTAGTATTTTGGTTCTTTTTTCCTTAATCATTTAAAAATATAAGGAGTTGGATTTCAAGGGTGGGGTCAGTGAGTGACCCTACCTATTTTTGGATGGTGAATCCATTTCTGTAACAATATTTATGGTGTTCCTACTCCTTCTTAGGTTAGTTGTATTATTATTATTTTTATGTTATTTTAGTTACTTTTGCAGCTTGCTCTGCAATAGTAGCAAGCTGACATTCCCCCACTCCAAGATATGGTCATATCTGAAAAAAATCTGGAGAAAGTTGGGAGAAAAAAATTAACTGCATAGGTGCTTCAGTGCCTTTGACTGGCTCTGTAATTTCTGAGATGTATTGGTCCGTCAGGTATATTATTTTCTGGTAACCATTCATCTTTGTCTGCAGATTCCCCTTTGTATCTTACTAAGTATAGTCTGATGTCTTTTCCTTGTATCCTCTCTTTCTTATCTCTCAATATCCTGCTGAATTTCCCTTTTTATTTTAAAGGTTCAGGTCCTATTTGGACTATTTCTGGAGGGAGGTTGCTGCCTTCTCTTGGTTTAAAGTGTTTGACTAGGCTAACAGGAAATACTGGATGTTTTCTTGATAATTCTTCACTCAAGATTACTTCCACAGCATTTTTTCCATGCATCTTCTTGATAAAAAAATGGTCCAAAAAAGGCTGGTTTCAGTTTCCTGTTGCCTGCCAGGTTGTTGAAGTTAGTTTTAGATATCAATATTTGGTCTCCTATCTTAAAATCAGGTTCTTTATGGGATTTGTCACATCTTTGTTTGTTGTATTCAACAGCTTCTTCCACACATTTCTGAGCATGGTTATTTGCTACATCTATCATCTTTTTAAATCAAGAGATGTTGGATGAATAGTGGCTAAGTTATAGTTCACTTTATTCCTAGGGAGTTTTGGAATCCATCCTCTTTCTAGTATGTAAGGGGCTTCCTTGGTGGTAGAATGTTTACTGCTGTTATAAGCCATTTCTAGGGCTGGGAGTAGGCTGACCCAATCATGGCAATAACCATCAGAGTTTCTGTATTCTAGACCAAAGCTACAGAACCTCCTTAGCATATCTTCTAGTTTCTGTATCATCCTTTCAGATAATCCGTCAGTTTGGGGATTTTATGCTGTAGAAAATGCTAGGGTAGTACCCAGTATATCATGTAGATTCCTCCAAAATTCAGATGTGAATTTGGGGTCTCTGTCACTGATTATAATATTGGGTATACCCACATCAGCTATTATCCTATTCCAGAATAGTAAGGCTACATCCATAGCACTATCCTCCTTGTGGTTAGGTAAGAATTTTGCCTTTTTGGAATATCTGTCAACTATAACTAGGACAGATATATAAGAATGAGTACCTCCCGGGGGGAGGCCAGCGACAAAATCCATGTTAATAATTTACCACCTGGTGGTAGGTTCAGATATCTTCTGTAAGAGTCCAAACCTTTTTCCAGTAGTTTTATTAGATTTCTGGCAGGTTTCACAGCTGGTAACATATTCTTTAGTTACTTCTTTCCAGTCTATCCACCAGGCAGTTTGTTTCACTTTTTCTAAGGTTCTTTCTGTGGATAAATGTCCTGATGAACATTTGTCATGAAATTCCTGGAGTATATGTTGTATATGCTCTTTGTTGCTCAGTACTAATACGCTGGAATGTTGGTGTCTATAGTAAAGGAGACTATCCCCAAAGGTAAACCTTCCTGCTTTATAGGGTTTAAGTAGTGAAACGGGTAGGCTATTTATCAAAGCTGCTTCTGGGGATTTGCATTCCATAATGGTGATCAGCAGCTTGATCTCAGGAGAGTAGCTATCCCTTACTAAGTTGAAGAAAGCAGTATCTAATTCACATTAGTGGATTCCCATTATTGGAGCACTTAATGCAAAAAGATTGATATTCAAGATAGGAAAGATATCTTAATCTTCAGGGTCATATGCTGGCTTGTTAGAGTCATTAGGCAACGCATTCCTACTCAGACTATCCGCATTCGGATGTTTAGCTCCAGCTTTATGTACTATAGTCATCCCCCCTCTATATTGTTGCATAGCAATTTGCCACCTGAGCATATGTCTGCTGGGGGTTTTCATGTTCATGAGATTTCTTACAGCATTGCAGTCCGTGATTACTTGAAAAGTGGTGCCTTCTAAGTAATAGTGCAGCTTCTCTCAAGCCCATACTAGTGCCAAACATTCCAATTGACTGACCCCATATCTCTTCTCAGTATCTTTGATCTGTCTAGATATGAAGAGGACGGGTTTTTCTACTGGTTTGTTTTCATCTATCCTTTCCTGATGTAAAGCAGCTCCTAGCCCTTCCATGCAAGCGTCAATGTATAGTTTGAAGGGTTTAGAGTAATCTGGTTGGATAAGTAGAGGAGTAGAGGTCATAGCTATTTCTAATTCCTCATAGTTCTTTTGTCTCTCATGAGTCATTTCAAATAGTGTATTGTTGTTGCATACCTCATACAGACTTTTATTTAGCATAGCAAACTTTGGTATATATTGTCTTTAATAACTGCAGAAACTGATGAAGGACAGTAATTCTGTCTTGTTTTGAGGCATAGGTCTATTCATGACAGCAGCTATCTTATTTTGATCAGCAGCTAGAGTTAGACCAGAGACTATATGTCCTAAGGCTTTCAATTCTCCGTAGCCAAAATTGCATTTCTTCATGGAAACATTTAGTTCTGCTTTCAAGATAGTCTGGAGTACTAATCTTACTTGGTTCATATGAGTATCCCAGTCATCAGAGTATATGATAACGTCATCTATGTATACCATCATCCATCCTTGTCTGATGTAAGTACCTAGAACCGTATCCATTGTTCTCTGGAAGCGTGATGGAGCATTCTTTATGCCAAAAGGCATCCTGAGATATTCATATATTCCCAAATGACAGATTATTCTCATAAACTTCCGGCTTTCAGGACTTATTGGTATCTGGTGAAAACCTTTAAGCATATCCATAGTATTGATGTACTTAGCCTTGGACAAATTATGCAAAGCATGATCAATCCGGGGTATAGGATAATAATCTTCTTGAGTGTAATTGTTGAGAATTCTGAAGTCTCCTAACATTCTTGACTTGTCATTATGCCAAGCTATGATTACAGGTGTGGTGACATCTACCTGTTCATTATGTCCTACTTTCCTTAATACTTGTAAGTCTATCAGTTCTTGGATATGTTCCTCAAGAGCTTTTCTAGACTTAGGACTAGAAAGATAGGCTGGTCTTCTTAAGTTAGGAGGATAAGGAGGCTTAATGGTCAATTTTAATACCATATCATGTACTTTAATATCACCAAAAGGATGGTCTTTAGTACAGAAAGCATTCTGGTTCTCAAAGCAGATTTTTAATATATCTTTCTTCTGTTCCTCAGAAAGTTTTGTATTCAGAGCTGCTTGAGAGAAATATTCTTGATCAAAGTCTTCTAAATGCTTTTGGTAAATAGAGGAGGGGAAGTTAGACTGAATAGTGCATATCTTAAACTTCTTATCCCAATTACCTCCTACTGTGAAGTATCTTCCTCTGCTCTGGAAAATGTCTATACCATATAGACATAAGGCATCATTACCCAGTATCAGGTATTCACACAGACCGCTGAGTAATACTACAAACTCCACTTGTAATCTCAATGATCCTTTAGTGTGAGGTAATATTATAGGAGCAGTCCATACTCCAATAGTATTCATAGTAGAGTTGCAAGAACTGAATTTGGCTTTTGGGACAGGTAAAAGGTGTTCCCTCCAATTAGGATCCCATTTGTTTAAGAATTCTGCACAGACACATGAAAAAAAGGATCCACTATCCAGCAATACCCTTATGGGTCTGTTTTTATACAACCCAGTTGCATAGCACGTTTGACCAGTGGTATAACTTTTTCCACTCATAGGTTTAACTGTTAATGGTTTGACATCCATAATGTGTCTAGTAATTATTGTAGGATCCCATTGTTGGTGTAGGCTAGAATCCCCATGAATGTTATTGACCTCTGCAGAAGTACCTATATCCCCTTCTATAACATTAACAGGGTTGGTCAAGATCAATTCACATTCAGAAAGAGATCCTTCAGTATCAGCTATATCTTCATAGTTCTGATTCTCTTCAACCTCCTGTTCTCCTTCCAAGACTGCTATCTTCCTTCTTGGTAAGGGACAGTCTTGTCTCATATGCCCAGTTTTGTTACAATTCCAACAAGTTGCAGGCGTCCTCTCTTTATCCCTATTCTCATTAGGTTTCTTATTGTCAGAGGTATTTATCAGAGGAGGTTGTTCTCTGGTTTTTTTAACAGTATAGTTCTCTTTGGGTCTAGAAGGGGCTTTCTTGTCCAACCCATTCATGTCTATTACTTCTTCTAACACATTCATTAGAGTAGGCAAGTCCGCATCCATGCTCATCCTACATCTTACGCTATGTTCAAGATTGCCAGGACACAGGTTAAGAAGTCTTTTCATTTACTTCCTCTTTATCAGCATCTGGATAGAAGCAATCCAATCTTTTCTTCTGTTCCAAGCACCATTTGTGAGGTTTGTCCTTGGAGGGGTCAAATGAGGAATTTTCGAAATTTTTCATCATTTTCCTTTTCCACATTCTAGAACCAAATTGTTCTTTGATCAGAAGTTTCCAAGAATTTCATGGTAAGGATCCTACTTCTTCTCTCTTACTGATAAACCAGTCCAATGCTACTCCTTCAAAAAGTCTGGGTAACCGGACTACAGCTATAGCTTCAGGTAAGTCATAAGAGTTAATGGTGTAATCAATAAGTTTAATAAAATTTATATGATTGTATTCTCCTTCTCCTGAGAACTTGGGCCACTCAGAGATAGGTGGTAACAGTTTGAGGGCTTGCTCCATCTCAGGAGTAGGACTAGGCCTAAAGGTGTCACTCCTATGTATTCCTAATAAGGGTGGTGCATAAGGAGTAGTAGTTTGTCTGGGAGGCTTTGGTTCCTCTGTAGTACTCCCCAAGGGGTTGGTCAGACGGACTTTTAAGTCTCTAAGATCATTTTTGATCAGATTAAGTTGCAGGTCCACTTTGTTATTGAGCACATCCAATTTTTCACTAAGGTATAGAATAGAATTGTTAGTGGTGGTTGCCAATTCTTCTTTTAAGGGGTGGAGAGACATAATAAAATCTTCTTGTATTCCAGATAACATATTCTCAATTGTTTGAGTTTGTTTGATCCTACCTTGATTAATTGTCTCCAATAACAGCTCTGTGTTTTCTTTAATCTCTTCCATTCCTACTGTCGTTTTTTGGTTATTAATTAATTTGGCTACTACTGAGGTTAATTTATCCGTTTGGGTGTAAACCCCGTCCAAATTTTCACAAACAATTTTAAAATTATGACGCATATCATTAGGAAAGGAAGTAATTACATCAGAGGTCTGTTTGGGATCAGAGTTAGAGGCTAATTGTTGTAAATATTTTTCCACTTTTGAGCTAGTGATATTATCTGGTCCCAGTCTTTCTTTCCCTTTGCCTTTGCATGGGAAGAGGATCTCTTCTTTCCTGATCCTTTGCCTTTCAATTGGGCTAATTGATCCCACGCATTCCACTTTTCTACGTAGGATTCTACCTCTTTCCTTGGAATCAGTTTCTGAAGAGCTATCTGGGTGGATTTTGCCTGGGAGATTATCTTTTTCATGGATTCCATGTCCTCCTTGGCTTGGGCTTCTTTGAATTCTTCCAAATATTTCACGTGCTCTTTGACTAGGTCTTTGATCCTGGCTTCCTTGGCCAGATTCTTCTGGGGTTGCTGCAGGGAATCTTTTTGTAAGGGAGGGTGGCTTGATTCTACTACCTTCTCTGGCTCTAGGTTAGGAGAGGGCAGAAGTGATTGGTTCTGCTCCTTGTCCATCAACATTTGATTCAAGGGTTCTAGTCCCTTCATGGTTGTCCTTATTGGTGGTCTCATGGTTAATGAGAGCTGTTGGCAAAGATCCATAGGAGGGAATTCTTCCTGATGCTCTTGTGTTATGTCTATTTATTTTCAGAATAATATGTTTGTGAGTATTTTACAGAAAAATCCGTAAAAATAAGTTGTATTTCAAAACTCACTCAAATTGATGTTCAAAGGTACCAAGACCTTATTGGGGTTGAATAGATCTCTAGTAGGTAATCCTAAGGGGCTTGGTGGGTTCCAATGAGGTCTTCACCCGTCCAATCAATATTTTCAGGGCGTCTGGAGATGTCTGGGACTTCCTGATCTAATAGATCCACTTCAGTGGCGGTGGTTTTTGGTACAGGAGGGTTCACTGGTAAGAAAGGTTTATTTTATTGGTTTAATAAAATATATTAATATTATTTTTTAAAAATAAATGGTGATGCAAGTTGTGTACTTACTTTTATATTTCAAAAATTAATTTATGCGGTATTTTTTCCAAGCTTTATGTTTTCTTAATAGAGCCTGAAAGTTGATACGCCTTTCAAGATCTTCTTGTTCAAGGAGTTTATCTAGGTGTTTGCGTGCAGAAGAAATATTAAGTTGCGCAGCTGGAGTTAAAGCTTTCCAACCGGTAGGTTTATAATTTTTAATGTATTCTTCTTTTGTTATCTTTGAAAGATTTAGATAATAGATTATTAATTCTGGATTGGTTTTTAAATCCACTACCAAAGAATTTAATAATAAATCACGGTTATAAAGTCAGATAAATTTATCTTTGATTTTATTTTTTTGTGAAAATGTCTGGTCCAAGGTATTAAATATAATAAAATTGAATATTTCCCAGCCAGACCCCCAATTGTCAGCCTCCTGGATGCCAAGACCCTTGCTATCCTTTAGCTACCAGAGGTGATATTGTAAATAATGAATATATTATTTAATAATTGCAGCAAAAATTCGTAGAATACTTGGATTAAGCTTATTGCAAGGTTAAATGGTTTGGTTATTGTTTATTGTTTCAAATCAAAATTGATTATGAAATATTTATAGAGGGGCCAAAATTATATTGGGGATCTTTAACATCTCTCTTCAGGGATTTCAGTATGAAAACACGTAGTCCTGGTTACTTTGGGTTCTTTAGTTTAAAGATTATTATACCCAAAGATAATATGTATATAAAATACACAATGGAGTGGTAGGGCCCTGTAGCCAAGCTACCACGACAGAGAAAGGATAACAATACTCACTGGTATTTTATTAAATCCTTTGGGTATCTGTTTGGGACGTGTACTGATGGGTTAAACCTGTATACTGGGGTTATAAGGTTGTTCAGCCGTTTTAATAGATAAAAAGAGGTTTGAAGACGGATATTACTGATCAGACATTGCCATAAATCACTTAATTATCTCTTATAAGTATTTGATTACCTTGGCACGGCGTCTGGATATGAATATTACTGGGTCTCTGCCCAACAACATTCTCAAAAGAGCCCTGTATTTATAGTTTTTTGGAGTTCCAATATGGTCCTTCTGAGGGTTTTAGGTGATCAAAGGGGCGGAAACTAAGTCTAGCAGGTTAACCAGGGGTAGCCTGTCATGTTCCCTTGGTGCTATAGCCCGGGTAGCATCTAATTCCTTAGGGTATGGGAATTATTCTACCTTATAATGGACATTTGGACGTGTGAATAACACTAATCTGTCCCATTTATGTATTACTTAATTAATTATCCTTAGTATATGTTCCCTGTAATATAATCATTATATTATGAGACATCTATACGGACATTTTGATGTCAGGTAAGTTCTCATTATGTATCATATAACTGGATTAAAAGGTCATAATATTGTTTTTACTCTTTATCTACAAGTTCCAGTTGATTTGTTAAGATAATTACTTAAAAATATAAGTAATGAGAATTCATGTAATATTATTACATCATTATTTTCCTTAGTATGTAAAAAAGATGTTGATGTATATCAATTCTCATAAAAGTATATTGAAGTATTTTAATATATTTTTTGAAGCTGTCATTGTCTTATTTTTGACATTCTTTATTCTTTGCATTATATTAAATAAAAAATACGTGTAAAGATTATTTAGGTATTTGTATATAATATTATGTATATTTATACAGTCTACTATCCATGGGAACCTTTATTACATATGTAACAAGTTCCCGTGTATGTTGTAGCCTGTTTACGCGGTACCCGGGCCGCCTGTCACTATGTCAGCCCGTAGTCTCGCAGCTGCGTACTTGTCAGAGGCCCGGGGCTGCGTACACGACCTTGACGGTTTGACACGGCTGTATCTCAGCTGCGCGCGGGTGCTGTGGCTGCCGCGGCTGCGTTTGGGAATTGTGACAAAACACATTTCCGCCCGTAACTCCTGAAATATACACAACACCTCAATTCTGACTGAATTTTAGGTGTGAAACCTATACGTGACAATGCATGTGAAATATTTAATTGGCCAAAAAGCTCAATACTGGAGCCGTAGTATTTTGGTTCTTTTTTCCTTAATTATTTAAAAATATAAGGAGTTGGATTTCAAGGGTGGGGTCAGTGAGTGACCCTACCTAATTTTGGATGGAAAATCCATTTTCGTAATAATATTTATGGTTTTCCTACTCCTTCTTAGGTTAGTTGTATTATTATTATTTTTATGTTATTTTAGTTACTTTTGCAGCTTGATCTGCAATATTAGCAAGCTGACAAGCTCCCTTCTTGTCCTCAGAGATAGTGCTTGGGACTGCAAATCTTTACAAATTGGTGGATAATAAGGTAAATGAATTTTAGTGGGAGGCAAAATAGAAAGGATGAAACATGGGAGAAGGAAGCTTGGACAGTACCTAATAAGGACCAGGCAGGAACAGGAGGGGGTTGAATGATGAGATTTATGAAACAGGAAAGGAGAAGAAAAGCACAGAAAATACATATAGTGGTCAAGAAGGGATGTTGGATGGGAAACTCCTATTGATTGGATAGTGTAGTGGTGGCCTGTTGTAGAAGTTGGTGAAGGATTTTTAGAGGTTGATTGCAGTGAGATAGGGAGTGGTTGGGTTGAGCGTCAAGAGGTGAGGAGCGGTTGAGCATCAAGAGGTGGGAGCGGTCAAGCAACAAGAGGTGGGGAGCGGTTAAGCATCCAGGATTTGAGGAGCCTTTGAGCGTCAAATGAGAAGTTGATCTGCTTTTGAGGATTTTTTGAGGAAAGCAGAGCCACCGGGTGGATGGATCAGTTTATTGCCCCTGTTTTGGAGCGTTGGCAGTGCAAGCTGGTGTTGTGAGGGTCGCGGCAAGGAGGCATGCAGAAGTGATATAAAAAAAAGAGTGAAATAAAATTAAACAAATAATGAAGAAAATAAAAGAATGAAACAAGAAACAAGAAACAAAAGAGTAAAAGCAGCAGCAAAGAACATATACACAATAAGTTTAGAATACGTTCATCATCTGCTTGAGTAAATTCAACAAATTTTGATGAAATACTTGAAAATTCACAGTTAAATGAGAAGCTGAATGCAATAATCTTGGGACATCCTGAACAAGATTATTGCAGGATTTTGAATTATTGATTCATAAGACTTCAAAATATAAGTGAAAGCCTAGACTTGAGCCTAAAGTCTTGCAATCAAGCAGAGGCCAACCAAAATTGATAGATACTGGGAGATATTGTTCCTGATTTGAAAATGTTGGAAAGTAAATTAGGCTGGAGAAAAGAATTAGAAGGGCACCAAAAAATAAAAGACAAAAGATTTTAAGTCTTTTCTTTTGCAAAATTGTTGTGTTTTTGGTTTAATGAACCGATGGGAAAATGATTTCTGTAGTGCAAGGATGGCTCTTCATCTGAATTCCATAGTTCATTGGGAGAAACTGCAATTTCATTAGGGTCCCTTCCGTTGGAATCAGATTCCTTATTGAAGGAGGAAGATGAATAAATGGAGTAGTCAAACAGAAGCTCATCTTTGGTGAGTTTTGTCTCCTTTGATGATATTAGAATTCTGGCTAACTAATTTTTGATTTTAGGAAGTGAATTACCTCAATCAAATACCTGAGAACTTACATAAGTTCTTGGGTGAGGTTGGGGATCCAGTTGGTGATGGAAATTGTGGATTTAGAGACATTGCTAAATCACTTGGGTAAGATCAGAATGGATGGTTTCAAGCACAAAAATAAATTCTTGAAACATGAAGGAAAAATAAGGAAAGCTATTGTAACATCCTTGGTTGCAGTAAAGTAGTTTGAAAGACAGAAAAAAGACTTCATATTAATGGAATCAATGAAAATATTCAATCTTCAAAATGGCTTTCAAAGTTGGATATGGGTCAAATAATAGGAGATAATTATGGAAAACCAATATGTTTCATTTCATTGTATTCTTGTTTTACTTATCCTTGTATGAAAATGGGTGTGAAACAGAATCATAACCAATATTCATTTCATTTGTTAATAACAACCATTGGGTCCAGCTTTTACTTAAGGGAGATGTGATTGCAATCCCACCTGTAGTTCCAAAGCCAATTTCCATGATTTCTAAAAAACCCTCTTGTTGATTTGATCACCTCAAACTCAAATTGAGTTGTATTCTAATGCAGAAATAATTTTGATTTCTTAATTTGGGTTTGGGCCTTGATGCTGATCTTGTAATTATTTTAATATAAAGGGTTATCAAATTTTGAGCATCATTATTTTGAGTGTTTCAGTTAACATAATTATGATGAGTGTTTTGAATGAGATTTTATTGGTAATTCATTTCAACTTGTGTTGGGATTATTCCATCATAAGGATTATTTTTACTTCTTGTGGTTGGATCAGATTAGCACAAGTTGAACTTGTTGTTTTTTTTGGTGTTTTGACTTTAGGGCCTTTCAAGTTAAATTGTATTTTTTTGTGTTTTTACTTTGGGGCTAGTTAAGTTGAACATGTATTTTTTGGTGTTTTTAGATGAGGGCTATTCAAGCTGAACTGGTATTTTTTGGCACTTATACTTCTGGGCTGCTCCATACACTCTTTCTTTGTTGATTTAATTTTTGGTGTTTTGGTTGTCTTCATTTTATTCTTATTTTTATTTATTTTTTTATTTTTTTATTTTTTTATTTTTGCTTATTTTCACTTTTTTTTACTTCATTTTTTGATTTTTTCTTTTTTTTTTTTAACAAAAAAATTAACATTTTTTGATTTTTTGGTTGATTTCTTTTTTTTTTTTTTTTTTAGTTTAGTGTTTCATTTTGTGGCCCAAATTTTTAGTCATGTAGCATGGAACACAACCACATTCTATTTGTGTATATTCCCCCACAACTTGAATGTAGTTGGGTGTGGTGCCACACAACACCAAACTGTTTTGTGGGGGCTCCACAACTACATTCAAGTTGTGTGGTGTGGAAAGTAAAAGAGAGCTACTTCCCTATTGGTCCTTGGGTTTGGAAGGCACTTATCTCAGCGTCTGTAAGTTTAAGAATTCTCCTTTGTTTTTAAGAGTGCAAGATGGAAAAGAGAGTAACAAAGATGTTGGATTCCTTCCCTGTTTTTTCCTTTCCTTCTCCCCAGATCCAATGGTAGGATAAGATCTTCCCCCCAGAGCTGGGTTTGAGAGTGCAAACTTTATCCCCACTCTCTCAACCACAAAATAAGTACAAGCGCAATAACAGCACAACAACAAATGTAAAAGAAACCCTAAGCCCAGAAAAATAGCCTAACCCAAACCAATTCCCTGCCCTCTTACCGTTAATTACAACCAGTTTGTCCTTCTCAAGATGCCGCCCTCCGCCGCGCCCTAATTGTAGCCCCCCCTTGTCCTTAAACTCTTTGAGCTCCGCATGATTCCCTGCGAAACGGGGAGGCCCATTCCCATAGCCCCAATTGCCCCGCCCTACTTTCCAAAACTAGCTGCCCACAAACCTGGTTGGGCAGCTCCATTCTTGGGTCCGCAATTTCCAAGAAGGTGGCAGCCAGCCACACCCAATCAAGCCCAACCCATACCCAGTATGCCAAGCCCCACAGTGCCTAATGCTGAGACGGCTGCAGCTGCTGCTGAGCCCGCAGCGGCCACCGCTGAGACCACGCGCATCCAAGTGCTGAGCCTAACCTACCAAATTCTGAGAGCGCTGACCGCATGGTTCCCAATCTGAGAATATATAAAAGCACCACAGTGGGGGCTACACAACTCAATTGTAGTTGTTTAGCATGCCACAAAACTAATTTGAGTCATGTACATGACTCAAATGAGTTGTGAATTTATCATCACCGGTAAAAATAAATCAAAATGAATAGAAATGTATAAAAATAAAAAAAATAAAAAAAAAAACAAAAAAATTTATTTATTGACAAAAATACCAAAAAAAGAAAAAAAATTGCAAAATATAAGTTCAACTTTACTATCCCTAAAGTAAAAACACCATGAAAAACAACAAGTTCAACCTGTGCTAATCTGATCCCATCACAAGAAGTAAAAATACTCCTTATTATGGGATCAGCCCAACAAAAGATGAACAGACTTACCAATAGAATCTCATTCAAAAGACTTGACATGATGATTTAAACTCAAAACACTCAACATAATGATTTTCAAAATTTTATAACCCTTTATATTAATAGAATTACAACCTCAGCATCAGAAATAAAACCTAAATTATGAAATTAAAAAGATTTTTCAAAATTATAATACAACTTATGTTGTTCTTTTGAATGGTCAACCCTAAAAGAAGATTTTTTAGAAGTAAACAAAGCAGGTTTGGAAAAAATGGGAGGGATTGGAATCATTCCTACCTCCAGTACAAGATAAAACCAGTGATTATTGTTAACTGTTGGAATTTTGTTCCTCTTGGTGTTGCCTAATACTGTAGTGCAACTCAAGCCTAGTTAAAGCAGTCCTGAGTTAACTTAGTGACCACTATATGTGCAAATTGTTCTCTTTAGTTAATTTCTTCAATACTCATTATCTTAGTTTATTCATTATGATTTTTATTTTCAACTACTTGTCAGCCACCTTGTACTTAGTTCATTTATAGAGATGCCTGAAAAAGTGAAGTAACATCATCAGTTCTGACTCACAAAAAACCTGAGTGCCCCTTTGACTCTCTGGTACGCTCCTCTTGGTGTCACAAGCTCCCTTTCCAATTCTCTCTCTCATATTAACTGGAGCATTGAACTCAAACTTCAACATTAAAAAAGCAAATTAAGATAGGATATGATTGTTCTTTTACACCCATTTTGATAGGATTATCAGTCAAAAATGAATCCAATGAAATGAAAAATTTTGGTCTTCCATAACTATCAGCCATTTTTGACCCATATCCAACTTTGCACGCAATTTTGAAGAGATAATCTTGAAATTGATTTCATTAACATCAAGTCTTTGTTCTATCTTTTCCACATCTTTAATGACACCAAGAATCTTTAAATAACACATCTTTTTCTTCCTCAATATTTCAATCATTTGCTTTTTTACTTTAAATCATCTATGCAAATCATACCCAAGTTTTTTTTAATGGCTGTCAATCCAAACCTCACATCACCAACCTGATTTCAAACCTCCCCCAAGACCCTTTGTAAGTTCTCAGGTATTTGATTGAGGTAATTCAATTTTAGTTCCTACAATCAATAATTACTTAGTCAAAATTCTAATCTCATTAAAGGAAACAACACTCATAAAGGATGAGCTTTTGGTTGACTTGGCCATTTCTTCTTCTTCCTCAGAAAAGAATTTCGATTCCAAATGAACAGACCGTAATTCACTTTTATTCTCTTCCTCTGAAATATGAAATTCAGATAAAGAGCCTTTGTTTCAATACAGAAATAATTGTCCCATCAGTTCATTAAACTATAAAAATGAAAATTTCTCAAAATAAAAGAATTACTATCTTTGGTCTTTTTGGTCCCCTTTTAACCCTTTCAATCCTTTTTTTCCTCTTAATGTCTCTTTCAAAATGTTCAAATTTTGACAGTTACCAACAATTTGATTTCAATTTGGGTCAAACATTGCTGGAGGTTAACACTTTTGGCTTGGAAATCAAATTGTCTGTATAATCAACCAGGGAATTTAAAATCTTCAATCTAGAATATTTTGGTTGTCCCATAAGCATGGAATTCAACTTGTTAAACAATTGGGATCTTTCAAGGATTTGTTATGTGTCACTCTGCCAAAAAATTAAGACAATAATCAATAATTAATATGTCAATCCTATAATTTCTGTCAATTGTATAATTGGTAACCTTCCAAAAACCCAAAAAGAAAACTTACTTCACTGGAAGGGTCATAGTCTAGTCTCCACTGAGATGAACATTGTTAGGCACAATGAATCCTCTTGATTATTTCACCTAAAATGTGTGAACAAGGTAAGCTCATTGTTTTTGGATATTACTTTGAGAACACCTTGCCATTGTTTTTGCGCTACAACTTCATGAATTGTTCCCCAATGAGTTTCATTGCCTCAATTGACAATTTGTAACCCAAAGGGAAAATTCCTTTTGGAAGAAAATTTCCTAGCTTTATCCAAGAGTTTTTAAGTTACCCATGCACTGATTTGATTTGGCTTTCAATGGTTCCTTCAAGGTGTTTCCACACATCCAAAATGTTCCCCAAAGTTCCGAAAATTGATTTTTTCAAAGTAGAATGGACCCCTTCTATGCAAGAAATTGTTTTATTTTGAAATTCTGGGTTAATAAAAGTCCATGTCAATACAAAAATCTCTTTGATAGGGAAGATTTTTTTCTTTTTCATATACTCAAGCACACCCTCACAGTCTTTCAAAAAACACTGTGTAAAATGTTCAACATGAGAATTCACAGAAGAGATGAACAGAAGAAGAAATAAATTGGAATAATTTGAGTTCTGCATTATTGAATTGTGTCTCCCCCTTGGTTTCAGAAGCCCCATTTTTTGCCCACAGAGTCATAAAAAGTTTCCATCCTTCATTGTCAATAATGAAGCAAACTTTAAAATTGGCTTGAATATTTTTAGACAAATTCCAGGAGCACAGCTTTCTGGATGACTCAGGGAAACTATTTTCTATAGCACAACTCAGAGCGTTTTCACATTCCCTCAAAAAGATTTTTTTCTTGTTGGCTGTCATTCCTACAAGATGCAAGAGAGGGATGTTTTACCTATTTGTTTTATAAGTAAAATACAACAAAGCAATATGATGGGATTTTTGCAAAGTTTTATAGACTCAGGATGAGCTAAAAAAAGGTTCTCTGGGTGACCCTCTCCACCAAATTTTGACCTGGAAACCCACTGGTATTCCTCAAGCATTTCCAATAGAATTTTCCTAAAATCTTTCCCATCTAGTTCTGTTTGCTTTACCTTCTGGTTATTGTTATAGATTTTTCTATGTTCAATTTATTCTCCACCATAAAGTTTTCTCAATTTACTTTTAAACTGAACCATATTTAGCCCATCTTTCATTACTTCCTAAATTAGATCCAAGGAGTTCCCAGAGATTCTCCTCAGTTGAGGATGCACTGAGGGGTTTGAAGATGTTTTATGACTGTTTATATCATTTCTAATGGAGAGATTCCATGTGAGATCTGCTACTTTCCAACTTGCATGGATCATGAATTGACACCCAAACTTCCTTGTGGGAGTTTGCCTTTGCTTTTTGGTGAGGCATGGCCCTTCATATACCCCAGATCTTTCACATGCTACATACACATATTTATCTTTATTTGACTTGAATTTTGTCAATGTGTAGCCATGCATGGCTGCCAATTTTTGAAACTAAATCTTGTATTATTTCCTCATAGCAAAGGCTCTCACAGGAGGAGGGTCAAGCGGTTCTTGCACCTCTTAGTTACATAGTTGCACCCCAC
This sequence comes from Puccinia polysora, assembly GCA_025617555.3. Taxonomy (NCBI): domain Eukaryota; kingdom Fungi; phylum Basidiomycota; class Pucciniomycetes; order Pucciniales; family Pucciniaceae; genus Puccinia; species Puccinia polysora. Next base: position 51,616,063 of record CM062627.1, on the reverse strand, counting down.
ATGGTTACATTAGTATTGATCATGCCAAATCCTTCTGGGTCAAATGAAATATGAAATGTGACCCACCACCTTTGGTCAATTCCAGTTGTGAAGAAACATCTTATTCCACAATTTTAACCTCAGATGAGGTTGCAATTGGGGCTTCCAATGTTTTCTTTTCCCACTCCCTAGCAAAATCCCTAGATTCCACCAAAGTTTTTTGAACCAAACTTTTAATTAAGTTCTTTAACATATCCATGTTCAATCCCAGAGGGCTTGTTTTTGCCGCTGTTCCCATCAACCAACAAAATTCAATTCAATTGCAAATCCAACAACTCCAAAATTTTCCTCACTTTTGGGTTGATAAAAATAAATTTATCCAATGGGTGTGTGTTGTTTGTGTACATGGTTGTTGACAAGATTTTGCTTTCCCAATACACAGATTTTTTTATTCCAAAGTGTTCCAATACTATTCTCACGTAGTATGCCACATCCCCAAATTTGGTTTGACAGCACTGAAAATGTGGTCCAGGGGTGCCTAGGTACCTTGATTCCCCCCTCACCAATTGGCCTGTAAAACAGGTGTAACCCTTTTTCACAACTTGTGCATGTTCTGGGGGGTTGAAAATTCCCAATTGCGGCCCCAATGCGCAATTTGTGAGCAACCTTTCTTGCTCCTTGTTGAGCCATGAATTGCCATCTTCAACCCCAAGGTTTCAAATTTTACATTAACCTAGATTAATTATTGATTAAATAAAAAAGGGTTCAGAGTAAGAACTGGGGATATTGATTTCCATTTTCAAGAGAGTGAACTTATAATACTTGCACCTGTGACCTTGGAAAATTTGCATGGAGTAATTATTCCCCAGAAAATATGTGGTATGACTGTACTTAAGTAGAAAACATCCAAGGCAGATATAAAATAACTCACTTGGTGGGTTTTCAATTCCAGTTTACCTGCAATATCTAACTAAATGGTAAGTTGTGATCCTATTATGATTCTCTGAGGGCTCACCATTTTCCAAAAGTTCATTCATAAGGGTTATAATGTTAAAATAAATGTCATACTAAAACCACAAATAACTGATTTATCCTTTTGAGAATTTAATTAATGGAAGTAAAAATTTATGAATGTATAATAATCAGTCTCTTGGGGATATAAAACCTACAATGGGTCTATATCTATCCATATCCAGTTTATTGGGGGTTACCTTGAGTTTTATCAGGCTGAATAGAGAGGAAGAAAACATTTTTTGGGGCCAGTAGTCAAGTATTCCATATCACACAGGCTTTCCTTGGTTGTGTTGGCTGGATGGCCATGCCCTATTCAAATAGATGTGCTATTTCTTGAATTTATTGATTGATTTTGACAGGTAAAATGGGCCTATGGAGCATGTATACATTCTTTTGGTGGAGTTTTATTTATTTATTTATTTTTTTCATTGTTTTTAATTAATTAAATAACATTTTTTTTGAAATTTTTATACTTTGAAGCTTTTTCAGGTGTTGGTTTTTCAGGTTTGAGAATTCTGTGAAATTGGTTTCTGTTTTTTGTCATTTTTGTGATTTTGGTCAAATGTGTCAAGTGTTATTTTCAGGGTTTTTCACAATTCTTTTCTTTCATTTTCAACTTATCTCAGGGGCTCAATTTAAGTGAGTTAAAATACATTTGAGGTTTGATATGAAATTATAAAGTGCCCAAAAGTTTCCAGGTTTGGGTTGTGATTTTCTGGCATATTTATTTTCAAGTTTCAAGGGGTTAATTTTCAAGGATAAGTCCAGTGGGTGACCCAGACCAATTTGACGCGGGAAATAAATTTCCAAAATAATATTTTGGGATTTCCAGTTCCTTATTTTTTATCATTATTCTTATTATTATTCTTTCAATTTTTTACGGTACTTTTTTCAGATGGATCTAGAATATTAGCTGGCTGACAATGTTTGTGTTCTTTTTCTGGAGCTCAATTTTCAAACTCCTCAAAAGAAAACAGAACCCTCCACAGCTCACCACCCCAGATCAGATGGCAAAACTGAAAAAATAAATAAAATCATCAGGAAATATATTTTACTACCAATAGTAAAAGTGGGAAACTTGTCTACCTCTTTCTGAATTCACCCACAGAAATTCCTGCCAATATTATTCTTTCCAAAACCTTTTCCAGCTAATCTATGGAGAGAACCCCCAATTTGGATCCATTGAAATTAATTCTCAGGAACCCATCTTCCAACTAACTTGAGACCTTGAAGGAACTTCAAATAAAATTTCAAAAGGCCATGGATAAGTACAAATCTCAATTGGATAAGAATCAAGTTTTCCCTCTTTCTTTAACATCTGGAGACTGAGTATGATAAGATTCTACTAACTTTGAACCACCCAAACCTCCAAGGAAATCTCTGAAGAAAAATTAGGACCATTCACTACCCTCAAGAAATTCTCAAAGAATTTTTTTAAAATTGATCTTTCACTTCACTGAAAAGTCACTCATCCTGTAATCAACATCACTACCTTCATGCCTGTCGCATATTTTTAACCAGGAAAACCTCACAAAACTCCTGAGCCTGTCTCTTTCAAGCAATATCTTGTGTGAGCAGTAAACTTCATCCTTCATTCAAGGTTATTCAAGAGAAAAAATCAGTATCTTTTAAAAATTTTAAGTTTCCAAAATATAAAAAATTGTAGCTTGTGGGAACCTCTTAAAAAATGAAAATGGCCTCTAGCTCATCAAGGAATTCCATCTAATATATCCTGAAAAATATTGAATCTGAATCTTTGAGTACCACCCCTTAAAAAGCTCCTCACTATTCTTTATCCTTCATTTCTTTATTTCTCTTTGTTTCCCCCAAAAACCACATCTATAAATATAAAAATATTTCTTTTTTCAGAGTTGGGAAATACCAATGTTGGCCACCTTGGGAGACCTCCCTCAAAAGAAATTTATTAGCCTTTTTTTTCTCTGAAATCTTAGGTTGCATCTCTTGCATGCAGTTCAGTCCTCTTTTTTTGTGTTTTTTTTAGTCCACTTTTTTTTGGTCCAATGTTTTTTTCAGTCTCTTTTTCTTTCTCTGTCCACTTTTTTTATCTTTTTCCACTTTTTTTTCTCATCCTTTTTTTTCTCTTTCTGCTTTTTTTTTCCAGGGCTGCTTTTTTGAACCAATGTGCATACATATATTTTAAGGTTTAATACTTTTCAAATACCTCCTTGTATGTATTTGGGTTTGTGTGATTTGTGTACATATATAAGGTTGGTGTTTACTTCTTTTAAATACTTTTCAACTACCTCTTTCTATGTATGTGGGTTTGTGTGATGTATGTAGATATTTGAGGTGAGTTTTTATTTCTTTTTAATAATTTTGAACTTCCTCCTTGTATTTATTTTGATTTATGTGATGTATGTACATATGTAAGGTTGGTGTTCATTGCTTTTTAATAATTTTCAACTACCTCTTTGTATGAATATATTAGGTTTATCTTTTACTATCACACACATACAGGGCAAATGCATGTAACCGGGCTAACAAATGTAACAAGGAAAAAAGGAATGTAGCAGAGCGCTTGACAGCCCTTGTAATGATAACTAATTCCTCACTTTTTTCAAGCTTTTTTTTAGCATTGAACAATCAAACACAAATAACAAGGATAAAACATGTTTTAACAATTAAAACACAAGTAACCAAGGACAACACATGGAACAAGTCCTGTAAAAGAGGAAATTGAAGGCACATGTAGTAAACACCAATTTCTCACATGGTTCAAGCTAATTTTTTTGAACATTGAAAATTTAAACACATGTTACAAGGATAACACATGTAACATGGACAACAAATGTAACAAGGATAACACATGTAACATGGACAACATAATGTAGTCAAGGACAACACATTTCACCAAGAACAACAAATGTGACCAATAGAGACACATGTTACAATGAATTTAACAGAGGAAATTGAAAACACATGTAATTAACACCAATTTCTCACTTGGTTCAAGCTTTTTTTGGAACATTGAAGATTTTTATAAACCCCCTTGAATCCCACCTTGATTTGATGCACTCCTCCCTCAACCCATAAATGAAAATACTTCAGTTTTTTGTACTTATAGCTTTCATAAGGCTTTTTCACTTCCCATATTCATCACATAGAAGAATTTCCTCCAGCCCTTACTTTGTGATTACAAATTTGCTACAGTTTATTTAAAATTGGGGGTTAAAGAGGTTATCCCCTATATATAAAAAATCACAATGGAACTACCATTTCACTTAGTGTTGTCTTTTCCTGTTAATATTTTGTAACTGACAAATTTAGTAAGCTTTATTTCTATCTTACTGCTTTCATTATCCTATTGTTCCTGACTCAGGCACCCTCTGGGGGCTCTCTAGTTGTCTTAACTCTGATACCTTAGGCCCCCTTTGGGGTTCTCTAGTTTTCCATAAATACTGGTCCTTCCCTTGGACCATGAATGAAATTCATTTGATTACAAGACAATCAAACCGGAGTGCCCCTTCCTCCTCTTCAGATCAGTTCCACTTGACTATACAAGTATTTTCCCCTTTCCCTTGGCTCTTTGAAGCCTTTTCATTGCTTCTCATTTGGCTCTTCAGTAGCCCACTGTACTCCCTCCTTCTCCAAATAACCTTGATACTAATTCTAAACTCTTCACTGAGGAGGAATCATGCAAACTTCCTCATTGTTAATTCATGGCATGTTCCTTACAATCCTTACCTTTTACAAAAGTACCACTTACCTGCAAAAATTTCCAAAATTTGATCAAACAATGCAGGTCAAAAGAATCAAAAGGAACTTATTCTTTGCTGAACAAAAAAATTTTTCTATAAAAGAATCAGGTTTGCAAAAAATTCATGTTTTAAACATTCAGCAGAAGCACTCATTTGACCTAATATTCCACGCATGCCATTACTCTCAACCTTCTTAACTCTTTATTCATGGACTGGTGGATCAGGAAAAAACCTTTTTTTATAAATGATTGCTGGATCCTATCAGTTATATGTTAGAATTTGAGTTTTTATATATGTGACTTCCACTGGAGTTTGAAGTATCTTTGATTAGATTGATTTGATTTTTATTATTGTTTTTATTGAAGTATTAAAATAATGGGTAAAATATAACTAGGCTGTGTTTTCTGTATTGTGATTGTCAGACTGTCCAATCATAAGCATTTCAAATACCATGTCACTTAAACTGCTTATGTTAATTTTTGCCTTATTCATTTTGTACTCAACCACTTGTTAGCCAATCATGTATTTAGTATATATAAACCATGGTGCTCTCAAGTGGAATTCAATGACCTGTTAATTCACCAAGTAAACCGGAGTGTCCTTTTTCCTCCTGATCTCATGTCCGTTACGCTTGACGTTACAAGCACCTTTCACTCATTTATTAATCCCTTCATCCAATTTGAGCTTAAGCTCTTTTTAATTTTACACGGTTAAAAAGCTCTTCTCAACCTGAGCCAACCATACTCAATGCAAACTGTCCGCCTTCAATAGTCTCATCCCAAAAATCAATCTTCAACTCTTTTGGCGAGGGGTTGAGATGAGGATGAGCCTTGTCATTGACAATTAAGCTCATCCCATCCATTCACTTCAATGCTCTGGAACAACCATCAACAAAACTATGCAACATGGGTTGTTCCAATGGAAGCTACATTTGACAACATGAACGCACTGGACATTGTGACCAAATCTTCATGAATCAAACCTGGCATTGATTCCAATCGCTCAATTTTCTGGTACAAACGGGAAAGGTTGGGTTTGTGCATTCCAAGCAGAGATCTTGAGGGCTGCAGGTTATAGGGTCGGCTGATTTACAAGTCTGTTCCTAATCGATCCATTGGATTTAATCCAACTTGATGGAAATGATGTTGACCGGGAGATGTTTGAAGAAACTCAATCTTATGTTTGGAAGCCTCAATTTGAATTTGATCTTGCTGTTGTTGAAGTTGGTCTTGGCGGTGAGATGGATGCAAGGAACAATTTTGGCTCTCCCAATCATCTCGTTCGTTTCTTCACTTGACTTGCTTGGATTCGATCTGGAGACAAATCTCAAGAACATTGGTTGGACGTTGGATTTATTGTTCCCATCTAGCTCCAACCACCAACATCAATCCTGATCTCAAGCTCAAGATCACCTCAAGTCAATTGATCCTTGATTCTTGATCCTATTTGGTAGATTGAACTGCGGTCCTTTAGATCATCATCCTATCATCACCACCACTAATGGTTCATGTTCATCCAATTTGATCCATCAATCTTCTTCAAACTCAACTTACGATTTGATTCAATCAACTCATCCATTTAGGAACTTGAGCACTAGTATCTTGGCTCAACAAATCCTTTGATCAAGCCTTTGCTTCCGTTTCCAACGCCCCATTGGGTGATCAATCAATCCATCAACCAACTAAGATTGGCCGGAATCAGTCAACCTAAGGATCACTACCTCTTTGAACTCATCACCATTGATCTTGTTATTGCGTCCATTCAACCTGGGAGGATTGGCCTGCTGCGTTCACACTCCACCTACATTTTTTTTTATCAATCATCCATCAATCTTTTTACTCTCATTTGAGTACTCAACTCAGAAAATCATCCAACTCAATTTTGTCTATTCAATGCAATCAAATCCAACCTTGAACAATTCAATGCATCTTATGAGTAATTCACCATTTGAACTGAAGAATATTCCAGCAAATAATAGATATCATTAAGATAGCAGTTAGGATCAAATATGCCCCAGGGAGTTTACAAGTTATTCAGCTCATCTTATTAATCAGTCACTAACCTGTATGTAGAATTCTTCCAACAGTTAGTAGAAAATTATATTAATTGAAGAAAAAGAGTTAGATTCCTTTTTAGGACAGTAACTTCCTCCAGTGCAAGTCAAGCGGGTGTGTTAGAATTTGAGTTTTTATATATGTGACTTTCACTGGAGTTTGAAGTATCTTTGATTGGATTGATTCAATTTTTATTATTGTTTTTATTGAAGTATTAAAATAATGGGTAAAATATAACTAGGCTGTGTTTTCTGTATTGTGATTGTCAGAATGTCCAATCATAAGCATTTCACATACCATGTCACTTAAACTTCTTGTTAAAGTGATGAATTGATTATACTAAAAAATGGGAACTGGAACCAATAATAACAATCACCAAGAGCACAAAACAAGGATAATCAAGAATAGGAAAAAGAAATTGGACACATGGCAGTTGAGTGGTTGAGGCGTTGAGATCAAGGTTGCAGTCAAGGAGTTGAGGTTTCGTGAGGAAGGACAGTGGTGAAAATATAGAGACAAGGCTGAAGGAGTCACGAGAAGAACAAAAGTATTCAATACAAGGAAATAAATGAGAATTGATGGAAATTTACAAATATCTCACCGGGCACGCAGACAGGGCTTGATGAGTTACTTCAGGCAAAAGAGCAGGGAACAGGATGTGAGGATAGGGATGGAAGAGGTGATTGTGGTTGGTTGTGGTCATGGTGAGAGCTGAAAAAGGAGGATGGTGGCGGTTATGACAGTCATGATACGAGAGTGAGATGTTCTAAGGTGAAGTGAATGAGCTAACTCCTGCCTCTCCCTATTAAGCGGTCTACTAGACAACTGAGTGGAAGTTTGGAGTAGTTTGAAGCAAGGGTAGATTAGGAGTATCCACACAGCTCCCCTGTCTGATTGAGACCCGCGGCTGCATGCCAAGTGAAATGACCCCACAACTTAACACCCCACCATGCCTGGAGAGATATTACCCTAGCAATTACAACCAGAGACCACAGCAAAGAGAGAAAAAAATAAAACATCACGAAAAGAAAATATCACGAGTGGCCTGAGTGAATGAAAGGAAAAAGAAGTCCAATACTTTGGACTGAGGCCGCCTTAGTTAGGGTGTCAGCTAACATTTGAGAGGATTTTACAAGGTTGACTTTGATCTGCTGAGCTTGGAGTTTGTCCCTCATTCCTTTTGTCTTTAATTCCAAGTGCCTGGTCTTTGAGTTCAAGCCAAACTTGCATATTTTGTCGTCCAGTCCGCTGTTGTTGATGTTGAGGGGAATCACTGTCAATGAGAAGCCAAAGATGTCATTCACTAGCGCTTTGATCCATGTAGCCTTGAGATAGGAATCCACTATGGCGTTTAATTCAGCGTCAGTGGATGACCAGATGATGTTGCTTTGCTTGCAACTGTTCCAGGACACTAATGTAACGCTTTGCACTTAAGGATTATTGTCTTCACCACTTCAACATATCCTCTCCTCAGTACCATCTACCTCAGTCTAAAAGTGTGACACAAATAAAAGCACAACATCAATGGTGCAATCCGCTATTTCCTCTGGCTCGCGCTGACCTTCCAATCTTGGCAACCAACTCAGTATATAATTGCAAACTTTGCAGTTAACTCCATACCGGTCGACCATCTATTATGAGATCCAATCTCCTTCCCTGGCCAATCAACAGCCTTGGACTTCCATCTTTGGTCATGCATTTTTTGTTAGTTTGCATCTACATCTAACCAAGCCATCACCACTGTATAGTTCGAAATTGGACTAGTTCCTACCCTGCATACACTATTACCTCTCATTTGCATAACCTTCAACGTCACTCGATCTTATCCCAATTTGTCATGCAAATGTACGCTCAGATTCTATTGTCTTGCACTTGCGCTAAGGCCTTGGATATATACCACTGCTTCATTTCCTATTCCTTACTGTCATTCATTGCCTCACCGCTTCACCTTTAGTTTGCTCATCATCAGGTTGTATCTAGTCACTTTGGATTACCTTATAAGGGCTATCTCCTTGCCTGATGATTGTCTCCTCAGTTAGTTAATTTCATATGTTCTTGCATTTTGCTGCAACCTAGTTATCACATTGGACTCAGGTTTAGTTTCCTTCTTCGGAACACTTTCCATCATCTTGCCATTTATTGAGTGGCATAACCAAGTTTGCACTTTGCAATTGGTTCTCGCTATCCGCACTTGGTATTCCTTTGCGCTCACAATCATCTAAGAATTGCCCTATAGTACGTGGGGTGGTTGTGTGACAGTAAATTAACTAAATCAACTCATCTATCGTAGCGTGCCAACCTATAGTAGACTTCTTCTTTCTCGATGTCACGTACTCGCTCAACCGGGAACGCTTCCCTTGCCCCTTAAAATGATGAGATTCATTGGGTAGGGAAAACCAGCGCTCCCTGGGCCCAACAACCCTTAGATCCAGTTCCTCCTTCCAAATCACCATCTGTGGAACCTCTAGATGATCCTTGGGCTCCTCCATGGAATGGTCCGACAGACCCTCTCGCAGAATTCGCAGACTCCGACCATTCTTCCGATGAAACCTTGACTCGTGGTAGACCAGGGGTTTGCACTACTGCTCTCAAGCCCGATGCTCCAACCCTGCTTTCAACATTGATCCAGGCCCTCACTCATGGTGCCCAGTGATATACTCCAAGCACTCCTAGTTTTTGCACTCCAGGCATGAAACAACCTGATCACTTTACTGGAGAACATCCTCATAAGCTTAGATCCTACCTACAGTCTTGTAAAATCATCTTTTCAAACGACTCCAACAATTTCCCTTCCAATAGACATAAAGTTATGTATGCTTCTTCCTTCTTAGGAGGTAGAGCCTCGCAGTGGTTCAAACCGTACCTTGAACTTTTATCCAACAACAGTCCCACTTGTATTCTCAACAACTGGGACAAGTTCAAGCAACAATTGTTCACCCTTTTTGGTGATCCCAATGAAGTTTGAAAAGCCAAATACAAACTTAATAGTTTAGTTATGAAGGAGAATAGTAGAGCCACGGTTATATTTCTCATTTTTGAACCTTGCAGTCTTGCATCCAGTGGAACAAGGCCGCTCTTCTATTCCATTTCCAAAAGGGTTTACCGGCACGCTTAATCAAACAGCTCGCAGTTGGGGGTGATAAGACAACCTTGATTCAACAGCTAATCAATTGAGTGATTGAGCTTGATAATGGCTATCATGACAAGAATTGCTCCCGGCAAAACAACCATGGATCATCCACCTCGGCTCCAAAGGTGGACAACTCCTCAAAGCAAAACACAAGGAACCCAAAACCATCCAAAACGACCCCGACTTTGAACTCCAACTTGAAAGGGAAAGCCGTTGTGGTGACCAATCCGGGACACCACGCAAAAAAAAAAAAAAAAAAAATAATAATAATAATAATAATAAATATTTTTCGGTTGTACCCCTATGGGTACCTTCATTTCCCCCCATCTCTCAACTTCTCCCTGTCCTAACGGTCTAGGACAGGCCTCTTGCCTGTCTCTCTGCTTCGACCCTCTCTTCCTATGTTCAACTCCCACTTGTCGCGCTCGCGGCTCTGACTTTTGGCGACACGAGCAATCGTTGAACCCCCCTACAACATCTCGATTCGATCCCTTCTACACTTCCTGATCCTTTACCATCCAACCCATCATCCTCCCTCCAACCTTCATCCTCCCTCCCAAGACAAAAATTTTAAACGGAATAACCTATTGTCTTCATCCTAACACTCACACCCTCCCCCTCCTACAATTGAGCTCGAAGGTCATTCAGAGTGATCAAGAAAGAGTCGTGAGACTAGACTGGTTTGACTCCCCAAGCCAACCACACACCATTGAGATACATACAATACTACTCATTCACTAATCTACTTACGACATGCTCATCAACTCATCATTGAACCTTGGTCAATCTAACTCAGATCATCCTCCAGCTCAATCCAATCAACCCATCAGAAAAAAGTTCATCGGTCAAAACCCCCGGTCAATTAGGACCATCTCACTTCACCATTCACCCCCTACTCGAACCTTTCCCCCATCTCTACTCCCAATAGAGAGCACCAGTATCCATTCCTCAAATCGGTCGTCCAGCATCACCAGTCGGATGTCAAGAAATCCATCTCCACCCCCGATCCAATCCAGGGCTACCTCAAAGTTGATCGACCATCAGGCTCAGATGCTTCTTAACATCAGTCTGGCTTGGAAGAAAAAGGACCCGATTGAACTCATCCCATCCCATCCTCGCCCATCATCCAATCCGATCCGACCGATGACTGCAAGCGACCGCTCGCGGCCGTCGGAACCTTCACCCCGTTGTCGCCGCCGATTGGGCGACGACAGCTGTTGTCAACACCCGCGACAGCGGTCGCGGGTGTCCATCTGGTTGCCCGCGGTCATTCTCGACGCGGGCGACATCTCTTTCTCCTCTCATGCAATTTTTTTTTTTTTTTTTTTTTTTTTTTTTTATTATGTTTTCATTTTCCCGCACCTATTTGTAGTATCACTTGTACATAGTATACAGGGCCTCATGTCCATAAAAGGAGGGGCTCTCCCCTGCCTTTTGGCCCAGCATCAGAGGATCCCAACATCCTATCAGACCATCATCATAAGCAATTTATCCGTGGGCATCCTTCCCCACTTATCTGAGCAAATTATCCGGGTATATCTATGATTGCCCCTTGATCCTTTGAGCCTCCATACTCAAACTCTGTCCCTTGTGACCTTGTTCCTTATCACCAACTAATAGCCTTGCTGGTTGAAGAAGAATTCCTGTCTGTCTGAATTCTTGGGTGTGTTATACCACTCTGATCCTTTTTTCCGACCATACTGGTCTTGATCTCTCCTTGATCATCTTTCTGGAGCCAATCATGTTTGATTGAAGAGGTTTTATTAAGCTTAAAACCTGGAGTGTTATACCTCCCTTCTTCTTTAAGGTTGAATTTTGCCACGCTATTCTTGAGTCCCTTGAGAAGTGTTGGGATATTCTTGCTCAAATTTGTTATTGATTTGCGTCTAGAGATTCATAAACAAATTGCTTTTGTTTTGTTCAGCCTCCCACAGTTATCTGGTACCCTTCAAGCGCTTGAGTGCGGAGAGTTGGGCAGGTTCATTGAGAACCTGGAGGTTGGTTGGGATTGAGTTGATCTTTCCTAATCAGCTGCTGACGACCAGAGTTATTAGCTTGTGGGCGTTGTTACTTACAACTGCCTTGTTCTTTTGAACTCTGAACAAACCTTGACTTATTTGTTCAAGTCTTTACCTGCACCATCTTGCCTCAGATAGTGTTGTTTCCATTGCTACCGACAACTCTTATCCTCTTCCCTTGCTTTGATTTCTCACCCATAAGGTTCTGGACCTTGATTCCAGTTACATTTAAATATTATTGTAACTCCTAGGAGGGAAGCCTAAACAGCACCTTTCCCCTCCACAGAACTACCACGGCCTAGCACCGTTTGGAGTCTTACATTTGGTCCCCCGGGCCGGGATCAAACCAGCAACCTTGGGATTTACAGTCCCAAGACATTTAAAGTCAACCTTGAAATCCAATCTTTTTTTTCCATTCTCAAATCTGATCTGTGGAGGCAACTTATCCTAGAAGTAAGTCCTCCCAATTTGTGCACTGCTTGGGCAAGATACTTGTTGTTTTTGGCGAAACCCTACTCTTGCCACACTCGTGAGCCACTTTGGAAATCTGCTCTTTGGATCCCCTAGGAACTCTGTTATTCGATATGGCATCTTCCGCTACTCCAACCACCCCTGTCCAACCAAAGATGGTAAAGATCAAACCTCAGAACAAGAACTTAGGCTTCAACGGTACAAATGTCAAGCGATTCTTGGACTCCCATGAAATGGCTGCTGAAGTGGATGGAGCTAGTGAATTTGATATGGCTTATCAGTTACGATTCTTTATCTCCTCTGATGAAGTTATGGAGGTAATCGAGTCTTTCGAGGGATTTGAATCCCACAACTGGACGCTTCTCAGCGAGGCTATGTTGGCATAGTGGGGTAAAATAGATGTGGCCAGATTTACTCTGCAGGATTTGGATGCTCTGGTTTCTCAGTGGATCTCCAATGGTGGTATTTCTTCAGCCTCTGACTATCAGATTTTTAGGAAGTCTTGGGATCCCATTCAAAACTATCTTATCTGAAACAATCACATTGACACAGTGGACAAAATTTGAGCAAAGTTCTTCCAATCTTTTTTTTCGGCTGTGCAGGAAAGGATTAAAGAAGAACTGGTCAAATCTGGATCCATGATTACCACCAGGGATAATTGATTCAAGCTCCCTGTTTTTCTCACCCTTAGGAGTACTGTGGATAAAGTCATGAAAGGTCAAACTGCGCTTACCTTTGAAAAGCCTAGAACTACTGAACCAGTCCATGCTCCTTCTTTTAAAGAGTCAAACAATATTATGATTAAAATGGAGGCAGATAGTAGGCCTAAATCAGATCCTAATTCCAATCGAGAACCTACCACTATAGATGAAATCACCAAGTTACTTAGAGCCTTTGAGAACAAAATAGATCAAAAGATTTCCTCGCTAGCTATGCCTAAAACCCCTTCTTCTGTCCCCAAATCAACTCTGGTCTGTTACTACTGTCATAGGGAAGGCCATGGAACCGGAAGATGCCAAGAACTTCAGAAGGACCTAAAGGAAAAATTGGTAGAGCAGAGGAGAAACAATTACTTCCTCCCTAATGGTGCCCTAATCCCTTTTGACTTGTCTTGTCCTATCCAACATGTGGTGGCCTCTTACCAGCCATCACCTCCTGTGAAAGCATCTCTTGCTTCCTTTGAATTTCGATCATCCTGTGGTACCCTCCAACCTTGGTATCCTCCAGCTATTTCTTCCTCTAGTCTTGCTGGGACTACTTATCAATCTGATCCAGCCAGGAAACGACATGAGGAACCTAAACCTCATAAGGCTCCTTCCTTGCCAACTTCAATCCTTCGAAAACCCGTTTAACATCGATCATCACTCAAGTCTCCTTCCTCTGATGTAGAAGACATGGAGGTGGAAAAGGAACCACTCATGGAAATGTTCCCAGATCACCCTGATCCTTCTCCCTCACCTCAACCTTCTAATCCTATCTAAGATTCTGCGTCACCTGAACTTCCTCCCTCCACCCAGCCCAAAGTTTGATTTGAAAGGGGCATCTCCAAGGATCACCCCAAGCTGTGGAGGGAGTATTAAAGAAAATTTCTGATCTCAAAATTCCTGATCTATCTGTGGCTGAACTCCTATCAATCTCTCCATCTGTTGCTGAAGGAATGAAGAAATGGGTCTCTCGTCGACGTGTGGAAATTGGCCCTGAAGAACTCAAAGTCTCCTCTGGCACTTTAATGGAGGACTCTGGTGAAACCAGTCCTTCTATAGAATCCAACCTTTATTCCTGTCCCCTTGTCTTTCTTCCTTGTTATCTTGGTGACTCAGCTAAAACTGTTTCTCCTCTTGTGGATTCTGGATCTTAGCTTAACTTAATCTTTGATGCTATGGCCTGCAAGCTCAAACTTAGTCCTAGGGTCAGCTTCAACTCTGCAGTGTATGGGATAGGAAATCAAGCTTGTGAACTGGTTGGTATTTCTGAAGATGTACCAGTCAGGATTGGTAGAAATGTTGTTGGAACTTGCCACTTTTGGATCACTCATTTGGACAGTCCTATGATCTTGGGACGACCCTTCTTAATGGACTTTAGTGCAACCCTGATGTTTTCTGATCAAGTTGGGGAGAGAATTCTTCTCCCTGATTCTGATGGCAGGAAAATTGAAGTTCCTCTTTGCTCTTTGGATTCTGGACGTTGGGAAAAGATTTGCCTGGTCATTCTCCCAAATCATCTTTTAAGGGAAAGCAGAAGGATAACTCTAGTTCCTCTCATTTTTTAGGGGAATAGTTGATCCTACTAATGGTTGTAGTTCTTTTCAGCCTCAGACTGCAACTCAAGGGTCAACTCCCATCCCTCAGGCTTATTTTTCATTCCTTTCATCATTCTCTTCTGAGCTCAAGAATATTAAAAAACAAAAATATATCAAAATAGAAAAATCCAAAAATATTTCTTCTCCTTCTCTCTCTGGATCTGTTGTGTCTTCTTTTCCTTCTACGTTTGAGTCTGATCAATCTTCTCTCAGTTCCGGTTCGAATCTCCGCAAAAAGTCTAAACTAGATGCTAATTGCAATTTCGTTTTTGGTGGTTTTGGTATGAAGGAATATGGGCTTCAGTGGAGGCAATTTGGGGTACAAGTAAGTCCTCCCAATTGTGCACTTCCAGGGAAATCTTTTACCGTCATTTTTGAAACCCTACCTTGTGCCACACATGTGAGCAACGTATTATCTCCTGGTTCTCCTTTTATGGAAAAGGCACCCTTCAAGGATATTGCAGAACATTGGACTTGGAAGATGTTGGAACTTGGACTCAGCTTTCAAAATCAAGTCTCTCTGGTCAACTCTTGGAGGAAACAAGAACTTCTCTCTTTTGCCACCAAGTATAAACCAGTTGCTAAGAAGATCCAACCAGTTAACCAGCCTATGCCTCTCAACCTCAATCCTCCCCTTATGCGTCCTCCTCTATCTCGCGATCCTTACTGTGGTCTTCCTCAATCTCTTACTGGTCCCTTTTTGCCTAATGGACGGGTCACTGAAGAACGTCTGAAGGTGGTAAACTTTGGTCCAGATGGATGGCTTCTTCCTGATGAGTTAAATTTAATCAAAAATGTCTTATCTCTAAGGGAAAAATCTATTGCTTTCTGTGAAAACAAGAGAGGTCTCTTGCGGGAATCCTATGGCCTCCCTTATATCATCCCTGTAGTTGAACATGATCCTTGGCAAAAGAAAAAGATCCCTATCCCTGCTGCTAAAGTTGACGAATTCATCAAGTTGGTCCGGGAACGAGTTCGAACTGGCCTGTATGAAAAGTCAACTTCTAGTTACTCCAGCCCCGTCTTCTGTGTCCTCAAGAGTAATGGTAAACTTAGAATAGTTCATGATCTTCAACCTCTTAATAAAGTTTCTATTAAAGACTCTGGTATCCCTCCTGCTACTGAAGAATTTGTTGAATCTTTTGCGGGAAGAGCTTGCTATTGTCTAGGGGATATTATGGGTGGCTATGACGAACGATCCTTACATCCTATTTCTCGTCCTCTCACTACTTTTGATACTCCTCTTGGTCAATTTCAACTTACTCGATTGCCTCAAGGAGCCACCAACTTGGTTGCAGTCTATCAGGCTCAGATGATGTGGATCCTCCATGATGAAATCCCTGATCATGCTGGTATCTTTATTGACGATGGCGGAATTAAAGGTCCAGTATCTGACTATGATAATGAGCTCTTACCTTGGCATTCAGGAATTTGTTGTTTTATCTGGGACTATGCTACTACCTTGGAGAGGATACTGTTTTGAATCAAGGAATCTGGCCTTACTGTCTCTGGATCTAAACTGGTGGCTTGTTTCCCTGCTCTGGAAATTGTTGGTCATGTGGTCTGCAAGGAAGGAAGAAGGATGGCAACAGCCAAAGTCAACAAGATCATCTCTTGGCCTACCCCAATCAATCCAACTGAAGTTAGGGGCTTTCTAGGTGTTGTCACTTATGTTAGAATCTTTATCCCATCTTTATCCAAAATCTGTGCACCCTTGCGTCGTCTAACCAGAAAAGATGCTGAATGGATTTGGACCCAAGAATGTGAATGTGCTTTCCAGCTACTCAAGAGGATAGTTGGTAAAGACATAGTTTTGAAAAAGATCTCTTATGGACCTGGAGCTGGCAAGATCAAGCTGGCTGTTGATTCTAGTTATCAATCTTTTGGGGCCGTCCTTACTCAGGAAGATGAAAACGGTTGGGACCGTCCTGCTCTTTATGAATCTTTGTTGTTTTCAGATGTAGAATCTAGATACTCCCAGCCCAAACTGGAACTCTGTGGTGTGGCTTGAATGATGAAGAAACTTCAAACTGTTCTCTGGGGCCAACATTATGAATTGCAAGTTGATGCTTGATCCATCATTGAAATGATCAAAGCTCCTAGTCTTCCCAATGCTCCTATGACTCGTTGGGTGGCCTTTATCCAGCTTTTCTCTTTTGATATTTTTCACAGGCCGGGAAAATCTTTCACCATGCCTGACAGGTTATCTCGACGACCTCTGGGGGACAACGAATCTGATTTTGGAACCGATTTCAATGAAGAGGAACCTTTAATCCAACCTATTTTCTCTTTTTCTTCTCAAAATTATTCTGGCTTTCAACAAGGCTTCTGGTTTAATTTAGAGCAGTACCTTTCAACTCTTCAAAAAACTCCTGATCTCTCTGCTAAAGAATTTCGATCTCTTAAACAAAAGTCTTCTAATTTTTTTGTTTAAGGCTCTAGACTTATGAAGAGAGGCAATCCTTGTGCTCTTATTGTTGTTACTATTCCCTCTAAACAAGATTCTATCCTTGAAAGTCTCCATGAAGGCCTTGGTCATTGTGGGGAAACTGAAACTTATCGACGACTATCCAAACGGTTCTGGTGGCCATCTTTGAAGAAATCCGTCTCCCAATGGTGCAAGAGTTGTGAAGTTTGTCAAAAACGTGATCTTAGGCGCCCATCTGAAAGTCGTTATCCTACTGGGGAGTCCACTGTCTTTGGAAGGATTGCTATGGATGTGGTTCATATTAAGGCAGGTGGTGCTAAGTACCTCATTGTGGCTAGAGATGATTTTTCCAGATGGGTTGAAGCAAAATTTCTTAAGAACCTTAGCTCTGAATCAGTGGCAGCTTTCCTCTACGAGACCTGGACAATGCGTTATGGCCTGGCTCGATCTTACTCTACTGATGGTGGCTCTGAATTTGGGGGCAAGCTCCCTGAAATGATTCAATCCCTTCCTGGACAACATAGAGTTACTACTCCTTATTATCCTGAAGGCCAAGGCATGGTGGAACAAGGCCATGCCCCTTTGAAGGCTGCACTTGTTAAACTGGCTGGTGAAAGTGGCAAGAATTGTTGCAAATTCCTTCCTCCTGTTCTCTTCTCTGATCAAATCTCAACCAAAAGGACTACTGGCTACTCACCTTATGAAATCATCTTTGGTCAAAGAGGAGTCCTTCCTTTGGATCTGGAAATGGAATCTTTCTTGGGTGTCTCTTGGGAAGAGGTGTCCTCAACTACTGATCTGTTAGTTGCTAGATCCAAGCAACTTGAGCAAAGTGAAGACGTTCGTGATTAAGCTTATCAAAAGATGATGGATTCCAGAGCAAAATCCTTCCATTATTGGGAGGACAAGCACTCTAATCGAATCAGGGAACCCTTGAACCCTGGTGACCTAGTTTTAGCTTATAATGAATCTTTGGAGACCCAGTGGGGCAAGCTTTTCTCTAATCTTTGGAATGGCCCTTATCGAGTGGTTCATCAAGTTAGAGGTGGATCTTATGTCTTGGAGGAGCTGGATGGTACTCGGTTGGCCAGAAGGTTCTCTGCTGATCAATTCAAGAAGTTTCATTGTCGTGGGGGCAACTTATCTCAGAAGTAAGTCCTCCCAATTGTGCACCACCAGGGTCGTTTGCTGCGTTTTTGTTGTAAAACTGTACTGTATGCCACATAAGTGAGCACCTGGGACGCCCTCCTTGTTCTATTCCTGCCGCTTCTAGGGCTCATTTGGAAGAATCAAGATATTTTCATCAACTCGTCAATTGCTCTCAAGATCAAGAAATGGCCAATCTTTGCTTCAAATTCTTTGTTCCCTGCTTTTCTTTTTTTTAATTCCTTCAAATTTTAGATGCAGACTAGGGACAGTCTGTAAGTTGGAAAGAGATGTGGTGACCAATCCGGGACACCATGCAAAAAAAAAAAAAAAAAAAAAAAAAAACAAAAAAAAAAAAAAAAAAAAAAAAAATAATAATAATAAATATTTTTTGGTTGTACCCCTATGGGTACCTTCATTTCCCCCCATCTCTCAACTTCTCCCTGTCCTAACGGTCTAGGACAGGCCTCTTGCCTGTCTCTCTGCTTCGACCCTCTCTTCCTATGTTCAACTCCCACTTGTCGCGCTCGCGGCTCTGAATTTTGGTGACACGAGCAATCGTTGAACCCCCCTACAACATCTCGATTCGATCCCTTCTACACTTCCTGATCCTTTACCATCCAACCCATCATCCTCCCTCCAACCTTCATCCTCCCTCCCAAGACAAAAATTTTAAACGGAATAACCTATTGTCTTCATCCTAACACTCACACCCTCCCCCTCCTACAATTGAGCTCGAAGGTCATTCAGAGTGATTGAGAAAGAGTCGTGAGACTAGACTGGTTTGACTCCCCAAGCCAACCACACACCATTGAGATACATACAATACTACTCATTCACTAATCTACTTACGACATGCTCATCAACTCATCATCCAACCTTGGTCAATCTAACTCAGATCATCCTCCAGCTCGATCCAATCAACCCATCAGAAAAAAGTTCATCGGTCAAAACCCCCGGTCAATTAGGACCATCTCACTTCACCATTCACCCCCTACTCGAACCTTTCCCCCATCTCTACTCCCGATTGGGAGCACCAGGATCCATTCCTTGAATCGGTCGTCCAGCATCACCAGTCGGATGTCAAGAAATCCATCTCCACCCCCGATCCAATCCAGGGCTACCTCAAAGTTGATCGACCATCAGGCTCAGATTCTCCTTAACATCAGTCTGGCTTGGAAGAAAAAGGACCCGATCGAACTCATCCCATCCCATCCTCGCCCATCATCCGATCCAATCCGACCAACGACCGCGAGCGACTGCTCGCGGCCGTCGGAACCTTCACCCCGTTGTTGCCGCCAATCGGGCAACGACAGCTGTTGTCGACACCCGCGACCGCTGTCGCGGGTGTCCATCTGGTTGCCCGCGGTCATTCTTGATGCAGGCGACATCTCTTTTTCCTCTCATGTAATTTTTTTTTTTTTTTTTTTTTTTTTTTTTTTTTTTTTTTTTTTATGTTTTCATTTTCCCGCACCTATTTGTAGTATCACTTGTACATAGTATACAGGGCCTCATGTCCATAAAAGGAGGGGCTCTCCCCTGCCTTTTGGCCCAGCATCAGAGGATCCCAACATCCTATCAGACCATCATCATAAGCAATTTATCCGTGGGCATCCTTCCCCACTTATCTGAGCAAATTATCCGGGTATATCTATGATTGCCCCTTGATCCTTTGAGCCTCCATACCCAAACTCTGTCCCTTGTGACCTTGTTCCTTATCACCAACCAATAGCCTTGCTGGTTGAAGAAGAATTCCTGTCTGTCTGAATTCTTGGGTGTGTTATACCACTCTGATCCTTTTTTCCGACCATACTGGTCTTGATATCTCCTTGATCATCTTTCTGGAGCCAATCTTGTTTTATTGAAGAGGTTTTATTAAGCTTAAAACCTGGAGTGTTATACCTCCCTTCTTCTTTAAGGTTGAATTTCGCCACGCTATTCTTGAGTCCCTTGAGAAGTGTTGGGATATTCTTGCTCAAATTCATTATTGATTTGCGTCTAGAGCTTCATAAACAAACTTCTTTTGTTTTGTTCAGCCTCCCACAGTTATCTGGTACCCTTCAAGAGCTTGAGTGCGGAGAGTTGGGCAGGTTCATTGAGAACCTGGAGGTTGGTTGGGATTGAGTTGATCTTTCCTAATCAGCTGCTGACGACCAGAGTTATTAGCTTGTGGGCGTTGTTACTTACAACTGCCTTGTTCTATTGAACTCTGAACAAACCTTGACTTATTTTTTCAAGTCTTTACCTGCACCATCTTGCCTCAGATAGTGTTTTTTCCATCGCTACCGACAACTTTTATCCTCTTCCCTTGCTTTGATTTCTCACCCATAAGGTTCTGGACCTTGATTCCAGTTACATTTAAATATTATTGTAACTCCTAGGAGGGCAGCCTAAACAGCACCTTTCCCCTCCACAGAACTGCCACGGCCTAGCACCGTTTGGAGTCTTACACCGTTGCCAAAACTCCGAAGTTCCTGGACAAGGAAACCGGGATGCTTTGAAGTGAGGAACAACTGCAAAGGGAAAATAACGTGCTGTATATTTATTGTGGAGGGAAACATGATTTTTACAGCTGTGCAAAGCGATTAGCGCGTGAAGCGGCTAAGCAGTCAAAAAATTAGCTTGTAGTTTTTCTGAAACTTGCAAGGAAAACTACACATTATCTAAATCACCGCGGGTAAATCTTTGCACTTGTGAGTCACTAGGTGCTCCAAGTTTGAGATTTATCCTATTCCATTCTGACAACACTCCTTATCAAGTATTACTTGATTCCGGCGCTAATGTTTCCTTCATTAGTGAATCTTTCGCCACTTCACAGAATCTTATCTGTTCCAAGATAGATAAATTTCCCATCTATCTAGTAAGTAGTGCGACTGAACCGTCTTATTGGGTTTCCCAAAAGGGAAAAAGGGAACTTTGCATTTTCCAATTTCCCCAGCTTCAAATGGGATTTATTTGTCTTGGCTATACCCGGAATGGATGATACCATTCTAGGCCACGATTTCCTAGTTTACTGGAATCCGGATGTGAATTGGCAAGAAGGAGTAATTAACCTTCAAACCTTGCAACCCCAGAACGCTAACCTTTCCGTCAATCAGGAATTAAACAGCCTACCTGACACTGTCATTGAGGTGGATGACACTTTTCCACCAGGAGATTTGCAATATCCTGACCTTCATTCTCAAATCCCCTGTTCAGATTTAGGAGTTATCGCTTACCTATCCAGCTTACCTCTATCCTGTTCCTTCAAAGAGAATCAGACACCAACCAAAAGGTGTATTTTGAGCTTTCTAATCCTCTCGCACCATGCAAGCACCTCAAACCCGGTGCTGAAAGATGATGAGATTGAAGATTTAGAAATCATTCAAGAGTCTTTACCTTTGGTTTATCATGACTTTGCTGACGTCTTTTCAGCGGCAAAAGCAGATAAGCTGCCTCCATCCCTTCCTTATGATCAAAAGATCAAACTTACTGGCCCACCTCCGGCACCAGGACAAGTTTAATCTCTCTTGACGCAAGAATCAATTGCGCTTCAAGACTATATTGCGGAAAATGTAGCAAAAGGATTTCTTCGACCAAGCAATTTTAACACCGGTTCCCCTGTTCTATTTGTACCAAAAAAGGACAGCAGACTTTGCCTTTTTGTTGACTACAGGAAACTGAACCAGGTAACCCAGAAGAATGCCTATCCAGTACCGCCTATGTCACATCTCCTTACCCTCTTCCATGAAGCTACTTATTTCTCAAAATTAGACCTTTGAGGTGCCTATAACCTAATTCGCATTAAAGAAGGTCATGAGTATTTAACTGCAATGCAAACCCGGTTCGGCAGCTATGAGTATACCGTCATTCCTTTTGGCCTCTGCAACTCTCCTTCCACTTTCCAACATTTTGTCAACAACATCTTTTCCAATCTTGTAGGTAAATACCTTGTGTAATGTCTCAATGATATACTTGTCTACTCGAAAAACCTTGAAGATCACATCGCACATGTGCAAGAGGTGCTGCAGCGACTTTGCAAGAATGACCTGTTTGCAAAAGCCTCTAAGTGCAAGTTCCATTCCTCCTCTCTTCATTTTCTAGGTGTCGTAGTCTTGCAGCAAGGACTATCAATGGATCCATCCAAAAGCAAACACATATTAGACTGGCCCCAACCTTCTTCCGTTAAATCTCTTCAAGTTTTCCTTGGTTTCAGTAATTTCTATAGAAGGTTTATTGCGCGTTACGCTGAAAAAACCGTGAATCTTACTAACCTTCTTAAAAAAGACACTCCTTTTATTTTTACCAAACAAGCTGCTTTGGAGTTCGAAGCTCTGAAGAAAGCGTTCACCACTGCTCCGATACTTGCTCACTTTAACGAGTTAGGTTGCACTATTGTTGAAACAGACGCAAGCGACTAAGCGATTGCAGGAGTCATCTTTCAGTTTTGTCCTTCCACTTCACTCTTTCACCCTGTAGCTTTCGAGTCTGGCAATTTGCTTGCTGCAGAGCTTAACTATGAGATTCATGACAAGGAACTTCTTGCAATTGTTTACTGCTTGAAGAAATGGCGTTCATACCTTTTGAGTCTTAGGGAATCCTTTGAGGTTTTAACTGATCATAATTCTTTGAAATATTTCATGAGCTCAAAAGTCCTCACACGTAGACAGGCGCGATGGGCCAAATACCTCTCCAAGTTCCACTTTACGATCACGTACCGTCCTGGGAAACAAGCGTTAGTTCCTGATGCTTTATCACGTTGGGACAACGTTTACCCAGGGGGGGGGAGCACCTTCGCCAAAAACAACCCTGAAAACGTTAGGACACTCTTCTCAACCCAATCTGCTCAACTCAGTTTGATCATCGCTTGCTTACAAGATTTGGCTTCTGAACTATGAAAAGCTCAACTCGACGACCCTAAGTGCATTGAACTTTGCAAAAGTGCAAACTGATTAGATAGTAGTTACAGTATTGATGATAATGACTTTTTAGTTTACGATAATCCTATAGTAGTACCAGATAATTCTTGCATTAAGTTAGATATCTTTAATTCACGGCATGATTCTCCGCTTGCTGGTCATTATGGGCAGGATAAAACCTACCAATTGATCGCACAAGACTTCTACTTGCCTGGTATGACCAAAGAAGTAAAAGACTATGTTAGCGCGTGCTATGATTGCAATTGTAACAAGTCCTTGAAAAACCGGAAGTATGGGCTGCTCCAGCCACTTCCAATTCCGCCTTGTCCTTGGCACTCGCTGTCTATGGATTTCATCTCTAAATTACCTTCTTCTAGTGGATATGATGCTATTCTAGTGGTAGTAGATTGCTTCTCAAAGATGGCTTTATTTTTACGCAGTAATGTGACAGACTCTTCAGAAGACTTGGCTAACTTGTTCATAGAATATGTATTTTCAAAACATGTCCTCCCTGATAATATAGTTAGTGATCGTGGATCTCTGTTTGTCTCAAGCTTCTGGACCTTGCTATGCCAACATTTGAAGATCACTCGCAATTTATCAAAGGCTTACCACCCGGAAACGGATGGGAAAACCAAGCGAGTTAATCAGATTCTCAAACAATATCTTTGAATGTATGTCACCTATCAACAAGATGACTGGTCGCAATGGCTCCCACTAGCCAAATTTGCCTACAACAACTCCACTCATTCCTCCACCAAACAGTTGCCCTTCCAAACTCTTTATGGTAGAAACCCAACTTTCTCTTCCCTTCATTTAGCACCTTCTCAACCTGCTACCGATTACCTTGAACAAATTCAATCCCTTCAATCGCAACTTCAAACCAACCTCAAAGAAGCAAACCAGCCCTATAAGCAGCAAGCAGACCAATCTTGCACTTTGGCTCCAACCTTTGCAGTAGGAGATCAAGTATGGCTCAATGCTTGCAACATTTGCAGTACTTGCCCAACTTGAAAACTCTCCGAAAGAAAGCTTGGCCCCTTTAAAGTAGAATCAGTCATCTCCCCTAACGCCTTTAAACTTACTTTACCTGCGAAATGGCAAGGTATCCACCCGGTCTTTCATGTGTCTCTCCTAGAGCCAGCTCGAGTCCTATACCCGGGAAAGTCTCATCCCCCTCCTGAGCCGGTCACTGTCCTCAATCATCAAGAGTGGGAAGTAAGCCGTATTCTGGATTCCAGGTTACGCAAAGGAAAACTTCAATACCTCGTTGAATGGTCTGGCTTCCAGTCCGACAAAGATTGCACCTTGTGGGAACCAGCCCATCACCTTTGCAACTCACCCAATCTGATTTGAGAATTTCATGCAAGCTACCCTTGCAAACCTCGGCAATCATGATTCTATCCCATCCAATTCCATTCCATTCCATTCCATTCCATTCCACATTCCATTCCATCCAATTCATTCCATTCCACTCCACATTTCATCCCATCCAATCCCATTTCATTTCATTCCACATTTATCTTACTCAATCCATCCCATTAAAACTTATCTTATTTCACTATCATTTCATCAGTTAATTCCTCCATCTCACTGTGTTATTCTTTTCTCATTTTCCCTTCATTTCCACATTCATTAAAAAAAAATAATAATAATAATAATAATAAAAATTTTTAATATAAAAAAAATAAAAATAAAAATAAAAAAAATAATAATATACATTAAACTACAAGGTTTCTTTTATCTCTTTTTCTGCATCCTCCCAATTTGCCGTCAATTCCGCAACCATGGACCAAAAGGTATCCAGGTCTTCATCATTAATCCATGCGGAAATTCTTCAAAGTACCAGTACCTCCGTTACGATGTGCCTTTCGAAGATCTCCTTGCACCTTGCAACCCGAGCTTGCTTTGGTCGCGCATTCCATCCACCTTCCTCCAAGAGCTCTTCATACGCTCTCTTCCTTTGGCCACCCAACGTTCCTTCTCCAATGTCATCCGTCAGGTGCCTTGCATCTGTTTTGACCGGTAATACAATTTGCACCAGATCCGCTTCACCTTGGCCTTCCATTCCTTTGGTCCCAGTCAATTCCTCCCTTCCATCTCCTTCATTTCCTTCTTCCAATTCACCCGCTTCCTCTTCGTTCTCTCCACTTCCGTTTCCTCCATTTTCCTCCTCTCTGTCCGCTGTGTTTTCTTCCTCCCTTGCTTCCTTGGTTATAACTCCTACTGGTTCTGCACCGGATATCTTGCCTTGCACCTCGGCATTCATCTGGGTCCCCGGATTTTCAGTCCGCGGTCCCCAGTAAGGTGGTGATGGTGGTGGTGTATTAGTAGTGTATCTTTGAAAACGAGGCAACACTAGAAAACAAGCAAATAATTAGTTACTATTTCAAGTTCATTAGTTATTCCTGATTAATACTCACCAGGAACTTGCGTCCCCAAGTATTTGATCTCCGGCAATGGTGGTATTTTGTAATTGACCCTTGGCCCGGACCTACGACTTTGCATCTCCCTCAATGATTCTGAAGGACCCTCGACAGTTGACTCAACACTTATAGGGAAGTTACACGCCACCTTGCGAAGTCGACATTGCTTGCATTTGCCTCAAAGACCTTGGACGGCAGTACTGGGAATACAACACTCGTTGCGGCAAATACAGTTTTTGCAACGGCGGGATAACAATGAAAACATTTTTACAAAATTTATAAAAAATTTATTGGGCAATGAATTAAGTAAAGTATAGGGTATACAGTGAATTAAACAACTTGAGATCAATGGGAAAATTTACCTGAACGCTTGTAGAAGCTCGCGTCCTTATACCCAGGCAACTGTCACGCTTCGCACTTCAGGATTATTGTCTTCACCACTTTGACATATCCTCTCCTCAGTACCATCTACCTCAGTCTAAAAGCGTGACACAAATAAAAGCACAACATCAATGGTGCAATCCGCTATTTCCTCTGGCTTGCGCTGACCTTCAAATTTTGGTGACCAACTCAGTATATACTTGCAAGCTTTGCAGTTAACTCCATACCGGTTGACCATCCATTATGAGATCCAATCTCCTTCCCTGGCCAATCAAAAGCCTTGGACTTCCATCTTTGGTCATGCATTGTTTGTTAGTTTGCATCTACATCTAACCAAGCCATCACTACTGTATAGTTCCCAATTGGACTAGTCCCTACCCTGCATACACTATTACCTCTCATTCGCATTACCTTCAACGTCACTTGATCTTATCCCAATTCTTCATGAAAATGTACGCTCAGATTCTAATTTCTTGCACTTACGCTAAGGCCTTGGATCTATACCACTGCTTCATTTCCTATTCCGTTCCTGTCATTCATTGCCTCACTGCTTCACCTGTAGTTAGCTCATCATCAGGTTGTATCTAGTCACTTTGGATTACCTTATAAGGGCTATCCCCTTGCCTGATGATTGCCTCCTCAGTTAGTTAATTTCATATGTTCTTGCATTTTGCTGCAACCTAGTTATCAAATCGGAGGCAGGTTGAGTTTCCTTCTTTGGAACACTTTCCATCATCTCGCCGTTTGTTGAGTGGCATAACCAAGTTTGCACTTCGCAATTGGTTCTCGCTATTTGCACTTGCCCTTGCACTTGGTATTCCTTTGCACTCACAATCATCTAAGAATTGCCCTATAGTACGTGGGGTGGTCGTGTGACAACTAAGCTGCTGAATACCGTGCACAAGTAGCCCGTTTGTGAATTTTGAGTACTGGGGTCATTGGCCCAGGATGCATCCAAGAAAACTTCCAGAGGATTAGTGTGAGGAGCATGCTTGAGTTCGAGTTTGTAATGTTGAGTTGTTTTCAGATATTTCCAGGTTTTTTTCAATTTGTTCCAGTGCGTGATTCCAGGTTTGACGTTGAACCGAGCTAGACTTGAGACGGTAAAACTAACGTCGGGTCTGGTGTAACAAGCTATGTGGTTTAATAGTCCAATTGCCAATCAATAGTTGATGTTCAATGCCCATAATTTCGAGTGTTCTTCATTGGTAGCCGGTTTGAGTTGGAGATTGCGCGTGAGAGGTGTCAAGGAGTCTTTGGCTTCAACTAGTCCCAATTCTTCAAGCCCGTGTTGGATGTGATGCGGTTGACTGAGGAGTATCCTGTCCCCCTCCACTTCTATCCTCATCCCGAGGATAGTATTTGGATCCTGGCACGTTGACCCCTTGAACTTTTCTTTGAACTTCCGCTCAAAGTCTTGACCATCGCCAACCAGGATCAAGTCATCTACATGGAAGAATAGTCATGACTTACCGTCCTCCGACAGATAGAGGCAGGGATTGCAGGCTGATTCATAGAATCCAATCTCCTTGAACCACTCTGTCAAGGTTTAATACCAGTTCTTGGGTGATTTCTTCAATCCGTACAGCAAATTTTTGAGTTTGAGGAATTTTGATGGCCGGTTGGAACCTTTGGGAGTTCTGATAATCACTTCTTTGTCTATTGGCGAGTGCAGGAATGCGCTTTTGACATCAAACTGACAAATTTTCTGCGAGGATTTCAGAGCATACACCAGCAGTAGGCAAAGTGTTGACGGTTTGCCTGTTGGAGCGAAGGTTTCAAAGTAGTCGATCCCTTCTATTTGATTGAAGCCCTGTACGCACAATCTTGCCTTATACTTTACCGGATCTCCATGACAGTTTTCTTTGATTTCAAAGATCCAGGTTGTCCGCAGGGGGTTTAGTGGCTCAGGTCCGTCATATTCTTCCCATACATCAAAAGATTCGATAGAAGTCAGCTCTCTGTCCAGCGCCTCGATCCATTTTTGGCTTTCCTTGCAGTGGACAGCATCTTTGTAGCTCTTTGGTTTGTAATAGTGGAAGAATCCGTAATGTTGAGGAGGTTTTATAGCAGCTCGATCTCTGAGAGTTCTTGTTGGTCGCGTCGCTGGGGTCACCACTGGAGGCTGAGGTCAAGCTACGTTGATTGGGGCCTTGACATGAGGAGCGGGCTCCGCATCCTTGGAGTCAGATGATTCTCCACTTGATGAAGAGTTGGCGTCCGGGCCTGAGCTTGAGTCATTTCCCAACTCATCTCTGTACTCCGTGAACGCCGGAGTGTTCCTCCAATGGTTATTCTCCTGGGGAATCTCTTGATGGTGATCATCACCAGTATCCTTGGACTGAGGTTCTCCTATCCAGTCGTCTGTTGGCACTGTCAGATCAGAATTTTGAGGAGTCTGCATTTTCAAGACTCGTACGTGCTTTGAGCAAATGATAGAGTGAGATTTTGTAAGGATACAATAGGAACAAAAGATTGGGTTGAAGCCTACTAAGATTCACTTGTCTCCTTTTTCCTTGAACTTATGTCCTCGTACTTGCTGTGTTAACAGGTAGACGCACGGACTTCCAATTGGTCTGAGATAGGATGAAGGTAGGGCATACCCATGTATTTGATACCACGGGGAATCTGGATGGTTGTCCCTAGGTATTTGGTTGAGCATTAGAGCACTAGATTTGATTACCTCGTGCCACAGGTTTGCCGGTATGCAAGCGTCCTTAAGGATAGTCCTAGTGGACTCTATGATGGTTCTGTTCGCTCTTTCCGCCCTGCCGTTGTGCTCAGGGTGGTACGGTTCGGAGACGACTTGGGCTATGTGGTTTTTATCGTAGAATGTCTGTAGTTTTTGGTTGACAAATTCCGACCCACCATTGGAGCAAACTTGCAATGGATAGTATCCTCGGCGTCTGTTTTCTTTTTCAATCAAGTCAATGATGATTTCTGCTGTTTCTTCCTTGGAGTGTAAGGGAAAAGCTCCAATATACCCCGTTGCCTTGTCCACTAGCGTAAGTATGAACCGGTGACCACTCTTGGATTGAGGTTTGAGCGGTCCCATGAGGTCAAGATGAATGCGTTCAAATGCTCTCGTTGCTTTGGGAGATGTCCCTTTGAACGGCAATTTAGTTAATTTGCTCTTGATGCAGTGGATGCACTCGAAGTTGTCCTTTACATTGGCTGAGATGTGTTTCGTGACATTTTTCAACCTTGAGATGGAGTCATGACTGTAGTTGCGGTGGATTTCCATCAGTTCCTCTTCTTCTGTCCAAGTAACATTTGCTGAATGACCCTTGAGAAGTCCTCGATCAAACTTGGGAGTCTCTAAGGTGTACAGGTTGTCTACAATTGAACCGCCAAAGACCTTGCGTCCATCCTTAGAGACATCAAATCGCTTTTTTCTTGCTTGCAACTCACATCCTGATTGATTAAGTGCTCCCGCGCTTACCAGGTTGATGACCAGGTTTGGTACATAGAACACGTTAGACAGTTTGAGGGTGAAACAATCCCAAACATGCTGGACCGTGCCTCTGCCCTTGATCTCAAGTTCAGCCCCCTCCTTGCCAGTTTTGATGGATTCCCTATTACACGGAGCCATATGCAAGAAGTATTGGCTGTTGTTGATCATATGAGTGGAAGCGCCGCTGTCAAGAATGAACCTTGACTTAGGATCTCCGTGGTCAATCCACATAGAGAGTAACACGAGATGGTGGGCGACTGGATTCAATTTGGAGTGGGTCTTCCAAGATTTCCACTTGGCCTGTTCTTCTTGCCACCACTCGGGAGCTACTTCAGGGTATAAGTGCCAACAATTGTCTGCGGAGTGGTGCTTGTCTTGTCTGGGATTATGGGAGCCTTCAGTGCATCTCCGTCGTTCTCCCAATTTGTCGTGAGTACTAGAGAGGTTGGGTTTTGAATTGATCAAGGCCACTTCCGTCCGTGATGGTTGGTTTCCCCACGTAGTCTGAGCTTGAGATTTGTTATTTAGTTGAGTGAGATGGTTTAGTACGTATTCAACGGAAAACTCTCTGTTTGTGTGCATTATTTGGCATTTGATGTCTTTCATTGATTTGGGAAATTTGAAGAGTAGATGGTAAGCCAGGATGTTGTTAGGTAGGATGATTCCGACTTCTGACATCTTCTTCAGACAGACTTTAGCCTTTGTTATGAATTCTTTGATCTGTTCTGTGGCAAATGACAAGTAAAGAAAGTTGGTGAAAATCCTAGCTCGGTTTGACGCTTGCAGAGAGGCATATTTATTGATAATGGCCTTCCACAAGAGTTTGGCGGAGTTCTTGTTATCGGTAGTGACAATGTTATCGTGGGTTGAAGGTTCTAGTCAAGAGATGATGAGAAGTTTGATTTCATCGTTGACGTCTGACTCCAAAACAGAAGAGTTGTCGTTGATAGCTAATGAACATCCGCAAACATCCAAGATGGCATCCATCTTGTCTTTCCACACGCCATAGTTATCCTTGCTAAGTCTAGGAATTGTATCAAGAGCGGTTTTCAACATCGCCTGCCTGAACCCTTCAGACATTGAGCCAGCCATCGTTTCCCAGTTATACGCCGATTTGAGGGATTTGAGGGGAAATGATTGAGAGAGCCCTTCGGCTTTTAACCATGTTAAAGTGATGAATTGATTATACTAAAAACTGGGAACTGGAAGCAATAATAACAATCAACAAGAGCACAAAACAAGGATAATCAAGAATAGGAAACAGACATCAGACACATGGCAGTTGAGTGGTCAAGGCGTAGAGATCAAGGTTGCAGTCGAGGAGTTGAGGTTTTGTGAGGAAGGACAGTGGTGAAAATATAGAGACAAGGCTGAAGGAGTCACCAGAAGAACAAAAGTATTCAATACAAGGAAAGAAATGAGAATTGATGGAAAGTTACGAATATCTCACCGGGCACGCAGACAGGGCTTGATGAGTTACTTCAGGCAAAAGAGCAGAGAACAGGATGTGAGGATAGGGATGGAAGAGGTGATTGTGGTTGGTTGCGGTCATGGTGAGAGCGGAAAAAGGAGGATGGTGGCGGTTATGACAGTCATGATACGAGAGTGAGATGTTCTAAGGTGAAGTGAATGAGCTAACTCCCGCCTCTCCCTATTAAGCGGTCTACTAGACAACTGAGTGGAAGTTTGGAGTAGTTTGAAGCAAGGGTAGATTAGGAGTATCCACACAGCTCCCCTGTCTGATTGAGACCCGCGCCTGCATGCCAAGTGAAATGACCCCACAACTTAACACTGCTTATGTTAATTTTTGCCTTATTCATTTTGTACTCAACCACTTGTTAGCCAATCATGTATTTAGTATATATATATAAACCATGGTTCTCTCAAGTGGAATTAAATGACCTGTTAATTCACCAAGTCAACCGGAGTGTCCTTTTTCCTCCTGATCTCAGGTCCGTTACGCTTGAAGTTACAAGCACCTTTCACTCATTTATTAATCCCTTCATCCAATTTGAGCTTAAGCTCTTTTTATTTTTACATTATACAGGTAGAATACCTATGGCATGTGCTTTAAATTGAAGAGCAGCCATGAATATTAATATATCAAAAGAGATTCTTTGATAATCTGTGATGAAGAATCTATGCCTCATATGCGTTCCCTTCCCTTGCTTGACAGAATACTTCAAGATCTAATGTATTCTTGGTGTTGAATTTGGGGAATTCTTTTCTGCTTTTCAAAAGGTGACACATC
This sequence comes from Puccinia polysora, assembly GCA_025617555.3. Lineage (NCBI taxonomy): Eukaryota > Fungi > Basidiomycota > Pucciniomycetes > Pucciniales > Pucciniaceae > Puccinia > Puccinia polysora. The sequence continues at coordinate 51,584,395 of CM062627.1, read as the reverse complement.
CTCAAATAGTTGATGCAGCTGTAGTAAATTCTGCATGCTGGTGATATTTCTAAATTTTTCACCTTGCTTCAAATTGGTGTGTGGCACGTGATGTTGATTTGCAAAATTCTTAAATTTTTGTTGGGAATTGTCTCATTTTTATACAAGCTTCAAATAGAATAATACTCCCTCAGAACATAAATTGCTTGACAGACTACTTCAAGATATAATGGATTTTTAATGGTAAATTTAGGATTTTTTTGCTTTTTATTCAAAAGGAAACACATCCTCAAACAGTTGATTCAACGTTTGTAAATTCTGCATGCTGGTGATATTTCAAAATTTTGCACCTTGCACCAAATTTGTGGGTGAAAGGTGATGCTGATTCTCAAAATTCTTCAATTTCTGTTGGGGATTTTCTCATTTTTATACAAGCTTCAAGTAGAATAATTCTTCCTCAGCCCACAATTATTCATAAAAATAAGGAAGATAATTCTTTATAAAGATTGGTCAACACTTTCTTCCCAAAATCACAAAACCTTGGTACCAGTTACCTGATTGATTGCATTAGTCTATGTTCAAAAGATAACTCAGTATAAAATAAGTCTTTGGTATTGAACTTGATTGATTGCGGTCAATTTGGTAACAGAGGAGATATTCTAAATGATAGCTACAGTTTATTTATTCCTTAGGAAGAGTGATGGCCATTCAATTGGTAAAATTTCCAGTGTCCACCCATGGGTAGTTTTAGTTTGAATTTTCAAGGTGTAGATACAGAAATTTTACAAAGAATATTTTTTGTCATGTGGTTTTGAATGCCATTCATTTCTTAAATCAAATACTGAAATTTCCATTTTAAATGATGTATTTCAATCGCTTATCTGTTGAAATACTTGAGAAATTCTTGATTTTGTTATTTTTTTGATTTATTCTGCAGATTGGTCACTTGATCAACATAATTTAATCAAGTAAAACCCCAATCAGTCCCAACGTTGGGGGAAAATAATCTAGAATACAATAAAAGCCAAGAAAAAATATCAAAATAAACAAATCAAAATAGGAAAAAAATATCTAAAATATCCCAATAATTTGCATTTTTTCTCTTTAAAAGTGTGCTCCATTTTACAAATTTTGATGTTCATTTCTGTCAAAAAAACTCCCTCAACATCCGAGAAATACCTTCCAACTTTCCTTGGAATGAATCCAAAATTACTTAAAAAAAGTTCCTCTACCTTCAATGTTTCAACCTGTGCTCAAAAAACCTCAATTATTCCCTCCTTGAAATAAAATTATTCTCCAATTCCAATTTTTTTCCTTAGCTTGAGATAAATAAAACTTACTTGTAAATCTATTTTTCAATAAATATAAAAATCTCATTAATAAAAATGATTTCTAAAACTGATTCAATCCCTTGAAACAGTTTTGAATTCTTCACAAGAATCTTCCTTTATTTTTCTTAAATTATCAATACTTGGCCCCTCCTCCTATTCCAATATCTCATCAATCTAATCCTCCAGGATTCATTTCTATTGAGGATTCAACCAGGCTGTCTTCAGAAATATTTCTGACAAATTTCACACAACACATCCTAATTGGAAGCACTTGAAATTAGAGAAAAGGATTCAATTTACAGTTGAATTATCACAAATTAAGACAAGTTTCAAACTATGAAATCTTGAGTTATTTTGTATCATCCAACAAATTTTTTTTACTCTCCACAGTATAATCTAACTCAGTCCAAATTTTGACACTAAAATCATGTTGAAATCAAATGCAATATGCTTCTACCTTCAACTTTCAAGGGAATTTCTATCTCCAGTTACTCAGTCAGCGCTTGCATTTTTTGTTGCACTTTGTGGAATCATCTACCAATATTTCCAATTCATATTGATTTTAGGGTCACACCCTAAAACTTCCATCTGTGAAATGACAACCACAAGACTCTTTATTTTGATTCAAACAATAAAACTCTTGCAATAGTATATCTGAGTGGTAAGGAAATAGCAAGAATTGTAAGAGTGTGAGAAAGCTGGAGGTTGGGAAAAACTGATTCAAAAACAACAAAATAAGACAAGAACAACAGCCATTACATTGAAATGGAACAGGAGTAAAGGAGTGTGAGATTTCACCGGAGTTGGGTGCACTACTAGTGGAGCTGGCTTGGTGAGGGTTTCTGGAGGGAGTGTTGGGATTACCTTCTCCTCCTGAATTCTGATGCGGGGCCAGGCTCTGTGTCCCATGCGGTACTGGTCTTGAGGCAAAGCAGTTTGGTGAGAACTGAGACAAGTGACAAGGAGTTGGGATTGGAGGGACCAAGGGTTGTGTCAAAGGGGACGGGAGGGAGACTTTTGAGATGGACGAGGAGCCAGACCACTTCTTGTTAAGCAGGATGGTTTGGCAAGTCTTGGCCTCAGCGCAGTCTAGATGAGATTTTGACTGATCTCATGTTGCTGCGTGCTGAAACTTAATAGCTTGGGGGATCTTCACTTAACACCATCTTCATCTATCTAAGTATCTTGCATGGAACTGTAAAATATTAACTGAGCTGATAAACCTGAACCAGGCTAATTCATTTCACAGGAAGACAAAGTAGTATGAGAACCAACATAGGATGAATCTTAGGCAGAAATGAAAAGGAACAAACATAGGCAGTATCTCTACAAGCAGGGTTATGGCCCTTGCACGGACTATGTAGAGAGTAAGCGCGTTCTGGTTATCCAACAAATCAACAAATGAGATTGAAGAAGGTCAGTTATTCAAGTCCTGATGTTGAAATGAAGACTAGGTCAGTCGTGAGCCTACCCTGCTGTTGGAAATTGAGGAGGGTTGGATTGCAAGTTTGAAGTCGAGTGCCGTACCAGTCCGTGGTTGAAGATTTCAAGCGAGGAGGTGAGGAAGCAGAGATGATTGAGACAAGCCAGACCAGACCAAGCAGTTACAAGGTAAGGGCTCCCGGCAAGGGAGTACAGGACTTCTGAGTGACAGACGGTAGACAACTGGAACTCACACTACGACAGGTGACATCTAAGTACAAAGTAGACGTGGGACAGGAAAACAGAAAGAACACAAGACATGAGAGAAGAAAGGACAAAGACTGAAGGGCCCGGTGTGGCAGGTGCATGGGTTGGGTGCTGCATAGTTCAGAGCAATAGTTAACACGCCAGCTCAACTCAACATCAGGATTGATCTGATGCCCCAACATACCTGGCCAACCGATCCACCGCGGTAGTAGCCGCGGCTTTGGTGAGGGAATCCACCAACATATCTTGAGACAAAATTAATTTGATGTTTCTCAGTCCATCTTTCCAGTCGTTTTGAAGGCTTTTCAGCTTGATGTCAATGTACTTGGCTTGAGACTTACAACCAAACTTCTTTATCTTGTCGTTCAACCCTTTGTTATCAATGAGATGGATGGGTGAAAGAGGTGCAGTTCTCCAGATTTCCCCAATCAGATGATTGATCCATCTACCCTCTAGGTGACCAGCTGAGAGAGAATTGCATTCTGACTTGGTGGAGGAGTGGGCTATGCTTTGTTGCCGGCGACTGGTCCAGTAGATTGGGGAGCCCTTCAGAAGACAGATCAATCCATTTTGCGACAGACGAGTTGTGGGATCATCTCCACACGTGGCATTGCTATAGATAATGAGCTGAGCTGCGGGAGTCCTGGCGCAAAATACGAGTTGGTAATTGATGGTCTTGAGCAGATACCTCCAAACATGCTTGACCTCTTTCCAGTGGGAGATGCCAGGGTTCTTGGAGAAGCGCGCTAGACTTGACACAGCATAGCTGATGTCTGGTCTTGCAAGGGTAGCAATGAAATTGAGTCGTCCAATTGGAGATCTGTAGCTCTTATTTAACTTCTTGAAAGCCTCAGCGTCTTCATCAGAAGCAGGTAGGAGATGCAACCCAGAAGTGCATGGATTGTTCATTGGTTTGGCATCAAGTAAGTCCATTTCTTCTAGTCCTTTCTTGATGTGATTTGGTAGAGAAACAGAGATACAGTCCTTACCAATGTCAACTTTCATTCCCAACAAGGTGTCAACCTCATGAGCAGAGGAATCTTTAAACGGCTTGAGAAATTTGGTTTTGAAGCCTTCTGCGTCACCAACAACAACTAGGTCATCGACGTGAAAGAACAGAGCTGTGATGTTGTCCTTATGAAGATAGAGACATGGATTGCTGTCGCTTTCTTCAAATCCGTTGTCTTTGAACCAAGAGCTCAGGGTCTTGTACCAGTTGAGAGGTGCCTGTTTTAGGCCGTACAAAAACTTTTTGAGCTTGAGGAACTTAGAACTTCTTTTTGACCCAGCTGGAGTTTTGATGAACACATCTTCGTCTAGGGGCGCATGAAGGAAAGCCCCCTTTACGTCGAACTGAAGGATTCTTAGGCGTTTGTCAACTGAGTAGGTGAGTAGAGCTTGAGGTGAAGCAACTTTGCCTGTTGGGGCAAAGGTGTCGAAGTAATCAATGCCAAACCTTTGGTTGAAACCCTGGACACAGACTCAAGCTTTCAAAGTGGTCTCACCAGAGTGTAGGTCTTATTTGCTCCAAAACGCCCAAGTAGTATTGAGAGGGTTGACCACCTTGGATTCGTCGGCGTCTTCCCAAACTCCAAGGTCTTTGATTGTGTTCAACTCCTTCTCTATGGGCGGCAGCCAGATGGGAATCTTCAGGGCCTCTTTGATGTTCCAAGGAATGATCTCATGGTGATAGCCATACCGATCGGGAGCTTTCAGATTGGATCGATTCCTCAGCCTGGGCTTCAGAACTTCTTGGACTTCTGTTGCAGAATCATCTGAGTCGGACAATTCTGAACTGTCCAGATCAGCAATCTCAGGCTTCAGATCTTCAGAGCTATCTTTCTCCAAGTTTTCACCGGCTGCAGCTGTATCAGTTGGTTTACCGGGCAAGCTGGTGACGGTTGGCACGCCATTGTCCAGGGGCAAGGAGGAGTCGAGAGAGGTGGCCTTGAGAAACTTTACATGCTTGGTTTCTATGATTTTTCCGGATTTTGAGAGGATCTTGTAAGAGAGTAAGCGGGGAATGTAACCTATAAGAATACCTTCTTTGCCTTTTTCATTCAGTTTAGACTTGATATTTCTATTGCTGAGAAGATAGACAACTCCGGAGCCTGTTGGTTGAAGGTAGTCATCTGGAAGTTGAGAGTTTTGCATCATTTCCCAGGGGGTTGTCCCACCTTTCTCCGACGGGATTTGATTCAATGACAGACAGCAGCTTTGGATAACTACGTGCCAATAGCTCTTTGGGATTTTGGCTGAACTGAAGACGGACCTTAGGGACTCCATGATGTTCCAATTGGCTCTTTCAGCTTTACCATTATGCGGAGAGTGATACGGTTCGCTTATCAGGTGGTTGATTGATTTTGACTTGAGGAAGGTTTGGAGAGATTCATTTACAAACTCACCTCCTCCGTCAGAAACAATCTCGACTGGATACCTTAGCTTTTTCTTTGCTTCATTTTCAATTATGAATTGAATGGTTTCGGTGGCAGCATCCTTGGATGGTAGAGGAAAGGCTGACAGATATCCAGATTTGTTGTCAACTACCGTGAGCAAAAATCTCATACCACCTTTGCTGGTAGGATTGAGAGGACCCATCAGATCGAGGTGTAATCGGTCAAATACTCTAGCTGCTGGGATTTGATCCCGGTTGAAGGGAGTTTTATGGATTTTGCTCTTCTTGCAAGAAATACAATCAAATTGATCGGCAACTTCCTTGTCAATGGTGAACCCAAGACGTTTCTCCATTCGCTCAACACTAGCATGACCAAGTTTCAGATGGAGTTCTTGGAGCTTGACAAGAGACAGATAGCAGGAGCCGTCCTTTTTGGCCGTTGAATACTTTGAGATCAAAGAGGTAGATGGTTTGTTGATCAGAATCATGAGTAGGTTATTCTTGACGTTACCAGTCATTACAGAGTCTTTGGATCGACAAAGAGTGAAGGACGGAGGATTGGTCCTGGAGTTGACTCTGAGAGTACACCCTTTTAGCAGGAGGGTACCAAGCAACACTAGATTTATGGTTGCGTCAGGCACCCACGCAGCGTTTTCAAGATGAACAATTTTTCCTCCACTTGAGAGAGTGGCAGTGCCTAGGCCTCAAACAGCAATTCCTTCTCCTTTCTTTCCTGTTCTAATGAGTTCATCCCCGGGTTTTTCAGTGAGAGACAGGAACGAGCTTTGATCTTGAAACATGTGAATGGAACATCCACTGTCCAAGATGAATCGATCTGAATGAACGTCCAAGAGATGATTTGAGGTGCAGAAGAAGGAATAGTTGTGGAAATGGGACTCGGCCTGAGGTTTCTTCTTAGAAATCCGTTTACCTTTGTTGGCGGGTGGATCTGGACAAAGCTCTGGGAACTCAACCCAGCAGGAGGAAGCAGGATGCGATTTGACAATCGGATTGTGCTTTCCATTCTCGCATCTGGGGGAATTGTTGCCACTTGAGTTTTTAGAGTGAAACAGAGCGGTGTTGGTTTTGGGGGGTTCAGTAGACTTTGATTGGACTTCATTTTGGTGTTGGACCAGGTGATTAAGGACGAATTTAACCAACAAGTCCACGCCTGAGTGCATGATCTGGGATCGCATTGTCTTGAGAGTTTCTGGTAGCTTAAAAAGGATAAGGTAACTGAGAATGTCGTCTGTTAAAATGATACCCACTTTGTCGAGTCTACCAAGATGTGCCTTGACAGAGGTGACAAAGCCGTCTATGTTGTTCTGATCAAATCCAAGGTAAAGGAAGTTGAAGAAAATTCTAGCTCAATTAGCAGCCTGACTAGAGGCAAAATGGTCCTTGGCAGAAAGCCAGATCAATCAAGTAGAATCTTTGTTCTCTGGGGTAATGATGTTGGTATGGGTGCTGGGGTCCAGTTTAGACATCAGTTATCCGGCCATCTTGTCATCATCAGGAATGTCCATGGCAGGGTCAGAAGAATTGATAAGGCCCAAGATCCCTCTCATCTTGAATAGTCTTTCCATTTTCTTTCTCCATATTGAGTAGTTTGTCTCGTTCAACAGGGGGGTGGATTCCATCAGAGATTTCAGCGCCAGCGCTTTAAAGTTGCCATTGAATCCTGGTCCAGGTGATTCAGAGTTTCTTGTCAGGTTGGTTGAGCTCGGGTGATCCATCTTTGGCTTTTAACCGTGTAAAATATTAACTGAGCTGATAAACCTGAACCAGGCTAATTCATTTCACAGGAAGAAAAAGTAGTATGAGAACCAACATAGGATGACTCTTAGGCAGAAATGAAAAGGAAAAAAAATAGGCAGTATCTCTACAAGCAGGGTTATGGCCCTTGCACGGACTATGTAGAGAGTAAGCGCGTTCTGGTTATCCAACAAATCAACAAATGAGATTGAAGAAGGTCAGTTATTCAAGTCCTGATGTTGAAATGAAGACTAGGTCAGTCGTGAGCCTACCCTGCTGTCGGAAATTGAGGATGGTTGGATTGCGAGTTTGAAGTCAAGTGCCATACCAGTCCGTGGTTGAAGATTTCGAGCGAGGAGGTGAGGAAGCAGAGATGATTGAGACAAGCCAGACCAGACCAAGCAGTTACAAGGTAAGGGCTCCCGGCAAGGGAGTACAGGACTTCTGAGTGACAGAAGGTAGACAACTGGAACTCACGCTACGACAGGTGACATCTAAGTACAAAGTAGACGTGGGACAGGAAAACAGAAAGAACACAAGACATGAGAGAAGAAAGGACAAAGACTGAAGGGCCCGGTGTGGCAGGTGCATGGGTTGGGTGCTGCATAGTTCAGAGCAATAGTTAACAGGAACTAACTACCATTCCAATTTATTTATGGTCACTGTCAAAAATAACTTGCATCTTGAATAGTCAATTGTACCAAATACTTGAAAAATTCATCACACCTTCTAATGCCTAGGCCTAATTTGGCCTTTTTTTCCCTGAAATAAATTCTTTATCAACTCTCTTTTATTTCATTTTATCTGCTCTCACATGTTTTTATAACCTGCCTATATTTTGAAACTTTCATTTGATTCATTCATTCCCTGGAAATTTTCTGCATCCTTGATTTTCCTAGCTAGAGAGGACCTCATCAGGCTGTATGTAGTCATCTCCAATTCAATTGAGATTAACTTAAAAGGCAAAGAAATTTCCTCTTTTTTCCCAATTTACTTGTTCTTGCATATTTCTGAGACTAATTTTTTACAGCAAGCTTTGCCTCAGTTTCCTTATTAGAACAATTCTCCTTGAAACTTGCACTTGTTTTAAGCTTCAGCCTGAACTTTGAAGTATAAAGTTAATAACTTTGAGACTCCTTGTAGCCCTTTTCATTCTAATTTTGCACCATACCCACTTAAATCATTTCCCCTTCTTAGTATGTGGGGTTTTCCTGTGACACATTGAATTGAAACAGCCACATTGAATAAGTTATTTTTGGTTTTAAATTTAGCAATTGATATGCCTTTTTATTCCAAAAGACTCAAAATTCCCAGTAGAAATATTTAATCAAGTATGAGAAATGAATGTTTGCTTATGAAATGGAAGAAATTATTAATTAAAGTGGTGTAATGAATTAAAGGGTGGTGCTATGAAAGGGAAGTATTTTCCAAGAGTTTTTGTAATATTTATAACTGGGAATCTTTGAAAAGGAAGAACCAAAAATGCATATAAATTCTTCATAAATAAAAAAATAAACCTCTTTATGTCAAAACACACACTAATATCCCAAATCATGTTTTTAATCCACAAATTATCTTCCAAGCTTCATGATTTTATATGAGGGATAATAAATCTGCCTATCCATCAAAATCTACCCTTGCTACTCCCTCTAACGATTCCAACCTCCTAATCTCCACCCCATTATTATTAAATTCATTTTTCTTCCCTATTCTATGATTTTAATTCTGTTCAAAGCTTTCTCCACTCCAGAATAATTTTTTGAAGATATTCCAGCTTGTTCAAATCACAAAAAAGAACAACCATGGTATACATTGCACTAATTTTTATACTAATCTCCCAGGCACCCATTCACTCAAATAATGTACAATCAAGCTACTCTACTTTGTTACTGGTATTATTTAACATCATTGCTGAGCCATATGTAGATATTAAAGTGCTATTTTATGAATTTATTTAAAATTCCTTCAGAAAAATGCCCTGTTTTTATACTCAATTTTATTATTCAACTATATTTTTTTATCCTCCCATTTTTCAAATATTTAAAAGCCTAATTTTTCTTTGAATTTTTAATTTATTCAAAATTGATGAGCTTGAGGGATTTAAAGAATTTTCAAACAGGGGAGGACTTGGATAAAGTGGTGAGTTGAGCTTGGAAGTTTAAAAGTTCATTTTTCAGAGAGGATTATTGGTTGATTCAGGAATGAGACTTTGATGAGAGGGATGTACAAGAATTCTTCAAAAATGAAGGAGTGTTGCCAAATAGTGTATGCAGGAAGTGTATCTTGATGAAACAAGACTTATAAGGTTATTTTTTTGGAAATCAAAGGCATTTTATGATTTTCAGAGGAATTTACAAAGATGATAAAATACATGGAATTAACAAGTATTCCTTCTTGCACATGAATATATTTTTTCCCCACTCATTTCCCACTTGAGGAAGATTTGAAATAAAATACAATTTTAATTGAATTTTCACCACACACCTTCTATCAAAATTCAGTTCGCACAACTTTCCCAAGGTTTTAAAATAATTCAAAGTCCTGAATTAAGATAAATATTTCAAAATTGATGATTTTATGAATGAATTCCAAATTTTTGAATTATTTTCAAATGAATTAAAGAAAATGGTATTTCTAATTCCAAATGAATTTGTTTCTCTGGAAATAATTTAAAATTAAAATAAAATAAAAATACAGGGCACAAAAATAACTTCATCATACTTTTTGAAATTAATGAAGGTACTATATATAGATATTAACTTTTATTTTTTTTATATTTCAGTATAGAAGAAAAAATATTTTTATTTCAATTTTAAAAACTATTATATTGCATATTCCTTCAGGTTAACTATTAGAAATTTTAATATTTGTAAACTTGAATAAATATTTCAATATGATTCATCTTCTATGACAAAGATTAATTTATGGAATTGAATTTCAAAAGAAAATACAATCAGTTTTTTAAAAAATTGATTCCAAACCAAATTCAGTATCTTAGATCATTGAGTAAAGTGATTTTTTGGATTGTTTGATGATGGATAAAATAGATATTCCATCTTGTTAAATATACAATTCAAAAATTTTTAAATAGGGTGATTTTAAATTCACGGCTCCAACCGTGTGGTAGTTGTTTAGGGACCTAAAAAGCTCAAATGAGCGGTGGGGGCCAATAAATCAATAGAAAGGGCCGTTTCAAACACGTGCGACCCCTGGGGGGTTGTGTAGGAGCCTTTTTTGGGGGTCCACAACCACCTGAAAGTTGTGCCAGAATTTTGGGCACCACCTGGACCACACTTGGCTTCTGTCAACCCAAATTGTGGATGAACAATACTTTGTGGGACTGTTGTTCCACACCTAGAAATACCAAAGATAATTTAAAGTGAAAGTCAAGTAAAACTTGAAATCATATAAAATTCTTCAAACAATCCTTTCTCAACTCAAAATTGAGCAAACTTTGTTTTTTAAATTGAAAGTTGGATTGAATACTGAAGTATACCATTGCATTTTTTTTTGCATGGAAACAGTGGCAATCCCTCCTTCTTCTGAAATGGCTGTGTGGAAGGTCTACATTGATAGTGCCATCAACAAAGCTTTGGAAAAATAAAAAAAGGATTTGGGTAATGAAGCATTGGAAGCCCCAATTGCATCCTCATCAAGGGTGAAAATTTAGGAATGAAATGTTTCACTGTGGGATTTCACCTCTGTTGGTGAGTAACATTTTATGTTACTGGTCTTTGCCAGATTTAATTTGATTGAAACTGATGGAGTGCATACCATAAATATAAATATGTAACTATGACAGATCCACTTGACCCACCTCCTGTGGGAGCTTTTCCTACTAGGGAAGAGGCACAAAACTATTGTAAAACATGGGCAAAGAACCATGGTTACTCTTCAAAAGTTTTCAACTCAAAGAGTGAGCAATATGTGGATTTAGCCTGCTATGGACATGTTTCCTATTCAGGAAAACTTCTTACCAAACGGTCTAGAAAAACTGACACAAGGAAGGTTGGGAGCAAGTTTTTAATCCATGCAAGTTGCACAAAGGCAGATCCCCTGTGGAAAATCTCCTATAAACAAATGCAACATAACCATCAACCATCTGAAAAAACCCCTGTGCATCCTCAACTGAGGAGATTCTCTGGGAAAGCCTTGTATTTACTCAAAGAAGGCATGAAAAATGGGCTCAAAATTTTACAACTTAAGGGAAAATTGAGTAAGATTTATGGGTCGGATATTGTTGATGACCAAACAATCTCTAACACTAAGCAGAAGGTAAAGCTTGCAGAACTAAAGGGTAAGGGTCTTATGGAGGTACTCTATGAACAGCTTGAAGAAACAAGTTGGATTCACTGGTCAATGTTCCGTGGAGAGGGTCACTTGGAGGCCCAGTACTTAGCACATCCTGAGGCCGTAAAGCTTTCAAAACAATTCCATCATATTGCTATTTTGGATTGTACTTATAAGACAAATAAGTGAAAAACCCCACTATTTCATGTTTTAGGAATAACAGCCAATCAGAAACTTTCACAAAAGCTCTTGTTTTTATGACAAAAGAAACATTTGAGTTCTACAGTTGGCCTATAAATTAATTAAAGGAGTTTTCTTATGAACCTGAGTGACATCCAAAAGTCTTTGTGATTGACAGTGAAAAAGCTCTGATTTGTGCTATTGAATCTAGTTTCCCTGAGTCATCAAGACAATTTTGCACTTGGAACTTGTCTAAAAAAATACAATCAAACTGTAAAGCGCGCTTCTTTCATGATGTTGAAGGATGGAAAATCTTTATTACTCTGTGGGAAAAGTATGGGGCCTCAAAGACCAAGGAGGAGGAAGAGGTCAATGATGTGGAATTAAGAATATCTCCAAATCAATTCTTCTTATTGTTCCTAGTTTTGGGTTGTGACCTTTTGACTTGTATAGTGTTTCTTGAAAGAAAATTTGGATGTACTCCAGTATATGGAAAATAACATTTTCCCTATCAAAGAGACCTTTGTAACAGGGTGGACTTGTATAAACCAAGATTTTGGAAACAAAAAACTTCTTGGGTTGAAGGGGCCCATGCAAATCTCAAACAATTCCTTGAAAACTCTTTGGGAAACCTATTTGATATTTGGAAAAGCCTTGACCAAATAGTTTTGAATAAAATTGAATTGGTTCATGCTTCACTTTGCTCTCAAATTAAGTTAGGGACAGTTCTTCCACCTGAACTGTGACCATTGGGTTATAAAAATTTTCTTTAGAGACAATTCATCTTATTAGGGAACAATTTGAGAAATTGAAATGTGATCATGCTGGCAAAGTGTGCGCCAAGTCATATTCCAAGACTATGGGGATTCCCTTTTCAAACCAAATAGTTTAATGTCTAGCATTCAGAGGATTGGTGGTACCCAAAGATGTTCATCCTCAGTGGAGGTTGGACTATGACCCTTGCAGTTGTATTTCTGTAATTTGGCTTAAGTTGGATTGTTAAATTTGGATTGTTCAAATCACTATGTGATTAATGCTTTTTGATTAGTGAATCCTAATTCACTAATGGTTGATCCTTTTGATTTTTTCCAGTGAAATTTTGATGAAATGCCAAGCATTCCTCATTTAATTGAAAAAGTGAATGCAATTATCTTGGAATCTCCAGATTATGAGAAAAGCGGCCTATTGAAGTATATCATTTGGAAGATTTAAAAAAATCAATTGAAGCTAAGACTTGAACCTAAAGTCTTACAACCAATTAGGTTCAGGAAAAAATGGAAAGATACACGGCAAGAAATATGTTGGTTTGAGCATTTTTCAAAACAATCCAAGGGGGGAAAAAAGGACTAGAAGGGCTCCAAACAAGAAAACACAAAAGATTGTAAGTCTTTTCTTTTGGGATATGTTCATTTTTTTTTTTTAATGAATTTAGTTACTAACTAATGATTAATTTTTATTCAAAGTTGGAAGAATTGGAACCTGAATCTCAGAGTTCATAGAAAGAGACTGAAATTGAAATGGGATCACTTAATTTGGAATCAGAATCCTCTTCAGAGGAAGAGAACGTGCAGCAAAGCTCAACCAGAAGCTCATCTTTGGTGAGTACATTTAATTGATCTGATTAAAGAAATCAAGACTAATTTAGTTTTCATGATAGGAACCAAACATGAAATAACTCAATAAAATACCCAAGAAATTCCATAAGTTCTTGGGTGAAGTTTTTGGATCCAATCGGAGATGGTAATTGCAGATTTAAAATCATTTCTAAATCTCTTGTTTATGAAGAATATGGTTGGTTGAAAGTTAGTAAGGAAATGATTGAAACGTAATAGAAACATAAAGCATGCTACATTAAGATGCTTGGTGGTTCAAAGGATTTTGGAAAGATTAAAAAAACACTTGATGTTGAAGAAATCAATTGAAAGATTCCATCCTCAAAATTTCTGGCTAAATTAGATATGTGTCAAATTATAGCAGACACATGCTCCAGACCTATATGTTTAATTTCATTGGAGTCATGTAATTCTTGTAGTCCAATGAAAAATGGTGTTACTTATCAATCAGATCCAATTTTCATTTCCTTTGTAAACAATAACCACTGTGTTCTATTAGTACTTGAGGTAGAAATGATTCCAATGCCGCCCATTGTAGAAAACCCACATTCCTTGATTTCTAAAAAAGCCTCTGGTTGGGTTGATTATCTCACAGATCAACTGCAAATGTATTCTAGATTTCAATAGAATTGGACTTCATTTAATCATCAAGTTTCATATAAATTGTAATTCTAATGCAGCTAATAATTTCTATTAATATAAAGGGTTATCACATTTTGAACTTCATTATGTTGAGTGTTTTGATTTAACATAATTATATTGAGTTTTTTGAATGAGAGTTTAATGGTAAGTCAGTTCAACTTTTGTTGGGATGATTCCATCACAAGCCTGACTTATGTTAATATTGGGATGGGATCAGCTTAACACAAGTTGAAATTGTTTTTTTTGGTGTTTTTACTTTAGGGCTGATCAAAAGACTTGTATTTTTTTGGAAATTTTACTTCAGGGCTGGTCAAAAGACTTCTTTAATTTTTGGGCCCTTTTACTTTAGGGCTATTCAAGTTGAGCTTACTTTAGGGCTTGTAAAGTTACTTGTATTTTTCTTTGGTGTTTTTACTTTAGGGCTTGTGAAGTTACTCATGTTTTTTTGGTGTTTTTAATTTAAGGCTTGTCAAGTTACTTGGCTTTTTTGGTGTTTTTAGTTTAGGGCTAATCCAGTTTATTCTTTTTTTTTGGTTCTTTTTATTTAAGGGTACTCAATTGGATAGTACCAGTTTTTTTTTGTTTTTTATTTGTTTATTTAATTTTTTTTATTTATTTATTTAATTTTTTTTTTCTAAGCAAAAAATGAACATTCTTTGATTTTTTTTTGGCTGATTTCTGTTTTTTTGGAAGGTTTATTTAGTTTATGGGTTATGTTAGTACCCTTTCATTAATTTTGTTCTGTCTCACTGCGGTCCAGTGCCGTGTGGGATGCCACACGACTACGTTTGAGCTGTTTACAATTCCACACGGCTTGAATGTAGTCATGTGGAATCCCACATGGCGGTGGACTAGGCTGGGTCGTCCCCGAGACTCTTTGAGCCGTGGGGGTCGTACACAGCTTGGATTGGAGTGTGTGGCCTACCCCATGGCCCTCTTTGAACCGTGTGCACAGCTCAATGAGCTGTGAATTTAACATTTCCCTTTTAAATATTTTGTGATTTAAATTAATAAAAAATTCCCAGGCTATAATCACGCTGCGGTGCTCCAAAACTTTCATATAGAAATAAGACTAAATTTATAATTATAAATATAATTCCAATTGTAGAATTAGCTTCATGAATGGATTCCAAATTATAAATAACTTATAGTCACTCAGCAAAAGTATCCCCCTATACCTCATGAATTAGAAGATACAGCCAAAAAAAATTAAATTATGGCCAACCTCTACTCAATCAGGTGTCACAGACCACTTGTTGAAGACCTCTGGAAATATCCTTGAAGCCCTAAAATACACACCACATACACCAAAAATACAGAACCAAAAAAACTACCAAGCAGGAGACCAGGGGCTGTGCAGAAGTATACACAAGTAATATATGTAGGAGGAAGTGAAACAAGTTTTAGACAGATCACCTTATTAAACATAAAAGTTTTGAAATGATAAAAGGGCAGTTTTTACCCTAAGAATTTGATTTGTATTACTCTTTATCTTAGAACCAGAAATAACAGACTGGAAGTGGTTGTGTTACAAGCGGGAGTAGACAAGGATGGATAGATTATTGTTGATAATCAGGTTGGCAAGGAACTGGTTTGGTGTTCAGGTCAAGGCAAACTAGAAATAGATTAAAGTTGTTCTGACTTTTCTTAGCAGGTCTTAGGGAGCAATCACAATCTGGTTTCAGATTTCTCTCTGGTCTAGATGGAGGTGCAAGCTGATTGTTTGCCTGATTCCTACCCTTTAGGTTGTTCAAGCCACAATTTGGGTATGTTGGAAGATGTTCTAACGGAAATTGTGGTGACCAAATCTGGACACCCTGGACCAGATGCAGAAAATTCAATTTTTTTTAAGATTCTTTTATTTAGGTGTCATTCAAAAAAAAAAAATTGGTTTTTTTTTTTGTATCAGTATCACTCCTCTGATTCCCTCAAACAGCCAAGCCTTCCCCTCTCCCAGTAGTCTAGGACAGGCCTCTCTTGGTCCCATCCCCTAGGCATTGTGTTCAATCCCTTCTCTCTTTGTTCCCCCCCTTCCTTTTGGCCAAACGCGCGGGCAAAGAACTGCTTGGCCCTAGATCCCCTCCCAACCTCATCCTCAGATCAATCCATCCCTACTAAATCCTCATCAATCCTCTGCAGACTTGAAGATGGCAATTGGCCAGTCCTATCACCATTGGCAATAGAGGTTCATGTCAATGAGATCAATGGCTTTGAATGGAATGATGTCTATTACGTTGGCTTTTGTTCCCTAACCTTTTGGTCCCATTTTTAATCCTTGAGAGCAGAGCTTGAGGAAACCCTCAATACCCTTGCCCAGACAAGTCTTGCTCCTGTGCCATCACCACCTTGGCCAAAGATTGTCAAGGCCATCCTATACAGTCTGAAAATCACTGTCCAAAATTATGTTAAAAGTGGCAAAAACTCCATATTTGACACCCGCAAAGAACCTGCCGGGGGGTGGGTTTGGACTTCTGAGGACGTTCAAAAAAAAAAAATTGATTGAATTTATGTAGCCTTGAAATCCTTTTCCGAGGAACAATACCTCCATGATCAAATCCATTCCGCTCCTGCACAAGAACACCTTGACCAGATCAGCTTGATTCAAACCGCGCCATTCACTATCCAATGCCTCATCAAACTTGTCTTTCCTCTATCAACCAATCCCTTGACAAATTCTTCAGGAATACATCCACATTACACCACACTCCTGAAATATTTGAGAGCCATCCAACGTGTTCTATTGATTGGTTAACCAGTCATTTCATTTCCCGTCAACACATTTGTTGCTTCTGATTCAAGTGAATTTGCACCTCAGCCTTCATCTTTGACCTATCCATCAAATTCCTAT
This sequence comes from Puccinia polysora, assembly GCA_025617555.3. Taxonomy (NCBI): domain Eukaryota; kingdom Fungi; phylum Basidiomycota; class Pucciniomycetes; order Pucciniales; family Pucciniaceae; genus Puccinia; species Puccinia polysora. The sequence continues at coordinate 51,567,673 of CM062627.1, read as the reverse complement.
CCAAATGGTGTAGAGAACCATGCTTCAAGCGCTCCCTCTACCTCATGGGCTCGTAGGAACTCAACATCAACCCTGATTACGCCCATCCTTTCACCCATCCCCTGGTTAATGAACACCACCAAACAACAGTCTTTATCACCGGAGCCAATCTCATCCAAACAACGTCAGTCATGCCATACCTTGCCGCTATTCCTTTTTGCCAGAAGTGATGAGCAACCTATCACGCCCCCCTTGATGACTGGGCCATCCTCACCGCTGACAAGTCCTTCAGACCCAGCCTCATCAAAAGGCTCAACTTCACTGCTCCCTGAACCTAGCCTCTCAATCTTTGGTCAGGCAGTTCACCAATTTCTCTCATATTGTCAACTCCCGTGGCAATTTTCAAGTCTTCTTAGGTTCCGCAGGGTTTTTCAATCATGAATGTAACAAAAACGTCAAGCTTCTCAGAGAAGCCTTTACCATCAAGTTCAAAGTCACCAAACCCATGAAAGCCAGTCAGGAGATCTTGACGAGTTATGGGATGAATTACTTTGGCAAGAAGAATTGCAAGTGTATGTGCACAACCTGTGAACAAAATGGTATAGTATTTTACTTTCCACTTCATCCAATCCCTGACGCCAATCCATCCATAATTTGCACCCCCTTCCATTTTTGGGTGGGGGTGGGAGTGTGTTGTCTACCGCCCGCGGTTGTCCGTGGGCGGTCTGATCCATTTTCTTTTCCAACCTCTTTTGCCTTTGGGAAAGGGGTGGGTGATTCTGGTATTGTCGCGTGCGTCCGTCCACGGACGGACGCAGGAGATGGTGAAGGGATGAAAGGATCTCACCCCAGTCAGGCAAGCCAGATTTCCACCGGCCTGCATGATCAAATTCTTCTGATCACCTAAAAATCTGAAAATCAGCAAAAAAAATCTTTCTTTTTCGGCTCCATTTGTAGTATCCCTTGTACATAGTCTAACAGGGCCTCCTGCCCATATAAGGAGGCACTCTCCCCTGCCTTTTTGAGGAGGAGGAAATCAACAGAAAATAAGATCAGCACATGGTATCCTAAAACACACCACATCCTAAGATCATCAGTATCCTCTTGAAATACATTATCCAGGGGGTCTTGATTCCCCTTTATCTGAGACAAACATTTGGGTATATCTATGATTGCCCCTTGATCCTTGAGCCTCCATACTAAAACCTTTGGTCCTTGATCCTTATCACCAACCAATAGCTTTTCTGGTTGAAGAGGAATTTGACTAATTGAATTCTTGAGTGTGTTACACCACTCCTGATCCCTTTATCCAACCATACTGGTCCTGATCATCCTTTGATTATCTTTCTGGAACCAGTCACTTTTGACTGAAGAGGTTTTATTAAGCTTAAAACCTGGAGTGTTAAACCTCCCTTCATTTCTTTTGAAGTTTAATTCCGCCATGCTACTCTTGAGTCCCTTGAGAAGTGTTGGGTTACTCTTGTTTGAATTATTTATTGTTTTGCTTCCAGAGCTTCTTCAAACAATTAGCTTTGTCTTATGCAGAAACCCACAGTTATCTGGTACCCTTCAAGCGCTTGATTGCGGAGAGTTGGGCAGGTTAATTGAGAACCTGTAGGTTGTTTGGGATTGAGTTTATCTTTCCTAAGCTTCTGCTGACGACCAGAGCTATTAGCTTGTGGGCGTTGTTACTTACAATTGCCTTGTCTTGTTGAACTCTGAACAAACCTTGACTTCTTCTATTCAAGTTTTTCCCGGCACCATCTTGCCTCAGATAGTTTTGTTTCCCCAGCTACCGACTACTATAATCTTTATCCTCTTACTATTGGTCGCTTGTTTACCAGGTTCTGGACTTTGATCTTGGTTACATTTAAATATTTTTGTAACACTCAGGAGGGCAGCCTAAACAGCACCTTTCCCCTCCACAGAACTGCCAGGGCCTAGCACTGTTTGGAGTCTTACAATGTTTGTCTTTTTTCAAAAAGGACGAGTTGAATCAAGGGGTTGTTGGTTTCTGAGCAGGGCTGGTTGTGGGCTTTGTTTGGGGCTGGATGACCAATGAATGGTTTCTCAGGTTGAATTTTGCTAGTTTTTTTGGTTGTTTGAGGGTCTTTGGCTCAATTTTTTTGGCCTTGGGATTTGTTTGGTCAAGGTTTCAGCTTTGGTTGGTCTAAGTTGTGGTATTTGGTCTTGATAAATCAAGATCTTCTTGCTTGATTGGTTGTTCTAGGATGGGGGTTTATGGATGAAAGGAGAGGGGAGCCATGGAGCAAGGAGTGGAGAGAAAAACTGGGGTGTAGTTGTGTAAGGAAGGTTCATGCCCAACTACTGGACTTATTCCAATCAGGATTAATCCTGGCTGCAGAAGCTGTGGCTTTGAATCTTCACAAGTCATCTAGATTGTGAAAAATTTTTTATAGTCAAAGTATTTGATTAAAAGCAACTAAATTTCTGCAACTATCCTTCTTTTTTTTAAAAAAAAAAATAGAATTTCAACACCTCCCATGCCTTTCTGTGAAGAGATTGTTATTAAGTCTGGGAATAGATGTTGAATTGCAGGCCTTGGTCAGGGAATCGGCTACCATGTCTTCTCATGGAATCAAATTTACTTTTAGGTTCTTGTATTCATGCAACTTTCTGAGGTAATCGATATTGATGTCTACATGTTTCTTTTTGGAGTTGGAGCTAAAGTGCTTGATCTTTTTGGTCACTCCTTTATTTTCTACATTGAAGAAAGGAATCTGCAAGTGTGTTGGCCACAGCTCTTTGATCATTTCTTTTATCCACAGGCTTTCCTGATGGCATTCTGCAATCAAGCTGAATTTGGCCTTGGTGGATGACATAGTGATGTTCTTTTGTTTGCAGCTATTCCAGGAGATGGGATGTTTGATTCAGAAGCAGATGTGAAAGCTTCTAGATTTTCTGGAGTCAATATTTTCAGCCCAGGTGGCATTGCTGAAATATTCAATTCTAGAGGAGAATCAAAAAGGAGTAGGAGAGAGAAGAACACAATCTGAGGTAGTTCTGTTCAGTTATTTCCAGCAGTGAAGCATTTCTTTCCAGTGGTTTTTTCCTGGATTGTTGTTGAATTGGCAGAGACTGGAAACTTTGAGGGCTATATCTGTTCGTGTTCTACAGGAAAAATAGTACAGCATTCCAGTGTAAGTTCTGTAGTTCATTTTGAGCTTCTGGAACGTGTCTATTTCTTCTTTTCTTGCCTTCCAAAGTTGGACACTAGTTGTAAGAGGGGTGAGGAAGGTTCTGCAGTTGGATAATCCAAGAATTTTGAGTCTCTTTTTGATTAGTTTGCTTTGATAGAGGGTTATATCAAGATCAGAGATGGTCAATTCAATTCCCAGAGGGGTTTCTGGAATGTGAGCCGAAGATTTTGGAAAGCATTCAAGGAAGAGGGTTTCAAATTCTGGGTTTCTTCCGGCTACAATGAGATCTTCAAAACAGAAGAAGAGAACTGAGCTGTAGTTTAGGTGGATGTAGAGACATGCATATGATTTGGAGGGGGAATATCAAATTTCTTTGAGCCAGTTGGCTGGAGCTTGCTTCAGACCATAAAGAGATTTCTTCAGTTTGAGGAAAGGGGTGGTTCTTGAGCACCCTGAAATTGTTTTGATGTAGAGGTCTTCCTTCAGGGTTTCATTCAGAAAAGCTGCCTTCAAACAAAACTTTCTGTGTTGAGATTTCACAGGCATGAGGGAGCATAACTTTCAGTCAAATGGGGGAACCGCACCTCTACCACAGACCCCCAATCTTCAAACCATACCTGAGTGACTTCAGAACAAGACCCAGGGATCCTGATCACAGCTACTTCTTGATCTTTCCTTTTTCATCATCAATCCTATTTCTTTTACCTCTTTTCTTTTTCTTTCTTCATTACACTTCATGCGTACTTCCTTTTCATCTCATCATCCACCAACACTCCACCGTTGCTAAACCTTTACACTACGTACAAAATCTCTGAATGACTGCCTGGTCAGATTCAGCACTTCTCAATTTCTACCTTGTTCAATACACTCATCCAGATTGTGAACTGCCAGCCTCAACACTCCAACTCACAAATCAACCTTGACTCAATCCAACTTCTTCCATTGAATATCAGTTTCTGTCCAACCGAGTGCATTCTCTTCCTTTTTGTGCATTCTGGCATTCTCATTCCTTCTCACTCTGATTCTTTAGCTCATCTTGTTGTTTCCATCTCAGCCTTCAGCCTTGTGTATGATCTTTGCTCAATATAATCTTTTCACGGTTAAAAGCCAAACGGCCTCTCCTCAAACTCATCAAATAACCAATACACGGACTGAGGGAGGTAACCTAACCAGCCAGGATGTATTTCCGTCAGACAATGCTGAAGACTGCCCTCCAAAAAATCCCTCTCCTTGGAGAACAAAATTACGGAATCTGGATAGACAAGATGGATGCAATTCTGGACGTAAGAGGATGCTCAACGGCAATCAACAACAAGACCTCTGTCTTGGAGACTGCAGTCAACAATGAACTCAAATTACTCATCATTTCCAAACTCGATTCAACTGCTCACAAAAATATTGTCACAGCTGAAAACAGGAACTCTTCCAAGCTACTGTGGAAGGCTATTATTCAAAAATTTGCGTTGTTGCAGGCTTCCAATTGGGCTAGAGTGTTCAATGGCTTCCTCTATCTCACATTCAACCCGTAAAACATTGTTGACTTCATCACCAGGGTCAAGGTTTGTCTTAAAAAGATGGCAGAATTTGGAATCAAACTCCCGGACAATATCGTAGCCTACCTCCTCCTCTTCAAATTTCCATCTTCCATGGAAAACTTCAAGAGGCAAATCATGCACTCCAATCAAGAACTGTCGGTTGACTAAATCCTGAATCACCTCACTAAACTGAACAACAAGTCCCTGGCACAATCCTCCATTGCTAATTCAAGGAAAAAGGGAGACGTCACTCTGTTCAGGAGTAAACCTTCATCTCATTCTCATCAAACCAAGGGATCCAATCCTAAAAGATGTGTCAAAGGATATCAACATCCTGGGCAATACAAGAATCACTCTTCCGCCGACTGCTGGCATCTCCCTCCAGATACGGCTCCTGAATGGTGGAGGGACAACCAAGCTAAATGGAAGGCAAAGAAAAGCGGACAAAAGGCAAAGGTGGAGTCAAATTTGGCACCTTACCTCTCGCATCTGAATCATTGGATTGAATCCAGAGACCCTAATTGCCAGTTCTTACATAATAGGGGAGCTTCTGTTCACATGATCAACAACTCTCGCTACTTCAGCAAAATGGAACCTCACTTTGGCAATCCAATCAAAACAGGGAAGGAAGGAGCTAGCCTAGCAATCAAGGGGAAAGGAACAGCTTTCCTCGACTGGAAGGATCTAACTCTCAAGCTCACCAACGCATTCTATGTTCCAGATGTGACAATCAACCTAATAAGCGCCGGAGCCTTCAACACCAAGGGCTGCTTGATCCACTCCAGCAACAATCAATTCACTGTTTTGCACGGGGGCAATCTTATATTAAAAGGGACTGTTGAAAATAACCTGCACACTCTGCATACTCCATCCTTCAGCCTCTTTCCTTCTTTGAAGACCCATCTTTTGACTGTTTCATCCTCATCTGAAGATGATCTCCTCAAGATTCACAGGAAATACCGCCATGCTTTGATGGGTAGGTTGGCTCCCCTCATTCAACATATTCCCAACAACATGGTGGAGAAGTTTCAATGTGTGGAATGCGTTAAGAGCAAGATCACCAAATCTTCCTCCTCCCACTCTTCAACCAGATCAACAAAGGTACTCAACCAAATTCATCTAGACCTAATGGGTCCCATTCAACCATCATCCAAATCTGGCCACCAATTCATCCTGTCCCTTGTTCACAACGCTAGTGGTTATCTAGTGGCCTTCCCAATCACCTCCAAGGATGAGGCTGCTGATATCATTATCAGTCTACTTGAAAGAGAACACCAACAATGTGGAACTTATCCTTCAGAGTTCTGCTCAGATGGTGGAACCAAATTTGTGAACTCAAAGCTGTTGACCTTCTTGGACAAACAACATATCACTCACATCATTTCTGAACCCTATCACCCAGAACACAACGGTAGGGCGGAACAAGCCAATCAAACAATTGTCAAGTCAACCAGGGCCACCCTCAAGGACAGTAGGCTTCCATCTTCCGTTTGGCACAAAGTTGTCAAAGGATGCTGCCTCATGCTGAATAAAATCCTGGCCAAAGGTGATGATACAACACCCTGGCTGAAAATGAATGGTCATTTCCTACCTTCCTCATTCCTTGAGCCAATTGGGAGTCCCTGCTTTTACCTCATCAACAAAAGAGCAAAAGGGTGAAAATTTGATTTTAAGGGAGAAGAGGGCACTCTAGTAGGCTTTAATCCCCTACTTCTTTTGTATTGCATACTAACAAAGTCTGGTTCTATTATCTCCTCAAAGCATGTCAAATTCCTGTCCATGCAAAGACTGAACGCACCCGGTCTTGCCTGAAACTTTGATTCCCCGCCTGATAACGCTGATTCTTCACACGCAGAAGATCTGGGTCCTCAAACACCAGAGCCGGACCATCCAACACTCATTTCTCCTCAAACATCATGGATGCAAATCGCGACCAATCAAATGAATTGGTCAGCTTGATGGACAAAGTTGATTCAGTTGCTCATTCTTCTTTGGAAGACCTTGCGACTCAGATGCCTGTGGAAAGGGCCGACTCAACCTCTCAGAAACCCCTGCATTCAGATTCCGCACCAATGGGTTGGGTTCTTAGAGATAGGTCTTGCATCAGGCAACCTCAGAGGTACGGCTTCTTTCACTATTACAAGCCAAAAACGTACAAAGACACTCTTGACTTCAATGAATGCCTCAAGTGGATTGGAGCAATGGACAAAGAGCTGTGCTCCGTCAAAGATCTGGTTTTGTGGGAAGACTACAATGGTCCCAAGCCTAAAAAAGCTCTCAAGAAGACCTGGATTCTCAAAATTAAACAAAACTGTCACGGCGACACTTTCAGATACAAGGCTTGGCTGTGTGTGCAGGGATTCAATTAGATCAAGGGCTTAGACTACACCGACACCTTTGCTCCAACCGGGAAGCCTTCCACCCTGCAACTGTTGCTTCTGTACACACTCAAGTCTAAACAGCGGATTCAACAATTCAATGTCAAAAGCGCGTTTCTTCACTCGCCAATTGATGAGGATTTCATCATTTGTACTCCCAAGGGCTTGAAGAGAACCTTGCCATATCTCAAACTCAAAAATTCTCTTTACGGCCTCAAGCAGGCGCCAAAAAATTGGTACAACACTCTCACGGCGTAGTTCAAAGAAGTAGGCTTTGAGGAATCATCATGCGACCCGTGCCTCTACCTGTCATGTGATGGTAAGTCCTGATTATTCTTTGATTTAGATGACCTGATCCTTGTTGGAGACGGCAATGACTTTGAGGCAAAGTTTCTAAAGCGCTTCTTGGGGTTCACTGCAAAAAACCCTGACACCATCCTAGGCATGAGAATAGAGGTATCGAGCAAAAAAAATCTTTCTCAGCCAGCCTAAACACATTGAACTTGGCCTCAGAGAACTTGGCCTGGAAGACGCCAGGACAAGCAAGTATCCTTTGACTCAGAATCTTCAACTCAAAACAGCCACCAATGAAGAGTTCAAGAAGGTCAAGGCTCTCAATGTCAACTATCAATCAGCAATTGGCCTGCTCAATCATATTGCCTGCTACTCGCGGCCTGAAATCAGGTTTTCAGTCTCCAGCCTGTCAAGATTCAACATCAAACCAGGCCTACCTCACTGGAACAAAGTAAAGAAAACCTGGAAGTATCTGAAGGCAACTCCGCATGTTTGACTCTGCCTGAAAGTGAAAGATGCCAACTCTCCAATCTTGGCCTACTCTGATGCATCTTGGGTGGACAATCCAGACACTTGACGCTCTCAAACTGGTTATGTATGCGCTGCATACAAATGCATTGTGTCCTGGAACAGTTTCAAACAGAAGAATATCACCTTCAGCTCTACAGATGACAAGCTCAATGCCTTTGTTGACGCTTTCCATGAGGCCACCCGGATTAGGGCTCTAGGGTGCAAAATATTTTCAACTAAGTCAACTCCCATTGCAATTCACACTGACAACAGCGGCCTAATTGACAAGATTGAGAGATTTGGATCTAACTCTAAAACTTGTAACCTGGACCTGAAAACCAAAGGGATGAGAGAAGAAATCAAGTTGGAGAACATCACAATCAAACTCATTAAGTTGGAAGAAATGCCTGCAGACGCTCTAACCAAAAGCTCAAATCTGGCCAGCCTCAAACTCCTTCAATAATTCTTAGGATCTCTCAGACCCATTTAACAGTTCTTCATCTCTCCAGGCATGGGGCGTGTTGAGAGTTCACAGGCATGAAGGAGCAGAACTTTCAGTCAAACGGGGGAACCACACCTCTACTACGGACCCCCAATCTTCAAACCGTCCCTGAGTGACTTCAGAACAAGAACCAGGGATCCTGATCAGAGCTACTTCTTGATCTTTCCTTTTTCATCATCAATCCTATTTCTTTTACCTCTTTTCTTTTTCTTTCTTCATTACACTTCATGCGTACTTCCTTTTCATCTCATCATCCACCAACATTTCACCGTTGCTCAACCTTTACACTACGTACAACATCTCTCAATGACTGCCTGGTGAGATTCAGCACTTCTAAATTTCTACCTTGTTTGATACACTCATCCAGATTGTGAACTGTCATCCTCAACACTCTAACTCACAAATCAACCTCAACTCAATCCAACTTCTTCCCTTCAATATCAGTTTCTCTCCAACCGAGTGCAGTCTCTTCCTGTTTGTGCATTCCTGCATTCTCATTCCTTCTCACTCTGATCCTTTAGCTCATCTTGTTGTTTCCATCTCAGCCTTCAGTCTTGTGTATGATCTTTGCTCAATATAATCTTTTCAGTCTGAGAGGAAGTTTCTTTGAGATGAAGAGGATGAGAATCTTTAAGAGAGTAGTGAATTTTCCAGTAGCAGAGGAAGTGTTGTTGTAGTCAATTCCTGGGATCTTTTTAAATCCTTTGATTCAGAGTCTAGTTATTTTTCCTTTTTTGGTGATGAGACAGTAGCAGGCTTGGTTTTGATAACCATGATAGTCTTCAAGTAGGAGTTAGGGAGAACAGTAGCATCTTCCCATACGCCCATTTTTTTGATGAAGTCAAATTCAGTCTCAAGGGCTTCCAATAATTTTTCTGGGGTGCTGAGACATGTGAATTTAACAGGTTTGATTTTTGAAGATCTTTCTCTCAGATTATATCTAGGGGGATTGGGTGGTATTCCTGGAATTTGATTATTTGATTTATTGTTCTGTTCTTGTTCATGAATTGACAATAGTTATTCACCATAGTTCTAAACAGATCCTTTGTCTTTGATGCAGTTGGATGATGGTTCATCTTTGATTTCCAAATCTGGGAAGGTTGATGGTTCTCTTGATTTTTTTATGGGATTGGTCTGATCTTTTTCTTCAAATCCAAGTTCTATGGTGGGTTAACTGTTGTTTCTGCAAACAAAGGTGAGGAATCTGAAATTTTTTATTTTTAAAATTCCACTTGAGTCTGACAGAGTTTGGTAGCATCTAAGATTGTTGTTGAAGCCAATCATAATGCCTGTTTTGCCTTTGGGTTCCAGTTTGGAGTAGTTTTTCTTGGGAAGTGTGAGAAAGGAGACAGGATTTCTGATGGGGTGAAAGTAGTTTCAGTGAACAGTTTTGTTTTTGAATATAGATGAGGTTGATTGTTTGGATTTTTTACAGGGTGTTTTGTTGAGTGTGAGATTACTGGCCTTGAGAAAAAAATTCCAAAGGTTTTTGCTAAGAAAAGAGTAATGGAAGATGGTTATGAGTGACTCAAGTATGGTTCTGTTGTGTCTCTCAGACAGAAATGTTTGTTGGGGAGTGTAGGGATCATAGTAGGTGTTTTTTATCAGGTTTCTCTTGTAGTATTCTTTGAATTTCTTGTTTTTAAATTAAACATCTCTGTCAGAGTGCAGGATGCTGGGATATTAGCCAAACCTTTTTTATTCAAGATCTAGCAAATGAGAGTTGTTGAATTGCTGAAAGAAAAATGGATTGATTAAGAACAAAGAGGGCTGCGCCAATATTGAAATCAGTTTTGAATCAAAGATATAATCTTGAAAAAGAGGAGATTAATAGAGACAAAAAACACCAGGCAACAGGAGAAGAATTGACGTTAGACAAGAACTGGGTTGGATTTGATTGTTGACAATAAAAGAAACAAAATTTAAAATAAAGAAAAGGAGAATCTTTGGAGAGAAGAGACATCTGAGATCAGAATCAAGAGGTTAGATATGACTGTTGTAGGTGACAATCTTACCAGGAAGGTTGTTGATGAACACAATACAGTTGAATTGACATTTGAGTGAAGAAGTTTTAGAGTAAGATAAGAGAAGGAAGAAAAAATGAAATTAAGAAAGAGAAGGAAAAGGAATTAGAGAGCAATGAGTTAAAGTCAAGAGACTTTGAGTAAAGAGTTGTTGAGTTTGAGATTTGATGTTGAGTTGATCAAGTGTTCAGGTGAGTAAGATTGAGTAGATGGTGTGGTGAGATTCAAGTACCGTCTCATGTTCATCTCTAACTCTTGAGATAGACTGGGGAAAAGGGAGGAAGAGGAAAAAGGGAATGACATGAGTGTGAAATGAGAAAGAGACTTGTGACAGTAAGACAAAGAGCGCGGGTACAGGGTTTAGGCAGAGAGAATTTCAAAAGAAAAGAATTATTTCACAAGAGTATGTCAAATATTTTGTCTTTGGATTTGAGATGGATTCCCAAAGAATATCTGAAGTGGATTTCCACCACAGTCAGGAAGTATTTGTGATTTTCAATCAAGGCTGGTGTAATTGGTCCTACAACTTCTAAGTGGAGCTCTTCAAAATGTCTGGAGGCTGGATCATTTCTGCTATTGAGCAATGCTTTGTTTATTTTTCCAACTTCACGGGACTTGCAAACAGTGTCTGGGTTGACAGATATATTTAGTTCATTTCTGATTTTCAAAGTGTTGAATCCTCCTCCTACTGGTTAAAAGCACGCGCACACTCGCGGAGCAGTTATAGTGACATCTGCAGCAGTTCGCGCAACCTTGCGCTTACCCGTTCTTACCCAAGACTTTACTTCAAGGTCCCCGGGAGTCTTTTTCCGACTTGTTTCCGTTATCATCTATCCGTTTCTTTCTTATTTTTATTTCATTCTTTTCTTTCTTGCTTGTTCCAATTTCTTCATACAATCTTCACTCCCAATTTTTACCTCTCCAATGCCAACTGCTCAATTGCTCAACCACCATCCTCAACCTGCCTCAATATGATCCACTTTCCTCAAATCTCAACTTCGCCTGTCTGGTATGATTTCAATCCTTTTCATTTCTGTCCTCAACTTCTTTTCTATTTTTATTTTCTCACTCACCTTATGTCTCTATTTGTATGCTGCTGCTTGTCAGAATGTTGCTGGTCCCTCAATGTGATAATTTCTATTAATTCAAATTACTCAATAAACATGGTTAAAAGCTGAAACGCTTGACTATCTAACCTTGCTACTTCATGGAGGGACCTGGCACTATGGACGGCTTTTGACAAATCATGCTCAAGGCGGCACTCAAAGCTGTTCCTAATCTGACAGACAAAAATCATTCAATTTGGAAAGACAAGATCACCATCCTACTCGAACTTAAAGGAACCAAACAACTTCTCAAAGACAATACCAAATCTCTTAGCCCCACGGATGATCTTGAAACTTGGGTCATCATTTTGTCCAAAATCAATACTGTCACTCATAACAATGTTGTCAATTCCGATAATATCAACTCAGCCAAAGGTTTATGGAAAACTATCAAGGAAAGATTTGCCTCATCCCAAACCGCCAATCAAGCTCAAATATTTAACGACTTCTTATATCATCCCTTCAAACCTGACGCTATCTCTTCCTTTATTACCAAGATCAAAATTTCCCTCAAGAAAATGCTTGACGTTGGTATCAAACCTCCTTCGGATATTCTGGCCTATCTAGTTCTTTTCAAATTCCCACTCTCCCTTCAGTCCCTACTGCATCAAATCATGCACTCCAATAAGGAAGTGACGGTTGACTTGGTCCTCAATAACTTAACGCAACTGGATAATGAATCAAAATCAAAGCTCACCAAAGCCCCCGTCAGAGAAACTGCTCTTGTAACCAACAATTCAAAACATCCTTTGACTAAACTCCAACAATGCGGGCAAGGTTATCACAATCTCAATGCGACTGATCACCCCGAGGAAAGATGCTGGCATAAATATGAGCATCTTTCTCTGGATTGGTGGAAAGAAGCTCAGGAAAAATGGAGAGCTCAAAAGAAGCCCAAAAGCAACAAAGTCGCTCATTACCATGCTCTTTTGACTACGTGGATCAACAAAGTGAACGCCGACCATTGCATCATCCTCAACTTGGGAGCATCTTGCCATATGTTCAATTTGACTCAGTATTTCTCCTCATTACAAGATTGCAACGGTGAACACATAAGTAAAGGAAAAAATGGAGCAAATCTTCCTATTAAAGGAAAAGGCAAAGTGGTTCTTGCCTGGAGAAATTCTCTCATCCGACTCACTGACTGTCTCTTTGTTCAGGATCTTGTAATCAATCTGATCAGTCCCAGAGTCTTAATTTCTGAAAAAAAATACTCAGTCACTGCTAGTGGAAATTTGTTCAAGGTACTGCATAATGGAACGACTGCTTTTGAAGGATTCATAAGGGATAATTTTTTGGCTCTTAATCTTCCTCACTCTATCGGTAATAACTTCAAAATAAGCTACCTGACTGGCAAAACTATCAATCATGATAAGTTACTCTATCTCCATCAATCTCTCGGCCATGCCAGTCCATACCGTCTCAAACTTGTTAAACTGGAAATTCCTCATTCTCTTATTGAAGAATTCCAATGTGCCAATTGCGTATTTTCAAAAATTTCCAAAACCTCATTCAACTCCAAAGCAACCCTTGCGTCAAAGCCCTTTGAAAGACTTCAAATTGAGCTGATGGGTCCAATTAATCCGGAACCCCTTAATGGGATGAGATACATTATGACCATCGTTGATAACCATTCTGGCTATCTATCCGCTATCCCGCTTCATTCCAAATCTGACACTTGTCCTCAAATTTTATCAATTCTTAGATTCAAGAAGCAAAAACAAGGATGCTTCCCTGCCACTTTCTGTACAGATGGTGGAGGATAATTCATTTTGCAAGAACTCAAATCCTTCCTTCAAGAAAATTCAATCCAACACATTGTATCCAAACCATACCACCACAAACATAATGGAAAAGTGGAACACGCTAACCGTACTATTGCCAAATCTATTCAAACTGTCCGTTGATTGTCAAATTTACCCCTTAATCTTTGGGCAGAAGTGTCCAAAGCCTCTACTCTCATGCTGAATCAGATTCCCAAACAACCTAACAAAAAGTCACCCTACAAGATCTTCACTAATAAGTCACTAACCATGGATTATTTTCATCCCCTAGGTTCCAGAGTGGTCTATCTAAATTTGAAGATTCCGCACGGAGACAAGTTCAATAATTGTGGATTAGAAGGCACGTTAGTAGGGTTCAACCCCAATCTCCTATCTTATCAAATTCTCAAACCAGATAATACCATTATTTTGTCAAAACACATCAAAATAATTAAATACAGTCCCTGTTCCAAACCACAGAACACCCTCCAGCCGCTATCCCTTTGATTGACATAGATTTCCCTTTTATCCCTCATGACTGTCCTTGTTCCAACTCTTTAGCTACCATCACTTCCTCCTTACCCAATGATCCCTCCTTGTCATCAACCAAGGCTACAGAGCCTGCAGACAACAAGTCTTCTCATTCATCCCAGGAGGTTGCTGATGAACTGGCTCCCTCTCCAATACTGCGCGACCAATCAACTCTTCATCCCCCCAATTGTTACGGATTTCACCATTATTTTGTTCCTAAATCTTTCAAGCAAGCTAAGAAGTGTAAAGACTATAAAAGCTGGGATCTCTCGATGGACGCGGAATTATCCAGCATCGAAAAGATGAATTTTTGGGAAGACTACAATGGTCCTGAACCCTCAAATCCTCTCAATACTACATGGGTTTACCGCCTGAAAGACAACTGCCATGGGGACCCGTTGATTTACAAAAGCCAACTTTGCGTGCAGGGGTTTGATCAGATATATGGCCTGGACTACCAAGACACGTTCTCACCAACTGGCAAAGCAGCTTCTCTCAGAATAGCTCTACTTTATGGTCTCTATCACTCTCTTCCTATCACTCAGTTTGACGTGAAGAGTGCATTTCTTCACGCACCACTCAAGGAACTTGTTGTTATTAAAACTCCAAAAGGATCTAAACAAAAATAAAAATACCTCAAACTTAAGAAATTGTTGTACGGGCTTAAACAAGCTCCTCTCAATTGGTTCAAAACCCTCACCACCTGGCTCTCCGACCAAGGATTTCACCAGTCATCATCCAATCCCTGTCTCTATCTGCATCCCCAAAGGCAATCCATGATTTTCTTCCACATTGACAACCTAATCTTGGTTGGTCTTGGAAACAATTTTAAAGAAAACTTTTTACAGCGCTTTCCAAATTCAACTGCTCATGATCCTAACACAATTCTGGGTATGAAATTCTCCAGAACCGGAAACAAAATATATCTCTCTCAACCCAGTCACATCAAACACGGGCTTGAAGAACTCAAGCTTTCAGACTGTCATCCATCCTCCATTCCATTAACTGCTAACTTCAATTTACGACCAGCTACCAAAGAAGAACATGAAGAGTTCAAAGCTTTACGAATCAATTACAGGTCAGCTGTATTCCTAATGAATTACATTGCTTGCTTAACTCAACCTGACATCAGTTACGCTGTCTCCAGCTTAGCCTGGTTCTGCGGACTTCCCGGGATTAATCACTGGCGCAAAGTTAAGCGCTGTTGGAAGTATCTCAAAGCAACAAAAAGACTGTCATTAGTATTGAAAATAAAACATCAAGACACCCAACTACAATGCTTCAGTGACGCCACGTGGAAAGACAATCTTGAAACTAGACATTCGCAGTCCGGCCACATAACCCTACTATTTGGATCACCCATAGCTTGGAGCAGCTACCGCCAGAGAAATGTAACACACTCCACCACTGAGGCAAATTTCACAAGGGCTGCTGACATGCAAGCAGGGCTTGGCACAGAGGGGTCTCTACCCACAGCAGGCTTGGGGGCAAGGTTACTGAAGGAGGCTAACAGGAGCAGAGGAGGATTGGGTTGAATGGTGCTGAATGACACTTGCTGGGAAAGATCTCCTAGTAAGAAGTATTAAACTGATTTCTTGGGGGAAGCATCAGGAAGAGGAAAGAGGAGGCTTATTAAATAGACAAGAGGTTGGAACTACAACAGAGGTACAAGTGATTGGGGCTCAGACTACACACATGATGTCATGGGAACAGTCTAAGTAACAGAGAGGGCTGATCAGGTATGCTACTACATTAGGTTAGGCTTCTTCTACATTGGGACAAGGTTCCAGGTCTGAGCTGTCTAAGTTGGGAGAGTACAGTTGAAGGATGTACAGTGTACATGGGAGTCATGACACTATTTACTAATTAGAGAGAGTATGTAATAAAATCTGCAAGAGGATGTACATAAAGATTCCCAAAGGATAAACCACACAGAGGAGGTATGGGTTAGACAGAGAGATAACCCAAAGAGGTATGGGTTAGACAGAGAGGTAAACCAAAGAGGTATGGGTTAGACAGAGAGGTAGAGTAGAGCCTGGGAGATTGAGTATGTGCAAGCCTATGGAGTCTATCTGTGTATAGTATGAGGTTAGACTATATGTAGATATGTACTGCATGAAGATCCTGAGGTATATAGTTACTGGAGACATATTGATGTAAGTCTCCTGAGCCCTGAGGTTGAAGTTCCTAAGAAAGTAGATCAGGCCTGAGGGTTAGACTGAGGTTAGACTGAGTTTGGTGTCAGTATGACAGTACCCCCTGGTTAAGAAGAGGGCATCTCCTGATGACCATAAAAGGAGAGGTTGAAGAGGCCATCCAGGTTGTCCTTCAGCCATGTCTAACTTGATTTTTCCTTCCCCTTACCCAAAACCATCACCACCATCCACCCCATTACCACCTTTATCTCCTTACACCAGATCACCTACACCAACCTATCCAATGGAGAAGACCAACAATTATCATCCAGTCCAGAAATACTACCCAAGTTGTGATAGGTGCGTCAAGCTTGGAAGAATCTGCACCACCAGTATCAAGCACAATTCTGCCAAATGTGAAAGTTGTAGGCAGTATGGAAGAATGTGTGATATGGATAAGCAAGGCAGAAAGGCCTTGGGGCCAACCTTATGGGTCCTGGAGAAGAGTCAACCTTTTGAAGTGAAAGAGACTCCAGATGATGATGCCATGACCCTGGGTTACTCATCCAGACTTGATGAATCTTGAGGTAAGTGCTTCTGGATTTATTATTGGAGGTGCTGGAGTGCTGATACAAGGTTTGCAATAGTCCGTTTGATGCAGGAGATATTGAAGAAAACGCAAGAAAAGAGGGAGGCACTGCGTTGAACCAGTAATTTGGCCATAGATGGTACTTCAAGGCGTCCGCAGGAGGAGTGCGGTGAGGCATTTATACAATGGGGAACCCCTCACATAGATTTCAACAAGGAGGTGGTCAAGGTCCCCCGAAAAGGGTACAAAACAAATGTCACAAGGGTATTTTGGAATCCGTCAAAACCGTCAAAGGAAATCGTTGAAGCATTGAAGGGTTTTTTCAAAGCGTCGAAGGGATTTGTCAAAGCGTCGAAGGGGTTCGTCGAACCGTTGAAGCGTTGAACGTCGAAGCCTTGAAGCGACCTGTTGAAGCGTCAAACGTCGAAGCGTTGAAGCTTCAAACGTCAAAGCATCAAAGCAAAAAGTCAAAGCGTGAAAGCCCACCGTCAAAGCGTCAAAGTGGAGATGACGATGAAGATGCTGAAGGGAGTTTGGAGATGGAATTAAGTGATATGGATGAAGATAGAGGAACCACCAAAGAGATAGGTAAAGGAAAAGGAAGAGAGATCATTGTTGAAGAAGGGGGCAGATCAGATGACTCTTTGGAGTTAGAAGATTTGAGGAACAAGATGAAGGATTTGCAGGTGAAGATGAAGGTGGTGGAAGACAGAAGGAATAGAAGGAAAGGAATTGAAAGAAGAGGTGAAACTGAGGTCTGGTTGGAGGAATTGGAAAGTGGGGAAAGGTTATTGGAGATGATGGAAGGAAGAAGATTCAGAGAAGATTCTGTTTTAAATGAAGATCAAGTTAATCATTCTTTGGAGATTTATAGTAGGAATTCTAGGACTTTAAATTCAAATTTTCAGGAAGGTTTAAAGAAGGGTTGGGGTAGTGAAATAAGAAAAGAGAAGTATGGGTTTTTAGAAGCTAGAAAGAAAAAAGTTTTATAGATAAAGAAAAGACTAGCTGATATTTTGGCTTTAGATGGGCATACTTTTGAAGTAGGGACTACTATAAGGGGGCCAAATTCTTATCAAGTTTCCAAGTTAAAATTAGTAAATACTTGGATGTCTAGAGTAAAAGAGTTGGAAGAATTGATGTGTGAAGCTATCTAAAAAGTTTTTTTATATAAAATTTGTTTTATTTTATTATTATTTTTTTTTTATTTATATTTTCTTAGAGGGGAGTAATTGATCTTTTCTTTTTTTTTGCTAAGGTTGAAGAAAGGTAAAAAGGAGAAAGAATCTTTATTTTTTATCATTTTATTGATATATATATATATAAATTTTTTTTTGAAAAGGAGAGTAAGGTTTGTATTGTTTTTATTTAAGGATGACTTTGGTTTTGAGGGATAGAGTGTATGGAAGTCTTGAAGTAAAGTAGGGCAGTTGGTAAGATTAGATTGAGGTTCCCAAGTATTGCGTTCCTTGTCATTCTGGAAGCCTTTCCATTCAACTAAATAAAATAATTTCCCCCTCTTAAGTTTGGAATCCAATATCTGAGACACTTCCCATTCTTCTTCACCATCAATTTTGACTGGCTCAGTTGGTGGTTGGTGCCTAGAGGATAGTGAGTTGTCCTGATATGGCTTGAGTAAGGAGGAGTGGAATACAGGGTGAATGGTGGACCATTGTTGAGGGAGTTGAAGCTTGAATGAACTTTTTCCAATCTGTTCTGTAATCAAAAAGGTACCTAACCATTGCTCTGAGAGTTTATGAGTTGGACAATTAGTTTTGATATTTTTAGAAGAGAGCCAAACTTTGTTTCCAACAGCAAATGAGGCAGGAAAGTCACTTCTTTTTAGGTCAGCATATCTTTGAAGAGTTGAATGTTTTTGATTCCTGAACCAACAGACTAAGCGCGATTGAATCAACAAGAGCCTTAGGAAGGAAACAAAGAATGAAAAGGAGAATGAAGAAAATAAAGAATGATTCTCACTCTAGGCGGACACAAAAGGATTGGGCGCTCAGGTTGGTAACAAAAGAAAATAAAAGAAAAGAAAATAAAAGAAAGGACTGGATCTGACATGTGTTGGAGATAAGCACGTGAGTGAGAATTGAAGCCAGTGTAAGGATCAGCATAGAGACAACCTCACATATGAACACTAAAGAAAGGAAATCCCTCGATGTTGAGTGGTGAGTGTTGGTTTGACGAAGTGATGATGTTGAGGAGGTTATTGTATTGAGCTTATTGAGGGAGATGTTGTATTGAGCTTATTGAGGAGATGAGGATGATGAGTTTTGGTGGAGGTGAGTGTTGATGACGAGATGGAGTGAGACAAAGATAATGTGAATGAAGCGGTGAACGAGGCGGAAGCTGAGATGGATGGTGGAAGCAAGCGTGGAAGTGGGTGAGATGGATAGCGGAAGCAATGAAGGAAGTGGGTGAAGGAGGCGGAAGCGATGAAGAGAGTGGGTGGAGGAAGCGGAAGGGGAATGATGAGGTGGATGGTAGAAGTGGTGAGAGTCCAGGAGCGAGGTGAAAATGGTGAAGATGAATGGATGAAGGCAATGAGGAGATAGGATGCGCGCTCCCATGCGCGCCATTGCGCGGATGATATAGGGAACTGAGACATGTGCGCATTGGGTGCACGGAAGAGGATCGTGGTTAGAGATCAATTTTAATGGGATTTCATTTCATTTCAACAATCTTTTGTAGGTTTTAATTGCCTTTTCTAGTTCAATACCCAATAACTTTTGATTCTGGTCAATCTGGGTTATGTAGTGGCTGGCAGGTTGATCATCTACTACATGGAGACTGTCAAAGTTGGGATGTCATCCATAGATGGTGAAAAAAGGAGATTGCTTAGTAGAAGTCTGAGTGGAATTATTGTAAGCAAATTAAGCAAGGGGGATCCAGGTATCCCAGTCGTCTTGGTGATAACTGAAATACATCCTAAGAAATTGTTCTAGGATCTGATTTACTTGTTCCGTCTGTCCATCTGTTTTAGGGTGATAAGCTGTGGAAAGATTTTTTTTTATCTGTAATTTTTCACATACAATTTTCCAGAAGGAAGAAACAAATAAAGATCCTCTGTCACTGACAATGTCAGTTGGGAGGCCATGTTTAGTAAAAACATGAGAAATTAGTAGGTTATCCAACTCCACAGAGGAGATATCAGTTCTGATTTTAATAAAGAGTGAAATTTTTGAAAAACAATCAACTACCACAAGGATTGAGTCAAACCCATTGGATAGTGGTAGTTGTGAGATGGAGTCCATAGAGAGTGAAGTCCAGGGAGAATCTGGAATTGGTAAGGGTTGGAGGAGTCCAAATTTTTTGTGGTGACTGGCTTTGTGTCTGCTGCAAATGTAACAAGAAGAAACATAATATTTGATAAAGGAAGTCATATTTTCCCAACAGAAATCTCTTTTGACTAGATCAGCTGTTTTGTCTTGTCCAGGGTGGCCAGAGAGAGGAGAGTCATGTCTTTGTCAAAGTATTTCAAGTTGGAGTTGTTCATCCTCCTTGGGGATTGCTATTCTGTTTTGGAAAATAAGGAGTCCAGTGTCTGGGTCTATAAGGTAACTCTTTACTTGTTCCTTTTTATGTAGTTTCTGAATAATCTGCTGGGTTGATTTGTTGGGGATCTGGGACTGAATTAAGGTTTCCAATTGTTTATCAACCTGTTTTGCAGAGATAAAGAAAATTCTAGAAGGTTCAAAGTCAGTCTGTTTCAAGAGTGGTTTGACATTTTCTGGATTCTTTTCTGCATAGGGCATCCCCCCCTTGGGATAAAAGTTGTCTTGACGTGACAAGACATCAGGGACTATTGATTTCTTCCCAGGTCTATAGACTATAGTAAAGTCAAATTCAGACAGAAACTCAGCCCAACGGGCTTGGCAACGATTCAAGACTTTGGAGGTCATGAAATATTTAAGAGACAAGTGATCAGTGAGAACTTCAAAGGGAGAAGAAAGACTGAGGAGGTAAGCTCTCCAGATCTTGATGGCCCATACAATGGCCAGGAGTTCCTTATCGTGGATTTCATAGTTCAGTTCAGCACTACCCAATTTCCTGCTGTCAAAAGCAATTGGGTGTTTGGATCCATCAAGAGAGACTTGGGTGAGGACAGCCCCTAGGGCATAGTCACTGGCATCAGTCTCCAAAAAGGTTTGTAAGGAAAAATCAAAATGTCTGAGTACAGGAGCTTTAGTAAAGGCTACCTTGAGGTCCTCAAACTGCTGCAGAGCCCCTGGGGACAAAGGAAAGATGGGGTCTGCTCCAGTTAGAGCAGTGAGGAGGTGCACCTTTCTGGAATAGTTAATGATAAACCTGCGATAAAAATTAGAAAAACCCAAAAACTGTTGCAAGGCCTTTTTGTTTGTTGGTGGTTGCCAGTCCAAGATCTTCTGGACCTTGGAGTTGTCCATTTCAATGCCACCTCTGGAAATGACATATCCTAGATAGTCCACTGAGGAGGCATGAAATTCACACTTAGGAGCTTTTGCATATAAGTTGTTCTTCCAAAGTCTGTTCAAGACTTCACACACATGAGCTGTATGTTCTGTTAAGTTTTTGGAAAAAATAAGAATTTCATCAAGGTATACCACCACACAGATGGTCAGAAGGTCTGCAAAAATGTCATTAAAAAGAAATTGAAAAGAGGCAGGGGCATTGGTGAGTCCAAAAGGCATTACCAAATATTCAAAACTCCCAAACTGAGTTCTGAATGCTGTAAGATGTTCATCCCCTTCCTTAATTCGAAGGAGATTATAAGCACCCCTGAGGTCAATTTTGGAAAAAATGGTAGAACCAGAAAAGACTGTTAATGAGTGAGTCATGGGAGGAATGGGATACCGGTTCTTTTGAGTCACAGCATTGAGTTTGCAATATTCAACACACAATCGCAAACCACCATCCTTTTTTTTTACAAAGAGGACAGGTGCTCCAGTGCTGGAAGTGCTGGGGTGAATGAAACCTTTCTCTATATTTTCCACTATATAGGCTTGTAGGGCCTCCTTCTCATGGTGACTAAGGGAGTAGATAGGCCCAACTGGAGGCATAGGGCCTTCCAGTTTGATATGATGGTCATAAGCGCGATGAGGAGGGAGTTTATCAGCTTTGATCTTGAAAAAAACATCTAAAAAGGTATGATAAGCATCAGGAACTCTCTCCATCACAGTTTCAATTTCATCAGTTTCCTCATCTTCATCCAAACCTTCTGCAGTAGCCTGCTTTGGGTCAGAGTCAGAAGTGGAAATAATCATACGCAAAACTTGAACGGATAGATCATTCTCCATATCCTCCAAGAATTTCAGAGAATGTCCAAAGAATATCCTGTTCACAGAAGTAGTTGTTGAACTCAAAGGGAAGTGTTGTGAGTGCATAGATTCTGAAAAGGGGACAGGAGCAGTGACCTGCAGGTTCTCTGGCTGAAAGGAAGTAGTGGCCAAGGAGAGTTCAATGGAAGAGGAATGATCCAAAGTTGGTTGGTGTCTTGGGGTGATCAATCCCATTTGCCAATTTACCTCTGGGTTCCAGAAATGGAGGAAGTCAATACCTAGAATAATGTCTTCTTTGGGGGGAGTATCAACAACCAAGAAATCCCATTCTAAGTTGGGAAAAGAGGGCAAAGAGAAATTGAAGGAAACCTTATGGGTGATTTCCTGGGAAGGTGAGTCAGAAGGACTGAAGGTAAATAAGAAGATAGGAGTGGTCAGGGGTTTGAGTGATAGAGAAAACTTTGAAACCATAGATTTTAAAATAACGGATTGAGTTGCTCCAGAGTCAACAAGTACACTGTAAGCCTGGTTATTGGACAAGCAAACAAAATGTAAGTCTTTGGAAGGAGGGTTAGCATCTTTTCTTTCCAAAGTTTGTACTCAAATATTGGGAGGGTGAGGGTCAAGGAGTATCACATTCCCATCACCTAGTCTTTTCCCTGTTTTGGCTTCATAGGATTGGGCTTCTGGCCAGGCTTAAAATCTGGACGTTTCCTGCAGAGGCTAATTTTGTGAGTTCCTCCACAGTAGTTACACAAACCCTCTCTTTCTCGCCTAGCTTTTTCTTCAGCCTTGAGGTGTCCATCCTCTCCTACGTTGGGATTGGGGACATGGGTTGGAGTAGAATTAGTAGGGTTTGGCTTGGTCTTCCCCTTAAACCTACCTGGTTGGCTGGTCTGTTGAGATTTCTGAGGATTTGGAAGACTGGGTCCAGGTCTTGAGTTCTGAGGGAGAGTGAAGGACTTCTCCCTAATCCTTTCATGGTAACAAGTGTCATACTTAAGAACAATATCCATTAGGTCTTGCAAGGTTTCTTGAGGTCCATCATAACCAGCTAGTTGGTCCAGTAATCTGGCTGGGAGACCCTTTCTAAAATTAAAGAAAAAGGCTTTATCACCCCACCCAGAGACCTTGGTCATAAGTGTCCTGAATTCAGTGATATAGTTAGTAGCATAACCACTGGCCTTCATCTTAAGGAGGGTTAACTCCTTCTCAGCATGCTGGATTTCTAGACAATCCCCAAAAAGGGTATGAAGCTGTTGAGTGAATAGAAGCCAGGATTTAAGTATGAAGTCTGACTCATGATTACCAATGTGAGAAAGATAGGGTTGGATCCATTGACTGGCATTTCCTGAAAGGTAAGAGACTGTAAAAAATACTTTCTTTCTGTCATTAGCAAAAACTCTCTCATCATTTGCAAAAATGAGTTCACAAGCCTGAAGGAAAGGTCTAAGCTTGGTTGGGTTAGTTCCATAAAATTTATCTAGGGCATTGATAGATGGAGATTTAAAGTTACCAGAGGGTCCATGGTCAGCAGGTTTAGAGAGATGAGTCATTGCAGTGGTCATTTGCTGAAGAATTGCCAACAGGGCAGGGTCAGTTGAAGGAGCCTGAGTGGTGGAAGGAAGGTTGGTTTGTGGGGAAGGTGAAGGGACTGCTGTTGCATTAGAAGTTTGACTAGGATTACCCTCTGGGGATGGTGAACCCAGGCCACTCAAGATTCTGGAATCAAATCCTGAGTCTTCATCCTCTTCATCTTCCTCATCTTCTCCTGGGATTGGGACCATGCTTGCATCATAGGCAGGAGAGTCCAAACCATGGTAACCTGGGCTTGGAAACTGACCTGTGACCCTGTGGAGGCTAGCATTGTCAGAAGAAGGAATAGTAGAAAGGGATACTTGGGGAATAGGTTCCAATAAACCTGTATCCATAGGAGTGGAAGTGGTAACCACTGGTGCAGCCAGGTTAAAAAAAATCCTACCTGTTCCACGAGATCTAGGGGTAGAATGGTCAGTAGGTTCAGCGGTACCTCTCCCCCTAGAGCTACGGGTGACTGCTGGGGTAGAAATGTGAGAAAAAAGAGCACGTCGTGGGGGCATTCTTACTTCTAAGAATAATTAGTTACCCAAAAGTTTTTCTTCACCTTGGAGCAAGAATAAAATGATTAAAAAGGAATTTTTTCTTCCTCTGATTACCTTTATGGGACAGTCAAATACTGGTTACTATACCTTGTCTAAGTGTCAAAGCGTTGAAGCTTTGAAGCGTTGAAGTGTCAAAGTGTCAAAGTGTCAAAGCGTCAAAGCATCAAAGTGTCGAAGTGATACTTAGAGGATGGAGAGCTGGAGCTCTGAGTAGGTTTGACAGTAAGGTAAGGGAAGCAAAGAAAATGGCCACAAATCAAATAGCCAAGTTCAAGGTGGGGACATAAATAAAGCAAACAAAAATTGCCACAACTCAATAGCAAGATTTGATGCTGTCTAAAAAGGGATAGGGAGTGTGGTTGGTGAAGAAGGGGTTATTGGGGAAGAAATCATTTTGATGTCACAAGGGCTGCTGAAATGCAAGCAGGGCTTGGCACAGAGGGGTCTCTAACCACAGTAGGCTTGGGGGCAAGGTTACTGAAGGAGGCTAACAGGAGCAGAGGAGGATTTGGTTGAATGGTGCTGAATGACACTTGCTGGGAAAGATCTCCTAGTAAGAAGTAGTAAACTGATTTCTTGTGGGAAGCATCAGGAAGAGGAAAGAGGAGGCTTATTAAATAGACAAGAGGTTGGAACTACAACAGAGGTACAAGTGATTGGGGCTCAGACTACACACATGATGTCATGGGAAAAGTCTAAGTAACAGAGAGGGCTGATCAGGTATGCTACTACATTAGGTTAGGCTGCTTCTACATTGGGACAAGGTTCCAGGTCTGAGCTGTGTAAGTTGGGAGAGTACAGTTGAAGGATGTACAGTGTACATGGGAGTCATGACACTATGTACTAAGTAGAGAGAGTATGTAATAAAATCTGCAAGAGGATGTACATAAAGATTCCCAAAGGATAAACCACGCAGAGGAGGTATGGGTTAGACAAAGAGATAACCCAAAGAGGTATGCTTTAGACAGAGAGGTAACCCAAAGAGGTATGGGTTAGACAGAGAGGTAGAGTAGAGCCTGGGAGATTGAGTATGTGCAAGCCTATGGAGTCTATCTGTGTATAGTATGAGGTTAGACTATATGTAGATATGTACTGCATGAATAGTGACATCTGCAGCAGTTTGCGCGACCTTGCACTTACCCATTCTTACCCAAGACTTTACTTCAAGGTCCCCAGGAGTCTTTTTCTGACTTTTTTCCATTATCATCTATCCATTTCTTTCTTATTTTTATTTCATTCTTTTCTTTCTTGCTTGTTCCAATTTCTTCATACAATCTTCACTCCCAATGTTTACCTCTCCAATGCCAACTGCTCAATTGCTCAACCACCATCCTCAACCTGCCTCAATATGATCCACTTTCCTCAAATCTCAACTTTGACTGTCTGGTATGATTTCAATCCTTTTCATTTCCGTCCTCAACTTCTTTTCTATTTTTATTTTCTTGCTCACCTTATGCCTCTATTTTTATGCTGCTGCTTGTCAGAATGTTGCTGGTCCCTCAATGTGATAATTTCTATTAATTCAAATTACTCAATCAACACTGATCCTGTGATAGCTGATGTGTCCTGAAGACTTGCGCAGGAGCTCTTTGCTAGAGAAAAAGGAAAGTTCTTTAGGTTTCCTTGGTTGTATGACAGGCAGGTTGTTCTGTTAGTGGCCCTTGAGAGCAAATTTTCTTTCTTTGAGCACACATAATTTCTTGATTTCAAATTTTAATTCATAGTGTTTCATTAGCAGAAAACAGACAGATAGGAGATTGGCAGACAGCTCAGGAACATAGAGAACATTTTTTAACCATAAATCAGTCCCACTTCTACTATTTAGACAGACTGTCCCAGATCCTTTGATGTCCAGATGGTGAGTTTTGGACCTGGTCTTGACAGATCCTAGTTCTACTGAAGAGAGGTGTTCAAATAGGCTGGGGTCTGAGATCATATAAGGGTTAGAACCAGAATAAAGGATTAGGAAATGATCTAGGGCTGAGTGAGATTTATGAATGCAGCTGAAAGTAACATGAGTTTTGAAGGCAGTTGGTCTGCTTGGTCTGAGCTCAGGGTGAGATTCCAGCATTCTGAGGGTGAGTTCTGAGCCAGAGGATTATGGCTTCCTTTGTTGCATTTGATTACAGATTAGGTGGAAGTTTTGAGCAAGGTGGTTTTGATTTTTATTGGAGTCATGGAGGTTTTTCCATTCAAGAATCTTCCCAAATGATCAAGCACAAGTTCAGTTGAAATGAGTCTGTTGGAATGGGTAATTTGTTGGCTGATGTTTTCCAAGTTGGCTGGTAAATTATGGAGGATGGTGTATCCCAGGATGTATTTGAGAATAACAATCCCCACCTTGTGGAGCCGGTTGATCCTCTTCTTGATCTGAGTAATGAATCTCTGAACTTTTTTTTTGATCAAAGGTGATTCTAAGAAACTCCTTATATACTCTAGCTAGATTTGAGGTCTCAGATAAGGCAGAGAACTTTAAGATTGATTTTCAAAAAGCCTTTACATCTTCCTTGTTTTTGTGATTGATTACATTGGTGTGGTTAGCAGGATCCAGTTTGGAGATTAGGATGGTTCTGATGCTGAGTTTATTGACAATGGTCAGATTTTGACCCAATGAGTTAAGCACATTGTTGAGTCCTTGTAATTCTAGGAATTTATCCGTCCTGTCCTTCCACAAAGAGAAATTATCCATACTTAATCTTGAGATATTATCAATGGAGGTCTTCATGATGGCTTGAGTAAGAGCTTCAGACATGGTTTGTTTCTGGTTCCTAAGATTTAGCTAGATTGTCTTATTCTGTTTTTCTAGGATTCTTCTTCACAGCAGTGCTTGAGCTGTCAATGATCCTATCCACAATGAGGCATATTGGAATTTTAATTTTGTTGAAAGAATAACAGGGGATTTTGACCCTGAGAATTAAACTTTCATTAAAATTTATCTTAGAGAAAGCAATAACTGACTGGAAGTGGTTGTGTTACAATCAGGAGAAAACAAGGATGGATAGATTATTTTTGAAGACCAGGTCATCAAAGGATTGGTTTGGTCTTCAGTTCAAGGCACAGTAGAAAGAGATTAAAGTTTTTCTGACTTTTCTTAGCAGGTCTTAGGGAGCAATCAAGGTCTGGTTGCAGATTTCTCTGTGGTCTAGATGTAGGTGCAAGCTGTTTTTTTGCCTTATTTCTACCCTGTAGGGTGTTCAAGCCACAGTTTGGGGTTGTTGGAGGATTTTCTAACGGCCTTTTGTCCTTTTCCGCAAAGGAGGAGGTGAAGGGAGGTGTTGTTGGTCCCTGAGCAGGGCTGTTTGTAGCCTTTTTTTGGGTCTCAATGACCAATGAATGGTTGCTTGGCTTGGATTTGGCTATTGGTTTTGTTTGTTTGAGGGTCTTTGGATAAATTTTTTGGTCTTGGGCTTTGATTGGTCAAGTTTTCAGCTTTGATTGTTCTAATTTGTGTTCTTTGGCCTGATAAATCAAGATCTTCTTGGTTTCTTGGTTGCTCTAGGGTGGTGGTTTGATGGATGAGAGGAGAGGGGATCCACCAAGCAAGGAGCAGCAAGACAAACAGGGGTTTAGTCATGCAAGGAAGTTTTGTGCATAACTACTTGAGTTATTCCAATTGGGATAACTCCTGAACATGGATGCTGAGGCTCTGACTCCTCATGAGTTATCCAAATTTGCACAACTTGTCTGTAGTAAATTTTGAGTTGCTTAAAGGCACCTAAATTTCTCCAACTATCCTTCTTCTTTCTTTTTAAAAAGTTAGAATATCAAAAAAATGTAACATACGCAAGAGGAAGTGAAATCAGTTTCAGCCAGATCACCTCATCAAACATACAAAGAATATATTCAGGAGAAAGTGAAACCAGTTTCAGAAAGATCACCTCATCAAAAATACCAGTAATATATGCAGGAGGAGGTGAAACCAGATTAAGCCAGGTCACCTCATCAAACATAAAAGTAATATATGAGGAGGCTGTGCAGAAGTATAAAAAATTGATATATGCAGGAGGCAGTGAAAACAGTTTTAATAATATCACCCCATAAAAAATAAAGGAATACATGTGCAGTAGGCTGTGTAGAAGTATACAGAAGTAATATATGCAGGAGGAAGTGAGACCAGTTTCCATCAGATCACCTCATCAAACATACAGGAATACACATGCAGGAGGCAGTAAAACCAATTCAACTACATCACCTCATCAAAAATACAGGAGTAAGTATGCAGGGGGAAGTGTAGCCAGTTTCAACCAATCACCTCATCAAACATAGAGGAGTACATATGCAGGAGGCAGTGCAGCCTGTTTCAACCCATCAAGTCATCTGTATACACAGAAATATATGCAAGGCTGTGCATGCATGGAAATCCTGTAAAAAAGTTTCCAACCAGCAGAGATAACTCATGCAAATGTACAAACCTTTTACAAAAAGCAGAAATTCCTCATTTAAATGTATCTCACTTTTCCTCCCAGGACAGGGAGAGCCTCAGGGGAAGGCCTTCTGAGGAAGTATTTTTATATGTAAGGAGGCCCTCTCTTCCATATCCAAGGTGTATCTTCATTATTCCCTTGTCCCAGACCTCAGAGAACCCTCATTTTTCCCAGTTCCTAGACCTCAGATACCCTTCATCCAACTCCTAAAACCTCCTAGATCCCCAAACTCAGAGGCCCCCCATCATCCACTGTTTCATCCATCTGTGGTAACTCAACCATATAAGTCTTATCACAAAAAATAAAAAAGTCTAAACCAACAGGAAATCAAATAACAAAAATTGTTACACCTTTTTTACCATTAAAAACACCCTTGATTGTTCAAAATTGGGATATTGATTAAGATCATATATACCAGATCAACCACTTACCAACAACCCCATAACTACAGAAGAATCTTCAATAACCCTATTTATATCAGTCAATAATTAATCTAGGTCTGATCTGTGAACTATTTTAAGTCTCAAAGAAACCAGAAATTAATTCAAATAAATTATTTTGCAGAATTACTACACTATTAGAAGGGCAGGAAATTCAAACGACCCTTATTTTTACTAATAATCTAAAGGAGTAAAAGTAATACTTAATTGCCCTTCAAGAAATTCCAGAAATCTATTTGCTAAATTATTTATATTATATACCACAGCAGTCTCTACAACACACAATCAATTTCTAAAAAAACCCCAAAGGTTGATTTTATAAAAATAATTGCTAAAATCACACCCACAGGCTTCATTAGCATCATTATAGCACTTTTTTCTATAATCATGCCAATTGGAATGCCTTCCCACCCCTGAAAGGTGTGCAGCCTTTTTCAATTTTAAAGAAGTTCCTTGGGAGGGAAAACACACCATTTGTTGGAGATTTGGGACCCCAAATGGCTGCAAAAAATTGATTGAGGCCCTGAGGAGCTAAATTCAGGCCTCCAGATCACCTGTGGGGTCTTTTAGGGGTAAAATTATTGGGATAATTTGATGATGGAAAAAAATTAGGGCGTATCGGAGGTACCAAATCCGCCATTTTTTCATGGTGGGTTCAAACACAAATAGGCCATTTAAAAGCCCCCATTAAAAATAATTAAAACCCATTTATTTAACATCAGATTTGTCAGAGTTACCTGAAAATAAATGGGTTTTTTCAAATAAATTATTTAAAGGGTTGCACCGCCTCAACCCATCCTTCCACATCATCGTCCCCGGTTTCAGCCTCCAACCTTGGAAAAATTTTACCTGCAACCTCATCCAAAAAAATTTTATTCATTGCTCTTCATCTCTTCATTTCTATCATCATCAATTCATTGCTATCCTCATCACTTTGTCACTGTTTTCACTTTATCACTTTCATGACATCCTAACTCTCATTGCTTTATCCCTCTTGTCACTTCATCACTCTCATCTCTTCCTATCCTCTTTGCTTCATCACTTGACTTTAATTCTCTCATGGCTTCATCACCCTCATCAAATTATTTCTTTCATCACATCAATCCTCTAATCACTTTATCACTTCATCCCTGCTTTCATCACACCACTTCATCACTTCATTTCCCTGCTTTCATCACACCACTTCATCACTTCATTGCTTCATTTCTTCATTGCATCTTCCCTCTGACTATTTTTAAATGGCCCCTCAGCAATCCTCCCCCCGCAAATCTGCTAAAAAATCCAATGGACCAAAGAAAAAATCCTGCAGGAAATCAAAATCCAACGATCCTTGTGAGATGATTCGGACCCACAGGAGCAGTCCGGGAACCAGGGAGGAGGAGGAATGGAATAATCATGCATATGCATGTGGGACAAACCAGAGCGCTCTACCTATAAATAGTCCTCATGTTGTTTTCATACTTTGACTCTTTTCCTTTCTTCTCTTATCTGATTCTCTCATCTTTCTCACTCACCACCATCAGGTGACGCTCCTCAGTCCCTTCCTTCTCTCATCTACGTCGTCGCACCCCTCTGATTCCCACTTGGGTGGTTCTTCCAAAGGTGAATAGAACGGATCCTATCCTTGTTTTCTACTTTGGGTCTCCATCTTCTGTCTGTTCTGTGTCCGACTCATCTGAGTGTTATGCTTGACCAAAATCTAATAAAATCATCTGATTCTCTTGTCTTTCTCACTCACCACCATCAGGTGACGCTCCTCAGTCCCTTCCTTCTCTCATCTACGTCGTCGCACCCCTCTGATTCCCACTTGGGTGGTTCTTCCAAAGGTGAATAGAACGGATCCTTTCCTTGTTTTCTACTTTGGGTCTCCATCTTCTGTCTGTTCTGTGTCCGACTCATCTGAGTGTTATGCTTGACCAAAATCTAATAAAATCATCTGATTCTCTCGTCTTTCTCACTCACCACCATCAGGTGACGCTCCTCAGTCCCTTCCTTCTCTCATCTACGTCGTCGCACCCCTCTGATTCCCACTTGGGTGGTTCTTCCAAAGGTGAATAGAACGGATCCTATCCTTGTTTTCTACTTTGGGTCTCCATCTTCTGTCTGTTCTGTGTCCGACTCATCTGAGTGTTATGCTTGACCAAAATCTAATAAAATCATCTGATTCTCTCGTCTTTCTCACTCACCACCATCAGGTGACGCTCCTCAGTCCCTTCCTTCTCTCATCTACGTCGTCGCACCCCTCTGATTCCCACTCGGGTGGTTCTTCCAAAGATCGCAACAGGTTATGAGCCCAGCAATCCCTGCCAAATCTAGATAAACGTCCCAGTCACCCCCACTTAGGTCCCTCACTCTGGATAGCCTTGAACTGCCACTTTCACCCTCCCCATCCACCTCCACAAATCCCGTAAACACGGACGACTCTGATACTTCAACTTCACACTACTCATCCACTCTTTCCAACAAAACTGAAGTAATCCAGCATCAACTACTCCCCACAACTACGTCTCAGCTGCCATCACCCATCAGGATGGCAGACAACATTCTACGTTCAAGCATTCCCAAACTAACTGGACCCAATTTTCCAAGTTGGCGAAACGCGATCATAACTCAACTGGGATTCAAAGATCTTGATGATCTGATCAAACAAGATGCACCTCCTGAGCCCACTCCGCAAGAGCGACTTCGACTTAAACAAGCCACCACCTTCATCCAAATGCACCTAGATCACCAAAATTATACCATGTTTGTCGACGACCCCTATGAGTATTTGCCAAAACCACTATGGGACTCCATCTGCTCGCACTACGCCACAAAATCTATGGAAAACATCTCCATCACTATTGTAAAAATGCACAATATTGATTTTACCTCTGGGAACCTATCGAGGGCCATAAACCAATTCAGAGAACTATTCAGACTCCTGCGCGAAGTATCAGCTGGAAAATTTGACGCTCACACCCTAGAAGCAATGTGGACGTATCACATCCTGGAGCGCCTACCCAAGTCGTTTCATGTCTTCAAGTCACTCAGATACTCCAGCTTCAAGGACAGCGACAGAATTGAATTACAAAGTTTACTGGCTGACCTAGAAACCGAACTGAGAAGGCAGGAGAAATCTTCTACCATGAACGCAGCCCTACTAGCCAGGAACTCAAACCCCTCTACATCTGCAACTAACTACTCTGATAACCGAAAGCCCAAAAGACAACCTTTCTGCTCCGACGGGAAACATAATCCCCTCACTGCTCACTCTGAAGAGCAATGCCATCAGCTTCACCCTGAAAAGGCAATTGCCTACTATCAAAGCGTAATGGAGAAACGCACTCAAGAGAAGGAAGGCGGTGGACATTGAGCCCACAGCACCACATGCCACTTACGTCCAAACTCCATCATACTAGACAGCGGCGCCTCTGGTCACTACCTAAAGGACCAAAGCCACTTTCTTACCTACTCCAACTTCTCCTCATTGCTATTCGGGGCCAACGGCGCGCAAATTCCAATCGTTGGAACCGGAAGAGCAATCCTCAAGCTTGATTCAGGCAATCTTTGGATTGAGAACGCTTATCACGCCCCTGACCTCTCTCACTCTCTTATCCCCTTATCCATTTACTTGCATCAGGGGTACTCTCTATCTCCAACTCCCTCTGGATTCAAATGCTTCAAGGGAGCAGAAACTCTACTCACCGGCAAAATCATTGACAATCTTCTAGTTCTCAACCCACATTCCAATCGCGCGCTTACAACCATCTCGCAAGCCACTGAACTTCATTGTGCACTAGGTCACCCAAGCCTACCCTATCTGAAAGCAGCCTATCCCCACTTACCGAATGCTCAAATTGAATGTCCCTCGTGCGACCTCTCCAAAATGCACAAACAGCCCTTTTCAGGTAAATTTCCACGGCCCTCCGTCAAACTTGAAGTAATCCACATGGATCTATGCGGACCCATGAATCCAACTTCGAAGGGAGGGAGCAAATACTTCTTAAAAATAGTTGACGGCTTCTCAAAATACCGTTTTCTGTTAACGATGGAACAAAAATCTCAAACTTTTGATCTTTTTCAAAAATTTCTAAAGATTGCCGAAAATCAATCCTCCTGCACAGTCAAGTTCGTCGTATTGGATAATGGAGGGGAATTCATAAGCAACGCCTTCCGCGACTTATTTAATGAGAAAGGAATAACCCACCTAACCTCAGCGCCGTATACGCCTCAACAGAACCCTTTTGCTGAGCGCGGAAATTGCATAACAATTGAAAAGGCACGAACGATGCTAATTGATAGTGGATTACCTCTGCAATGGTGGGGGGAAGCCGTAAGTACAGCGGTCTACCTGGAAAATCGATCTCCTGATAGCTCCATTGAAATGAAAACCCCTTACGAAAAATGGTTTGGAAAAGGAGCTGATCTGTCGCGTCTGAAACCCTTTGGTTGCAGAGCCATCCTTTTTGTGGAAAGGAACTCATGGGTCTCGAAATTCTCATCCTCGGGAATCGAGTGTATCTTTCTGGGCTATGAGGAAGGTCACCACTCCTATCGAGTGTGGGACCCAGTAGCTGATAAAATACACATCTCTCATCATGTTTCCTTCAAACCAAATGTTTTTCCTTACCAACAAATAAAATCCCTTCTGTTCTCTCCCTCGCCTGATTCTCACCTATCTTCTCCTTCCCCTTTCTCTTCCGTCTCGTCTCTCTCTCTTTTCCCTTCTCCCTCTCTTTCTTCTCCGTCTCTTTCTTCTCCTACAAATGATCCTAATAATCTTGACTCTGATTGGGCCAGTCTCTCGGCACCTATCACCACTCCTCCATCACCTCAATCACCCTCACCTCCACCGCCGACAATCACATTGACCGCTGCCGACGTAGGCGACACTACTCTGTCACCCTCAACACTAGATGGACCACTTGTCACACCCAACAAATCTTCCGAACATTCTTCCCCACCTCCTCAACAAAAAGGCTACGCCTACGTTCCGCACTAAGATCAAGCTCCAAACAACATTGACCTACGAGTGGGCCCACATCAAATCATAGATCATCCTCGGCGACGTCGCGCCAATCTGATAGTCGAGGAACCCTCAAGCCTGGCCAACCCAACCTCTTACGAGCAAGTCCGGCAAAGAGCCAATGCGGCCGAGTGGATAGCAGCGGAGGACTCTGAGCTTCATGACATCACACGACACGGGGTCTGGGAAATAGCCAAAAAGGAGCCTCACGAGAAATGCTTGGACACCATTTATGTCTATAGAACCAAGAGGGACGCCAACGGCGTGTCAGTCAAAAAGAAGGCCCGTCTTTGCGTGCTTGGGAACAGGCAGGTTGAGGGGATTAACTACAATGAAACTTTTGCACCTACCGGTTGTGATGCCTCCCTTCGACTACTGCTAATGATTGCGGCTTCCGAGAACTTTGAGCTCGATCAGATGGATGTAAGGTGTGCTTTTCTCAACGGACTCACGGACATGCGAATCTTCATCAGACCACCTAAGGGTGTTAAGATTGATCTGAAACCCAACCAAGGCCTCCTGCTAAAGAAATCCCTATACGGTCTCAAGCAGAGCCCTCGCTGCTGGTACAAGGCACTCTCCTCTTTCTTCTCCGGCATCAACTTCCTACCTTCTCATTCCGACCCCTGTCTTTTCATCTCCGCCGATCCATCAAACCCCGTCTTAATTTTTGTGCACGTGGATGATCTAGTCATCACCGGACAAGACATCAAGCCCGTCAAGGAAGCTCTCAAATCAAAGTTTGAAATGCACAATCTTGGTCCGTGCGAGTGGGTGTTAGGCATGCGTGTCAGCAGGAACAGGGAAGGACAAACCATTACCTTGCAACAAGACCAGTATATTCACAACATGCTTGAGGAATTTGGCATGCTCGACTGTTGCAGCGTGACTTCTCCTCTGCCCTCGAACTATCTACATGACCCAATGCCATCCTTGCCGCCCTCCTCGGATTTCAACTATTGTCGCGGAGTATGTCTTCTGGGATACCTTGTTCAAAAATCCAGGCCTGATCTCGCGCACCCCCACAGCTTCTTATCTCAGTTCCTGAACGCACCATCTGCTCATCTCCAATCTTGCTTCTACCACGTCCTACGCTATCTACATTTCTCATCAAAGCATGGCCTTACTCTCGGCCACGACTCCCGAAAAGCCCTGACCCTACGGGGATACGCGGACGCTGACTACAGCTCCTCATCTGATCGACAAAGCTTCTCTGGCTCAGTCGTGGCTCTCAACGGCCTTCTTGGATGGCAATGCACAAAGCAGCAGGTGGTCACTCTATCCACAACTGAAGCTGAGCACCACGCCTGTACTGAAACAGCACAGGACCTGCTTTGGTGCAAGCAACTCATTGATCAAATCTTTGCTGCCTTTTCCCTGCCCATTCCACCCTGTTCTCTACTCTGCAACAACAAAGGGGCCATAGATCTCATCTTAAACCCTCTCTACCAACATCGTACCCGACACATCGACGTGCGTCTCCATTTTCTTCGCCAACATATCCACAAGAATGACTTTGGCCTCTCTTACGTTGCCACTACCAACAACCCAGCCGACTCGCTCACCAAGCTCGTATCACCAAAGCTGGTCCGCCAAGCAAACAAACGCTTCCAACTTATGCCTTAGTCTCAATCCTGGTCAAGCACGGGGGCGTGTGAGATGATTTGAACCCACAGGAGCAGTCCGGGAACCAGGGAGGAGGAGGAATGGAATAATCATGCATATGCATGTGGGACAAACCAGAGCGCTCTACCTATAAATAGTCCTCATGTTGTTTTCATACTTTGACTCTTTTCCTTTCTTCTCTTATCTGATTCTCTCGTCTTTCTCACTCACCACCATCAGGTGACGCTCCTCAGTCCCTTCCTTCTCTCATCTACGTTGTTGCACCCCTCTGATTCCCACTTGGGTGGTTCTTCCAAAGGTGAATAGAACGGATCCTTTCCTTGTTTTCTACTTTGGGTCTCCATCTTCTGTCTGTTCTGTGTCCGACTCATCTGAGTGTTATGCTTGACCAAAATCTAATAAAATCATCTGATTCTCTTGTCTTTCTCCCTCACCACCATCAGGTGACGCTCCTCAGTCCCTTCCTTTTCTCATCTATGTCGTTGCACCCCTCTGATTCCCACTCGGGTGGTTCTTCCAAAGGTGACACTCCTCAGTCCCTTCCTTCTCTCATCTACGTCATTGCACCCCTCTGATTCCCACTCGGGTGGTTCTTCCAAAGATTGCAACAATCCTCCCCCATCATCTTCCAAAGGCTCAATTCAGCTCAAAAGAGTTGATCACATCATCCTGGTAAACTGGCTCAAAATTCCATCCAACTACAATGCTTTCTTTTGACCCAACAATCAAAAACGAGTTGGCCAATCTCCATCCTCTAATTTTAATGGTTATCTCCTGATGGCCAATGAACTGAAGAATAAAACAAAGGTAGGCTGGATCTTTCATCCAAAAGGATGAGGGAGAAATTCAAGAAATATCAAGCCAAGTACAAAAAATCCCGCTCATTTTCAATCTCCACTGGCTTTGGTATCACCCACTCCAATAAAGCCAAGGGAGTCAAATTTGTGGTTGATAAGTTGGAATCCATTTGCCCTTGTTATATTGAAATGTATGAAGTCTTTTGAAAGAAGGCCAACATCACCTGTTTAGCCCCTTTTGATGCCCAACAATGAAATTCAGTTGATGCTGAGGACTTGGCTGGGGATGCCCAGCCTAGCAATGGTGAACCTGAAAAAGCCTATGAGTGTCCCCAATCCAATGTGGAGGAGGATATTCCAACACAACCAGCTCCCATTGCATCTACTCTGGCATTGATTGATGAGTCAAACCCAAGCTTGGACCCCTCGATCACTTCTTTCAATTGCTCTTTTCCTGGGGTGGAAGAACTGGAAAACTTGGCCAATGAGGAGGATTTTATTCCTGTATCACCATTGCCATCAACATCTGCTCAAGTAAGGAACCAAGATCTTTTATCTTCTGTCTTGTTAATCCTGAATGATTTGGATTTTAAAAAAACAGGCTCATGGATTCCTGAATGGCCAGACACTCAAGCCAATGGGGCCTGGCAAATTCCCTTTAAATGAGAGCAATGAATTTCCCACAGAAATCTCCTTTGAAAAGTGAAAGTGAAAGTCCTCCAATTCCATCAAAATTAAACCCAATAGCATTCAAAAGAGGAGAAACAATTCAAATTTTTCTGGATTTGAGATCATGGGGAGCAAGATTCAAGTAAGCAATTTGGATTCTATTTGCTTTCAAAACCAACCTTTTTCTATTCCCCTCCAAAAAATGTGAAATTGAAAATTGAATCTTAAAAACTTCAGTATGAAAAGGAGAAGTGGGATTTTCAACTGGCTATTGATTTCCAAAATCAGAAAGCCAAGGGTATGGCTCATCAAAAAGAATGGGATGCTGAGTGGAAGTTGAAACAAGCTGAGCTAGAGTTTCAAAAAGAGGAAAAGGAGAAGGATCAACAGGAATACTGACTGGAAAAGGAGAGGAAACAACTGGACACAGAAAATAAGGATAGGTTGTTGGTAGTCATGCCTTGTATTGGTAGCAGTAGAAAAGTAGATTGAATACAGAAGATTAATCAATTTATGGGCTTTTAATGTAAATATACTTACTTTGATAAGAAAATTAAAAAGAAAAACAAAAGATTATTTTTGATTAAAACAATATTTTGCACTATTCTTAACCCCACCAATAAACAGATCTTTTTTTCTTCATTTATATTTTTTTTTTCTAGAGTATATTTGGTCACTTTTCAAGTCCCTGCAAGTGATTTGAGTTTTTTTGTTGATTTTCATTGAAATTTCCATTCTTGTATGAGTGGCAGTCTTGAAACCAGGAAAATTACAGTGATTTTAATTATTGGCTGCCCAAACCATTTTGACTATACCTTTTTCCTTGAAATCAATTCCAAACCCCAGGTCAGGAAAAACAAATTGGCTGTCCAATAATTGATATTCATTCCTGTTTTCAATAATTTGTCCAGTTGATTTCTTAGTTGGAACCCCCAGCAGAAAGGAATAAGAAGAGATTTTGCCTTTATCAATGTGAGTTAAGTTGGAAAAAGAATCAGATGTGAAAGTTATATGCAGAAAGCAGTCAAAGGTAGTGGGCTGGGAACCAAATTCCAGAGAAGAGAAGGAGTTTATGTGATTTTCCTTCATCATTTCAAGGTTTGATTCAAAGGGAATTCTGGCCAAATTGCAAAACATCTGTCCTTAAATTTGTAAGACTTTTTTGGCCTTAAGGAGGAGAAAATTAAAATCTGCACAGGAATATCAAATAGATTATTTCTTCAAATAGTGTCCAAATCACTCAGAAGGGTGCATTGATTTTTGCCATCAAATTCACCAAATGTTTCCACCCCAAGATCTTGAGGGACCAACAGTATTGAAAATTTTTTTTTACTGGTGAAGGTCAGTCATCACAAAGTTTGTTTCCTTCTTGTCAAATCTCCTCCTCCTTCTCTCTCCACAACCCCCCTGAATCAACTCTCAATCAATCAATTCCTATTCTGCACTCCTAATTCAAAAAAACCACAAGCCAACCCCAAAGTTCCAGAGCAACAGGAACCATACAAGTGCACTTGCAGCATGGCCAACATACAGTGTCAAAACATTGGTGGCCTGCCTTAGCGGTGCCTTTGGAATCATTCTCTTAAATTTAATTGTTCATCTGTTTTACATATCTTTTCTTGTCTTTCCTTTCTATCTTGACTTCTTGTTTCTTTCTCTGTCTCATTCACCCTTCACTTTGTCAACACCAACTCACCCCGTCAACATTAAATTGCTGCCACCAACCTCAACCTCTTTTCAACCTCTCAATCCTCCCAAATCCTCCTTTCTCAGTTCAGAACTTTTACTGTCTGGTATGATTTCATCTCATCTCTCAATTCCATTCCTTCATTATTTGTTTCTTCCTGTTTTTCATTCCTCAACTCTTCTGGCTGTTGGTCTCCAGACTTTACCTAGTCCCTCCAAATGCAAGAAATTATCTCAGTCAATTTCAATCCCTCTTGCACTTCTTATCTTGCTCAGAAATTTCCTCCAATGGGAAAAATTCAATTATTGCAACAAGAAACTTGTGATCAGATTCATTGAGAAGAATTACTTTTCCATGAGTGAAGAAATGGAATTTTTTGATTTTCTTCTTGGCATCTTCAAACTCAGCAGGTGATTGTTTTTGTTTGTTCTTTTAGATTTTGGCAGTGATAGCAGGATACATATCCAAAGGTCATAGTTTCTACCCAGAACATGCAACCTTTTAATTCATTACTCCCTCTGAAACTTCCAAAGAAATTTCCAAATGCCGTATTTGAGCCCCCTTTTGCCTCAAAGCACTCTGCTTGCAACCTCTCTTTATGTTTGTCAACTGGTCTGCTCCCATCTTGTTCCCTCCCAGTCACATTTTAAGCTTGGGGTGAGGATCAAGAAGGGATTCAATTTGTTGTTTAAAATTATGAGTGTGGTTGGAGAAGCAATGGAAGTGAAGCAAAAGGTTTCAAAAAATGTTTACAAAAAAAAATATCAGTCATTTCAACACAGTTGCCAAAGCGGGGAAAATAATTTAAAAAAAGAAAGAAAAAAAACCTGGGGGTGAAACAGGCTGGGCTTTATAGGCCAGGGAGGATGGGGAAGGCTGGTCTTGGTTGTCTGGGCAGGAGGTGGTGGGTGCCTTGGTTGGCTGGGCAGGAGGTGGGGGTGGCTTGGTTGGCTGGGCAGGAGGTGGGGGGGTAGCTTGGTTGGCTGGGAAGCACGGGGTTGGGGGGGCTGGCGGAGACCAAGCGAGAGGGAGAAAGAGGGCTGTTGGTGGTGGCAACTGAGCAAGAGGGGGGGTTGTTGGCAACCAAGCAAGAGGGGGGTTGGAAGTGGAAACCAAGCGTGAGGGGGAGACGGTGTCAACCAAGTGAGAGGGGGGGCAGCTGCAACCAGGCAAGAGGGGCGGCTGGCCGCAACCAAGCAAGAGGGGGGGGGGCAACAGCAAGCAGGCAAGCAAGAGGGAGCAAGAGGGGGGGCAGCAAGAAAGCAAGAGGGGGAGGCTTGCAGCAACTGAGCAAGAGGGGGGGCTGGAAGCAACTGAGAAAGAGTGGGGCCAGCAAGCAAAACAGAGGGGGGGCGGTGAGCAAGCAAGGGTGGAGGCAAGCAAGGGGGGGGGGGAGACCAAGAGGAAGGAGGGGCCAAGTCAGCAAAAATGGGTGAGAGGAATGGAAAAAGAGGAGGAGGAGGAGGGGGGGAGCTTACCTGGGGTGCCAACCAAAGGGGGAGGGGAGGTGATGGGTGAGGTGGAGGTGGGGGGTGAGGTGGAGGAAGGATTTGGTGGTGGGTGAGGTGGAGGTGGATGGTAAGGACATGGAAGGAAAAGACCAGTGGTTTGGTGAGGTGAGGTGTGTGGCTTGGAATATTTGGTTTGGTTTTTTCTAATTCTACCAAAAAAAAAAAAAAAAAACCAAGTAAGTCAGCCTAGGATTCTGGGTTGAACAACTAAAACCCCCAAAAAAATGATGTTATTTTTTACATATTTTTAAACCAAATGTTGCTCATCAAAGTGAGCGAGTGTGAGGAGTAGAATCCTCTCTCTCATTGCAGAAGATGAGGGACCAGATGAGACAGGGATGACTTGAGGAGGATTGGGAATATATTTTTCAAATTTTTCCTCCCATTCATCTTTGATATTGGCCAGAAGGTTGTGAAATATTACACAAGTGGTAATCCAGTTGATGTGGAACTTGACGTATTTGGGGTTTGGAAGCTGTTTTTTCATTTCCATTAAGCTGGTCCATTTTCCTTTTTGGAATCCTATGACATGCTCAATCCAAACTTGTGATTGGGCAAGATGATATTTGAAATCAGTTTTGGCTTGATGATGGGATGAAAAATTGCAGTATGCTGGAACCACATATTTCCCACTAGCATAAGCTGAATTGGCCAGAAGTTATTGATCTTTTTCAAAGTAGTTATCTTTTTGTTGGGCAATACACATTCAATTGAAAAAATATGAATCATGAAAAGAAACTAGAAGGCAAGCATAAAGGGAGATGAACTTCTTGTTTTTATCACAAACAAGTTGTAGTTACACAGAGTATCTATAAAAACAGATAAATTGTACGTGTTCAGTGTTTTATCAAAGGTGTTATCAAAGTATTTGGAAAAGAAATGAATTGATTGCCTTTTTTCCTAATCAAAACAGTAGTTGCCATCTAGCTTGGGTTTTTGAATAAAGGGGATAGTGGTTCAATTGAAAAAACCAATTCAACCAGGAAAGCATTAAGTCTCCATTACTTGCGAAATCTCCTTGCATTATTCTTTGTTTGCCCAAGAAAGGACTAAAAAAAGAAAGATAGGATAGCAATAATGACTCTTTTTGTGTATAATTCAATGGTTCCATAACCAACTGAGAATAGATTTTCTAATTAATGAATTGCTACTCCATTTCCATTTGATCCCAATCTAAAAAGAGAAACAGCTAGTTGGATAGCTGGATTGCTTTGAGGATTCTGAGAATTTTTCTGGAAGATGTGGTGGTCTTGAATCATCTCCAAAATTTTTATGAATGAAGGCAATAGAGTTTGGAACAGTTTCTGAAAGCTTAAGTTGAGGAGGAGATGAAGCTTTTGCCTTTAATACATAGGGTTGTTGACAGTTTGTCTTCTTGGAACCATGTATTGCTTTTCCAATAAGGAATTCAAAGCCAACAAAGTTGATTTCAAATTGGATTGTGAATCAAAGTCTGAATGGGATTCCAATGGTAACAAAAGTTCAGTCAGCGTTTTTGTGTTTTCAACTTGCTGCAAGGAAGTTTGATTGGAAATTTTAAGAAAGATGGTGATGTGATGTGGGGTGATGAGATAATGATGGGCTTTGTGTGAAGATGAAGATTTGAAGAAATGGATATGTGAAGCAATGGAGATGAGATGTGCGCAATGCATGGAGATGGGATTGGTATGGATTTGCTGAGGTGGAGGCATGGATGGTGTTTTGGATGTGATGGATGGTTGATGGATGATGATTCAGAAATGGAAGGTTTTATGTTTATGAACCACGACATTTTGAAATAAAGCAGCTAGGGGGTATGTGTATTTAAGAAACCCACCTTTAAAAATGGTGGGTTTTGTCAAAAAAAATGGCAGGTTTTCTAAATCTGATACACCCTATTGAGTTAATTTAATTTTTAAAAATTTTATAAATAAAAATTTCTCTTAGGGAATTTAAACTTGAAATGGTATTTGAATAATGAATTTTATGCAATGTAAGATAAAAATGAAAAATTATTGTGATTCATTTTTCACACACAACAGAATTTTTCCAGTTAAATTTAAATAAATTTGTAACAGATATAAAAAAAATAAAACAAGTGATACATATAAATAATTCATTACGGGAATTCAAATTTATTGAAATATTCAAGTAAAATTATCATCCAGTACATAAATAATTATCAAGAATATAAAAAACATAATTATTTTAAGAAAATTCAAGATTTGTGATGGAATGTAAATACCTTTGTACCAAGCATAAAAAAGAATTGAAAAATACTAAATAAATCCATTTCATAAGGATAATTAAAATCTGTGGAAAAATTTAAAAAAGAATTTCATGAAGTAAAAAAATCAAAACATAAAACATAAAAATTGGATGCTTTGAATAAGAATTGGAATTTCCAGTGAGTTTTAAAGACCTTACAACAAAAACAAAATAAAATAGAAGGAATTCTGTATATACCTGTAATCTTATGGGATTGAAAGTATTGTTAAGCATTGAGAAAAATAATTACTGAAGTAACATCATAGGAATAATGAAATGAAAAAATGATTTCTTTTAATGAAAATCATTATTTGTGATGGAATGTAGATATCTTTTACCAGAAATCAAAAAATACAAAAAAATTCCAGATGAACCTATTTTATGAGAGGACCTCAGATATAATTCAAAATTGCAAAAGAAAATCCACCAAGTGCATGAATTATCAAAGAAATATCAAAATTTGATTTCTTTCCACAATTGGTTTTTTTTGCATTTGATGTTTTATTTCTCTACTTGATGCAAATTTTTTTGGAATATTTGAGGAGATTTGAACCATATTTTTTGAATAGATATATTCAATATTTTACTATTTGTCTCTTGTTTTTCATGCTTGGTACAAAGGTATTTACCTTAAATCACAAATTTTGAATTTTCTTCTAGGAAGCATGCTATTTTTATTTTTTATAATCACACATGTGGTGGATGATATGTGTGTTTGAATATGTCAAAATATTTGAATTCCCATAAACAAAGAGCTTTATGTATAATTTTTGTTATTTATTTATTTTTGATACAATACTATTGATATTGCACATGATATATCTCCCTTTTTGCATGGAAATTGATGTTTTATCATTTCTATTATGTGTC
Organism: Puccinia polysora; assembly: GCA_025617555.3. Lineage (NCBI taxonomy): Eukaryota > Fungi > Basidiomycota > Pucciniomycetes > Pucciniales > Pucciniaceae > Puccinia > Puccinia polysora. The sequence continues at coordinate 51,524,479 of CM062627.1, read as the reverse complement.
TTACATTGGGTGAAGTTTTTTTCCAAATATGAGTTCAGATGTTAATTCCTTGAAAAAATTCGTTATTTATAGAATTTTTACACATTATATCTACTCCATTGGTGACCATATTTGAATTCTCCAAAGGACTCTACCCCAGACAGACCCCACAGGGGGTCTGGAGGCCATAGTTTAACCCCCAAGGGCCCAAATTAATGTTTTTGGGGCCCAACTCTCCATCAAATAGTGTTTTTTTGCATTGCAACAACTTTTCTAAAACTTAAAAAGGATGCACACCTTTGTGGGGTGGGAAGGCATTCCAATTGGCATGATTATAGCAAAAAAAAGTGCTATAATGACACCAATGATACCTTTTGGTGTGACTTTAGCAATTATTTTTATAAAATGAAGCCTTTTGGCATGATTGGTATGATGTTAGTAAAAATTTTGATCTGAAAATAGCCTGGACCAAGGTGGGTTTTATTTTATTAAAAATCTTACAACACAAACAATTTGATGATGCTTCCTAGCAAGCATCATCAAGGATCTCAGGCACAAAATATGAACAAGCTCAGTTCAAGCTTTCAGAAATCTAAGGTCAAGCTTTGACCAAGCTCCTTTAAACAGTCACCTTGCATTGTGAAAAGTGACTTTGCACCCACTGTTTGATTGAAGAATGGAGATGGATTCAACTAGAAAATGGAGAAAGCTTCAAATAGAGCTTCATTGATTATTCCTGCTAGCAAGAAAAATGAATTATCTCCTGGTTTGGATGGTCATAATTTTTTTCACACACAAAACAAATTTGGTTAGGAATATATATGGGTATCATAAATCAAAATATGATTCAAATAAAAAAATTGATTATCCCAATTGAATTCCAATAGGCAGTGATAGGAAGATTTCCCATAAGAATAATTCATTCAAGTTTTTTTTTCCTATTCCAGTTTTTTTTTCTAATAACTCTGAATTTAGGAATATCACTCATCCTTTTTGAAAGGGTATTTTTCAAAAATAAATAGCCAAAAAAATTTCAAAGAGTAACATGAGTTGTTGAAAAAGGATAATTTATAGATTAAAATTGAATTGAATAGTAAAAGAAAAGATAAGATATCAAAAATACATAAATATAATGCAAGCAAGGAACATCAAGTTTCATACTAAGATAAATATTTGAGTGTGGTCCCCTGCCGCACAGTCCGCAACCATCACATTGAAATATTCTCATAAAAAAATACCAAAAAACTCTCCCCCCTCCCATATACTACTAGCCTGCTTTCCCCCCCCAAATACTCACTATACCTCCTACACGGGTACCAATGCCTGCATTACGCCCGCAGGACCCCGCGGACTGAAACCTTTCTATGAACTCCAACAAATTGTCTGAATCGCAACCAGTCCCCATTCCACCAACCACTACCCCACCAGCATCAGGTTTCGCTGCTCTATTACGGGGAATATGCCAGGATTGCCCAGATGTAGGCCTGGATGGCTTGGTGAAGTTAGATAGCTGCATTTTCCAGCTGATCATCAACATGGTTGATGAGTCTGAATGGGCTAGGGCCCAACTGGAAGCTACTAATGACGGCAAAAATTCCAAGTTGGACTCCCTGGTTTCTATTCTTGCCAAAGTACAGAAGAAGATGGCATCAATGGGTCCTGTCTCTTCCCCCCACCCTCCTCCAAGTTTCTCTTTTGCAAAGGCGGCCGCTGAAGCTTCCCCAGCCAGGCCAATGGTTGCTTGTTCTGCACGTTCAACTTTGCCCAGTCTCTGACCCAAGCGTTTTTAGATTGACTCCAACCCAAACAACACTACTCTCAATGGCGTCCCCTGTGTTGCTCTAGTACAAATTGCAAACAAGGTGCTGGCTAGGTTGGAGGCAAAGGTAGATGGCACCCTTGTAGCAGTCAGGGGTGCCTGTGTTCTTCCCTCCAGCAATTTTTTGTTTTTCACCCAGAATAAAGAGCATCAGAAGTGGCTGATGGACAATAAGCATGTTTGGTCTAAGCAGGTACACCCTCATCTTGAGGCCACCCCCCCTCTGTACTCTGTCATGGCCCAGGGTGTTCCCCAAACATTCAATATAATGTTGAAGACAGAGTGGGAAACTATTGCTTCCAAGAACGTCTTTTGAGCCTCTGATTTGTTTTGTATGCAATGGATGGGCTCAGGTGATCCCACAACAAAGAAAGCTGGGAACTTGTTTCTTTTTTTGACTGATCAAGACCTAGCCATCCATCTGGAATGCTTGGGAATTTTCCTTCACTACAATTACCGCCATACCAAGAAATTAAAGTATTGTACACCTCAGTTTTCAAATGCCTTTGCATGGGCCACTCTGGTAAGTGGTGCAGGGAGGCTCCCAGGTGTGCCAAGTGCAATTTCAAACATTAAACAAAAGAATTCCCAGACTTCCAGGAAGTTTTAAAGAATAAGATGCGGGGTGTTTCCAACATTGACCATACACTGTTTGGTTTACTTTGCCCCTATAAGAAAGGATGGTTTGATTGCCACCCCTTGCCCCTCCCATGTTAGTAAAACTGTCCTCAACCCCCAGCAGAACCATTGACACCCCACCAGCAATCCTAGATGCCCTTTCTCCTCCTCTTCCTCCTTCTAATGATTTACTTACGCTTTTATCGCGGTCCAAGGCGGTGTTGTGCCCAGCCCTGGCCCAAGATTAATTTTCTGTATTGCAGCTAAATTGCCATGTGTCCAAATTTGTCACTCTTTACATACTGTCTGCTGCACTGCAGCACAAAGTCCTAATTCACCAATAACCATGGATTAACCCAATCACACTCTCTCCCCCTGTTCACCCAGCTTGGAAGGCCCTTGCAGCTTTCAAGGACTCCCCTAGTAGCTGGCCCTCTTGCCATAAGGCGGTAATCTACATAAAACAATCTATCCCAACCTCCCAGGTCCAGGTTCTGGAAGGTAGATCTCAGTGTTTGGTTGCAGTAGAAATTATGTTAGGCTCTACTCTTCTTTGACTGTTCAATGTTTATAACCCCATGTCAACCTTCTCTTTGATCCCAATTATTGACTAGTGGCTTTCAACCTAAAATTCAAGAGCCATAACTACCTGTCTTTTCCTAGACTCCAATCTTCACCATCCTCACTGGAGCCCCTGGGCTGTAAAAAACGCAAACCTGCAGCAGTATCCATGTCAAGCGCTCTGTTGGCAGCGGGATTCTAATTTACTTCCCCTAAGAGAGTACCCACTTTCTTCTCTCAATCTGGCCAGGGCTCAACTATTGACCAAGTTTGTTCCAATTTTTTAGGCTGTAAAAATGCTAAAATAATTGCAATAATGGGAAATAATTGTGAATTGGACCATCTGGGCTTAATGATTGACTTATTCATAGAGAAACCAGTAAATTTCTATGTACAGGGCACTCCAAAATGGGCGTAAGTCAAGTTGGAACAGGTTGCAACTGCAAAGGAATTTCTGAAGACCTTCAAGAATGATACTACCTTATCCCTAGAACTTAGAGTCCAACACTTATGCAGCACCCTAGAGGAGGTCCAACACAATGTTGGTTGCAGGAAGCTGCTTCATCCGGATCAACGCAAATCTTGGTGGTATGCCAAGACATTGGGTCCGGTTGTAAAAACTAGAAATCAAGCTCAGAGCTAGTTCATCATCACAGGATCCAATGAAGCAAGGCGCTGCTGTAGAGAATGGAATCAATAATTCCTCCAGTTGGTGTTGAGTTTTGGACCTCATCTCCTTGTCCGCTCACCACCCTCTCTCAGCGCTCTTATACTTGATTATTCATCTTGCATGTTTGGTATTGCCTGTTACCAAAATTCTTTTATTATGTTTAGAGCCTAAAAAATTGGATCACACTTGTTCAATAGTTGAGCCCTTGCCAGATTGAGAGAAGGAAGTGTGTACTCCCTTAGGCAAAGCAAATTGGAATCCCACTGCCAACAGATGCGCTCAACATGGATAATGCTGCAGGTTTGTGTTTGTTACAGCCCGGGGGCTCCAGTTAGGATGGTGAAGATTTTATTCTAGGAAAAGCCAGGTAGGTATGGCTCTTGAATTTTAGTTTGAAATCCACTTTTCAATAATTGGGATCAAAGAAAAGGTTGGCATGGGGTTATAAACATTGAACAGTCAAAGGGGAGTAGGGCCTAAGGTAATTTCTACCGCAAAAAAACACTGAGATCCACCTTCCAGAAGCTGGAAATGGGAGGTTGGGATAGATTTTTTTATGTGGATTACCAAATTATGGCAAGAGTCTGTCTCAACCTCTTATTGTCTCAACCACCTACATATGTCCTGATACTTGTAGTTTTACTGGCTCATTATTATTATTTATGTCTGATACTTGTAGTCTACTGGCCACCTTATCTTAAACATTTCACAGGATCTGGATAATAAAATGTAACCATCCTTAGCCCATGTGATTCTCCTTTTAAACCTCTTTTCTAAAACATTTACTGCCTTTCCTGTCTTATTGAATACTCTTACTTGTCAAAGGTCACAACTTGTGGTTCCTTATTTGTCCATAAATACCCCTTCTTTCTGATCCACTGAATGAAACATCAAATTTCATCTTCCTCATCCAGGCCCACTTCCTGAAGCCCTCCTGAATCTGGTCCCTTCTGGACCCCCTTGAGTCAGACTGTAGCCTTCTATGGAATGTTAACTTTCCCATCAATGTGCTCACTGCAAGCGCTCTTGGCCTTACCCTGTAACGGGGAATCCCCAAATGCTGTGTCTCCTTCTCTCTTGGCCAAGAACACATTTGCATCTCCATTTCTGGACATGAGTCTCTTTTCTCCATTGATCCTTTTTTTAATCTATTTCTAGTCATATTTCTTCTTCTCATTTGTGCCTGTCTCTCAATATTTACATTCAACAAACAATTGCAAGTCCCTCAATAATAAGTCTCTGACTGGTAAGACTCCAAATCTCCTGCTCCACTCAACTACTTGATCTGACTCTCCATTACGTTCAGCCTTTCTCTGCTACTTCTGATCTGTCTGGCCTACCACCTCTCAATATCTCACTTGAGCTCAAATAACAACCATCTCTTCTGACCTACACCGATGGTCTAACTTGTAGGATCTTCTTTTCTTCACTTCATTTGTTTCCTATGTGATTTCTCATCTCTTATTTTATTCTCCTACCTTGGTTAGCCCGCTGATTCTGTGTCCTCTAGAAACCAAAGCCAATCTTATCACGGTTAAAAGCCAAAAGTCCACAAGCAAACTCAACCAGCAAGACATGACTGAACCAGCGGGAGCAAACAACTACTTCCATCAGGTGGCTCTCAAAGCATCTGTTGACGCCATACCCCCCTTGAGTGAAGAGAATTTTTCTATATGGCAAGAAAAAATGCTCATGTTATTCAACCTCAAAGATATCAAGGAGGCCATCACTCGGAACTCTGGCCCAATTTCTTCAAAAACAAAACCAAGTAATCCAAGCAATCATCCTATCAAAACTCAACAGTACAACACATGCCAACCTTGTCAACTCCTCCAATATCACCTTGTCAAAACTCCTATGGGCCAAGATCACTTGAAGATTTGTGTCTTCAGAGACAGCAAACAGATCTAGGGTGTTTAATCACTTTCTTCATTCTGCGTTAAATGAAAATGCCATCAAAGGATTCATCACTGAAATGCAAAATGCCATCACAAGAATGACGGATGTTGGTATAGAATTACCTAAGGATATACTAGCGTATCTCCTACTCTTCAAATTTCTCCCTATACTTGAAAATCTGAAACAGCAAATTATGCACCTAGAGAAGAAACTGACAACAGACGTTGTGTTCAATCACCTCACACAATATAATAATGAGAAAAAGGCACAATCAACTACCACCAAAGCCTCAACAGATTATTCTCTGATTGCTACTAAGACCCAAGGCAATAAGGATGAAAAGAGGATCAAGATGAAATGCCAAGAGGGATACCACAACCCTAACGCTCCCCACTCCAAATCTTTGTTCTTTCATTTAAATCCTCAGATTGCTCCGGAGTGGTGGATAGAACAACAGAATGATTGGAAAAAGAAAACTAAAAGGAATCCCATGATTAATTATCATGCTCTACTTACTCTATGAATTAATGCGGACAACATTCCCAATCTTCTTCTAGACTTGGGAGCGAATGTTCATATCTTTAACGATTTGAAATTCTTCTCAACCATCAGAATCCAGGATGAACCGGATGAAATCAAGACAGGCAAGCTAGAAGCTAACCTTAAGATAAAAGGTATGGGAACAGTCAGGCTAGAATGGAGCAACTCGGTTATCACTCTTGAAGACTGCCCGTATGTTCCAGATATTGTTGTCAACATAATTAGTCCCAGACTCCTAGCCAAGAAAGGCTGTTCTCTTTCTCAAGTTTGCAACACATTCTCCGTGATTTGCAACAACCAGCTTGTACTGTAAGGCTTGATCCAAGATAATCTATTTGTTGCCCCAATCTGCTGACCCACATAAAACTGTAAATCTTTAAAATCAACCTCCTAGTCCAACTCTCCTCTTCCTAATATCCACCAGATGTACGGACACACTTCTCTCTCCACTCTCAAGCCTCTGATAAAAGATCTCTGCAGCAATGAAGAAATCCACAATTTCCAATGCAACAGCTGTGTAAAGAGCAAAATTACAAGATTTCCGTCTTTGGGTTTCTCCACTCCTGCTAGTAAACCTCTAGATAGAATCCACCTTGATTTGGTTGGTCCAATCAGCCCTCAATCTAAGGCCGGTAATCAATATCTCCTCACTCTGGTTGATAGTTACACCAGTTACTTATCAGCATTCCCTCTTACATCCAAGGATGAAACACCTGAAACCATTGTCAGCATCCTCAAAACTGAATAAAAAAGATTAAATTACTACCTTTCCAAAATTTTCTCTGATAAAGGTACCAAGTTTCCCAATTCTACTCTAAAAGACTTTGCTAAGAAGAAACACATCAAACTTCTTGAAGGTTTGACAGGCTTAAAAGGAGGTTTGATTTCAGCTGGAAGCAAACAAGATTGGAGAAAAGAAGCTGAGGAAACACCTTAAAAGGACCAGATAGAGAATTGAACTAGACAACACGGGTACTAAGAAAAGATGAGGTGGTGAGAGGAGTGTGGATCTGGAGTGGGGTTCTTGATATGATGATAAGGTGAGCTTGGGTCGTATGATAGCTTGTACTTGATAGGTTGATGGAGTGACAGTGTCGATAGCGGTAGTTGGTGGGTGAAGTTGGGTGGTAGCGGTAGCTGATGAGTGAGTTGAGTGATTGCAGTAGCTGATCATTGAGGCTGAAGGTTTTGTGAGAAGCCGTCATTGGTTTGTTGGTGAGGCGGTGGAGCAGACAAGCGGGACTTTGGAATTGGAGCGTTGACAGCGGTTTGTGTTGGAAGCCGTACGCGCAGGATGAGAGGTAACAGTTGTTCACATCATGGTCACAGCAGGGTGAGATATACAAAGAAGAGACTAGATGGAGACGCATGAGAAAGAAAAGAAACACAGAACAGAATGGGGAAAGCAGGGTGGATGATGAGGAAAATGAAATGACCATGAATGAAATGAAATGAAAAGATAAAATGATAAAATGATGAAATGATTTGGGCATTTTGTTGAGTTGAGTTCCAACACTTCTAACATCAGAACCCTGCCACTCTCAGCATACCCGGCAAGCAGAAAGGGCTAATAGAACTATAATTCCTTGTCATCCCAATTGGCAAAGAATTACTGGCACATTGTGTTTTGTAGTTGCTGCTTCAAAATTCTCCCTGGGAACTTATGTTTGGTAAGAAACTTCTGGCTAATTATTCAAAACCCATAGGCTTGTCTGCTATTTATCTTGCCAAATAACTTCAGAAAGGTTGGAAATTCAAAAAAAAGGCCTTGAAGGAGTGCTGGTTAAATATAATCCTACCTTCCACTCCTATCTGATCCTCAACTCAATCGGAGGAATTGTCAAAACTAAACACATCAAGTGTCAGCTTGCTACTATTGCAAAGCAAGCTGCAAAAGTATCAAAAATAACATAAAAATAATAATAATACAAGTAACCTAAGAAGGAGTATAAAAACCATAAATATTATTACAGAAATGAATTTTCCACTTAAAATTAGGTAGGGTCACTCGCTGACCCCACCCTTGAAATCCAACTCCTTATATTTTTAAAGAATTAAGGAAAGAAAGACTAAAATACTACAGTTCCACTATAGAGCTTTTGGTCAATTAAATATTTCACATGTATTTTCACGTGTAGGTTTCACACCTGAAATTCAGTCAGAGTAGAGGTTTTGAGTATATTTTAGGAGTTAGGGACGGAAATGTGTTTTGTCACAATTCCCGCAAGCAGCTGCGGCAGCCAATGCACCCGCGCGCGGCTGAGATACAGCCCTGTCACTCCTTCAAGGTCGTGTACGCAGCCCCGGGCCTCTGAAAAGTACACAGAGTTGGGACTACGGGTTGACCAAGTGACAGGTGGCCTGAGAGGCTTAGCTACCGCGTAAACATGCTAAAACCCACGCAGGAACGTTCTACATATGTAATAAATGTTCCTGTGGATAGTAGATAGGCTAAAAGTACATAATATTATATAAAAATACTTAAATAACCCTTATACATATTTTTTATTAAATATAATTCAAAGTACCAAGAATGTCAAAAATAAGACAATGGCAACTTCTAAAAATATATTTAAATAATTTAATATACTTTTATGCGAATTCCTGGACATCAAAATCTTCTTCACATACTAAGAAAACTAATGATGTTACAATATTTCATGAATTCCCATGAATTATATTTTTAAGTAATTATTTTAGTAAATCAACTGGAACTTGAAAATAAGGAGTAATATCAATATCATGACTTTACTCCATTTATTTAATACATAATGAGAACTCAACTGACATCAGGATGTCTGTAGAAATGTCTATTTATAGAATTATGAAATTACTGGGAACATTTACTAAGGATAATTAATTAAATAATACATAAATGGGACGGATTAGTGTTATTCAAACGTCCTAATATCTATTATAAAGTAGAATAATTCCCATACCCTGAGGCATTAGATGCTACCCGTGCTATAGAACCAAAAAAACTTGACAGGCTACCCCTGGTTACCCTGCTAGCCTTATTGTCCATCCTTCTGAGCCCCTGTACCCCTCAGAAGGACAATATTGGGACTCCAAAAGCTATAAATAAAGAGCTCTGTTGAGGATATTGATGGGCAGAGACCCAGTTATATTTATATCCAGACACCATGCCAAGGTAATCAAGTACTTATAAGAGATAAGTAAGTGATTTATGGCTAAGTCTGATCAATAATATCCATCCTCAACCTCTTTTTTATCAATTTAAACTGCTGAACAACCTCATTACCCCACTATACAGGTTTAACCCATCAGTGCATGTCTCAAACAGATACCCAAAGGATTTAAAAATATACCAGTGAGTTTTATTATCCTTTCTCTGTTGTGGCATCTTGGTTACAAGGCCCTGCCACTCCACCGTGTATTTTATATACATATAATCTTTGGGTAAAATATCCTTTAAACTAAAGAGCCCAAAGTAACCAGGACTATGTGTTTTCATACTGAAATCCCTGAAGAGAGGTGTTAAAGATCCCCAATATAATTGTGGCCCCTCTATAAAAAGATTTCATAATCAATTTATTCATATTGATTTAAAAAAATAAACCATAACCAAACCACTTAACCTTGCAATAAGCTTAATCCAAATATTTTACAGATTTTTGCTGCATTTATTAAATAATATATTTATTATTTATTCTATCACCTCTGGTAGATAAAGGATAGAAAGGGTCTTGGCTTCCAGGAGGCTGACACAAACTGCCTTGCAATCTGGTCCAAGTGGTCCTAGTTTTTGCACCCCAGGAATGAAGCAGCCTGATCATTTTACGGGGAACATCCTCATAAGCTTAGATCCTTCCTAAAGTCCTGAAAAATCATCTTCTCAAACAATCCTCACAATTTCCCTACTGATAGACCTAGAGTTATGTATGCATCTTACTTCCTTGGTGGAGGAGCCTTGCAGTGGTTCAAACACTAACTTGAACTTTTAGTTAACACCAGCCCCACTTGTATTCTCAACAATTGGGACAAGTTTGAGCAACATCTGATCACCCTGTTTGAAAACCCTAATGAAGTTGGAAACGCTGAATACAAACTCAATAATCTAGTCATGAAGGAAAATAGTAGAGCCTCATTTTATATTTCCAATTTTTGAACTCTGCAGTCTTGCATCCAGTGGAACAAGGCAGCCCTTCTATTTCATTTTTGAAAAGTTTTACCCGCACGCCTCATTGAAAAACTTGAAGTTTGGGTACATAAGAAAACCTCCCTTCAGCAGTCAATCAACCAGGTGATTGAGCTTGATAATGGTTATCACGACAAGAACCGCTCTTGACAAAAAGACCACGGACCCTCAACTTTGGCTCTGCAGGCAGACAAATCCTCAAAACAATCTTTGAAGAATCCAAAGAAATCTAGACCAAATCCAACCTTGCACTCAAACCCAAAAGGAAAGCCCATCACCAAAACTCTGAAGTTCCTGGATAAAGAAACTGGGATGCTCCAGAATGAGGAATGCTTAAGGAGGGAAAAGAATGGGTTCTTTATGTATTGTGGAGGTCAAAATGATGTCAATAAATTTGCAAAGCAGCTAAACAGTTTAAAAATTAGCTTGTATTTTTCCTGACACTTGCAAGGAATGCTTCACATTATTGTAATTACAGCAAGTCAATCTTTGCACTTGCAAGTCACTAGGTGCTCCAAGTTCAAGATTAGTCCTTTTCCATTTGGACAACTCTCCTTATTGATTTTTACTTGATTCTGGCGCTAATGTTTCTTTTGTAAGTGAATCTTTTGCCACTTCCAAAAAACTTACGTTTTCTGAGATAGATAAGTTTCCTATCTATTTAGTAAGTAGTGCAACTGAGCCGTCTCATTGGGTTTCCCAAAAGGCAAAATGTAACTTTGCATTTTATAATTTCCCCAGCTTTGAATGGGATTTATTTTTCTTGGATATTCCTGGAATGGATGATACCATTCTAGGCCATGATTTCCTAGTCCACTGGAATTGGGATGTGAATTAGCAAGAAGGGACAATTAACCTTTGAACCTTGCAACCCCAGGAAACTAACCCTTCCGTCAAACAGGAATTAAACAGCCTACCCAACACTGTCATTGAGTTGGATGACACTTTTCCACCAGGAGATTTGCAATATCCTGACCTTCTTTGCTGAAGTCTTTTCAGCTGTAAAGGAAGATGAACTTCCTCCATCCTTTTCTTGCAATCACAAGATCAAAATTACTGGCCCATCACCGGCACCTGGACCAGTCTACTCTCTATTGAAGCAGGAATAAACCTCACTTCAAGAATAAATTGCATAAAATTTATCAAAAGGATTTCTTCTACCAAGCAATTCAAACACCAGCTCACCTGTCTTATTTGTTCCAAAGAAAGATGGTTGACTTTGACTTTGTGTTGACTATAGGAAACTGAACCAGGTAACCCAGAAAAATACCTACCCAGTACTGCCTATGTTGCACCTCCTCACTCTGTTCCATGGAGCTGCTTATCTCTCAAAGTTAGACCTTTGAAGCGCCTATAACCTAGTTTGCATTGCAAAATGTCATGAGTATTTGACTGCAATGAGAACATGGTTTGGAAGTTATGAGTATACCGTCATGCCCTTTGGCCTCTGAAATGCTCCTTCCACTTTTCAACATTTTGTCAATGACATTTTTTCTGCGCTTGTAGAGGAATATCTTGTGGTGTATCTTGAAAATATAATAGTCTACAAAAAAACTTTTGAGGATCACATTGCACATGTGCAAGAAGAGCTGCAGCAACTTTGCAAAAATGACCTTTTTGCAAAAGCCGCTAAGTGCAAATTTCATACTCCTTCTCCTCAATTTTTAGGTATCATAGTTGTGCAGCAAGTACTATCAATGGATCCAGCCAAAAGCCAATGCATATTGGACTGGCCCCCGCCTTCCTCTTTTAAATCCCTTCAAGTTTTCCTTGGTTTCAGTAATTTTTACAGGAGTTTTATTGAGCATTATGCCCATAAAACCGTGAACCTTACTTATAACCTGTAAAATTTGAGGTTGAAATTTCCAAAAAATGAAACCAAGACACAAAAGAACAAGATGGTTCAAGGATAAAAGAACACCAGCAGAAGGGTTAAATTGAAGGATAAGTTGCGCTAGTGACAAGGACACATCCAAGGTTATCTTCCTCTACTAGGCAGGCGGCAGAGATCATTATTTAAGCTGAGAATCAAAAAAGGATAAAGGAAAAAAAAGTAAAAAAAAAAAAAAATAGAAGAAAAGAGAGGAAGGAAAATAGTTAGAGAAGTGAGAACCAAGATAGTCATACCAAATAACCAAAGGATGGATGTTGAGGACAGGATTGAATGAAGATCCTGTTGAAGTTGATGGTAATTCAAGAAGATTTAATTGATTGATCATATTTTAGATTGAAGGGATAAATGGGATGAGGGAACAGGGGAAGATAGGGCAAACAATGATTGAGAGAGAGAGAGGAGTAGTGTTGGTAAGATGATAGACTGTTTTGTGTGTGAAGTATGAGGCGCGAGTAGAGATAGGATGTGAGGTGTCACTGATGTGACACTTTTAAGAAAGAGGTCAGGTTGCGACATCGGCTTGGCAAAAGTTCAACACCCCCCATTATTTGGTGTGAGTTGGTTCTTTGAGAAAGAGTTGAGTGAAGGTTTTGAGTGAGCCTTCACTACAGGCTTTGGTAAGACAGTCAGCAACCATCTCTTTGGACTTGATGAGGGTGACAGATATGGTGTCTTCATTGAGATATTCTCTGAGTTTTTTGGCTTTGATGTCCAGGTGCTTTGTCTTTGAGTGATATCCAACATGTTTAATCTTGTTGAGCAGACCTTTATTGTCGATTTTGAAGTCTGTGGGTTTCAGGTTGATTTTCCAGAGTTCCTCGATTAACTGGGAGGTCCAGAGGTTTTCTTGGCAGGCATCCAACAAAGCGCAAAGTTCAGCTTTGGTTGATGATAAGGTTATGTTTTTTTGTCAAGAGCTACACCAGGAGATGATGCAGTCCTTCCAGATACATAGGTATCCGCTCCTTGACTTCCTGGAATGATGGTTGTCCCCCCATGTCGAGTCACTAAAGTATTGGATTCTGTTGTGGCCATTCTTTGAGGGTTTTATTTTCAGGGATTGGTTGATGGATCTGGCCAGGTACTTGAATACATGTTTGACTTCTCTCCTGTTATTGATGCCGGGGTTGTGATTGAATTGAGAAAGGATGGATACTGCAGGTGGTATTTCAGGTCTGGTTTGGCAAGCTATAAAGTTAAGAATTCCTGTGAAAGTTCTATAATTGATTTTGAGTTTTTCAAATTTGGATTGTTCTTCATTGCTGGCAGGATTAAGTTGAATCTTGTGCGTGAGTGGTGTTTAGACGGTTTGACTTGTTCCAAGATTAAGAAGGTCGAGTCCTTTTTTGATCAGTTTTCTTTGATTCAGGGTGATCATGTTGTTGTTGATTTTTACTTCGATGCCAAGGAGAGAGTCTGGATTGTGAGCAGAAGATTCAGGGAATTCAGCTAAGAATGATTTTTTGAAATCTCGAATATTTCCGGCTACTATGAGGTCATCTACATGGAAGAAGAGAAATGAGTGTTTTTCTTTGTGGATAAACAAGCAGGGATCGGAATTGGAGACTGTGAATTGGATACTTTTCAACCAGTTGGTTAGTGTGTTGTACCAGTTGGCTGGTGCTTGTTTGAGTCCATATAGGTATTTCTTCAGTTTGAGGAAAGGTGCGGTGCCACTGGAATGTTTGGGAGTTTTGATGTAAATATCTTCCTGAAGAGGTGCATATAAGAAAGCGGCCTTTACGTCAAATTTTCTTAAGGGTAGATTTTTGTCTAAGCTGAGAGTTAAAAGAGCCAGCAGAGAAAGGAACTTTCCTGTGGGAGAAAATGTGTCAGAGAAGTCAATTCCAGGAATCTTTTGAAAGCCTTGTATACATAACCTTGCTTTATTTTCTTTTGAGGAGGCAGTTGCTGGTTTGGCTTTGAGAACAAGGGTGGTATCAAGATAATTTTCTGGAGTTCTGTAGAATTCTTCCCAGTCATCTTTACTTTTGATTGAATAGAATTCTTCTTTGATGGCATTGGTGTATTCAGAGGTGTTTTTGGTGTAGTGTGAGTATTTGATTGGTTTGATTCTGTCGGTCTGTTCTCAAAGATGATATCTGGACAAGACAGATGGATTGGATTCTGAGGTTTCAATGAGGCTTGGGTCTTGATCTTCCTGTTCAAAGGAGATTAATTGATCCGTGTCCATTATTTCTTCCTCTTCATGTTGAATAGAGTAATTATCAGTCTCAGGGTCTACAGAGTTGGGAGAAGAAATCGGCGCATCTATGTGATTGGATTTTAAATCATCAATGATGTTGATGGGGGAGTTGTACCAAGAAATGGAGTCAGTCGGTTTTTTGATTTGTTCTTCAAATCCCAATATCTTGATGCGTTTTGATGAGATGATCTGACCAGTGTCAGAGAGCAATTGGTAAGAGAGAAGTTCATTGTCATAGCCAATGATTATCCCCAAGATTCCTTTTGGATTTAATTTGGAAGATTGTTGATGAGGAGGCCGGAGAATGATGACTTTTGAACCAATAGGGTGAAAGAAACTGATCGGAATGGATCTGTTTTTGAAGATTTTGTAGGGACTTTTCTTACTTTTGTGAGAGGGGAATTGATTTATAGTGAGAAAGCAAGCTTTGAGAACCTCATCCCAGAGTTTTTTAGACAGACCAGAGTTGTTGAGAGTGTTTTGAAGACTTTTGATTATGGTCCTGTTGAATCTTTCTGCCAGACCATTTTGTTTGGGGGTGTAGGGATCTGAGACTCTGGTTCAAATGAGTTTTTCCTTGCAGAGGTCCTTTAGATGTCTGTTGAAAAATTCTTTTCCCCTGTCAGAATGAAGAATAGAAGGAAAGTACCCAAACCGTTTTTCCTCTAGCTCAATTGCACTTTGAAGGATAGCAGGGACAACATCTTTGGATTTGACCGGAATGGCCAAGCAGTATCTGGTGGAGCTGTCGACTACGGTTAGAATATGCCAATGTCCTTTTGAGGAGGAAGGAGAGATTGGTCCCATGATGTACAGATGAAGCTCTTGGAAGGGTTTATCTGCCCGGGCATGTTCTCCTTTGAAGGACCCTCTAGTGATTTTACCTAGGGCACAACTCTTACACTCAGAGACAGGATTAATAGGATTACTCAATTTATTTTGGATTCTGCTGTAGCTCGCGTGACCAAGGGTCTTGTTGATGGTTTCAGCTTGGGATATGAGGGAGTGTGAAATTGATTGATTTTTGTTAAGAGGCAAGACAGGAATATTATTCCTATATTGGCCGGAGAATACAATTTGATTATTAAGGTAGACAAGAAATTGATTTTTTTCAAAAGAAAGATGAAAGCCGTCCAGAACAAGACATCTGACAGAAAGTAGGTTAGTGGAGAGATTGGGAAAGTAATAGACATTGTTGATCAGTAATGATCCACTTTTTCCGGCAATTCTGATAGTTCCGATTCCTTCAATTGGTAATGAATCCAGACTAAATCCTGTCTTCACTTGTACAATTTATTTATATGAGAGAGCCACAAACAGATCAGGATTGGAAACCATGTGAGAAGAGGAGCCAGAGTTGAATTAAATTTGATTCCCAAGTATGGAGGAGTTGTTTGATAAGAAGCAACTGAAAACTAGGTTGTCCCCATTCTTTTTCTAGAGGTATGCTTCGCGAAGCTTGGGATGGAGTGCCCAACAGTTGGCGGGCAAGTGAGAAGCAAGTTGATTGTGCTTACCTCCTGTGCATCTGGGCTGCGGTTCTTGGTCTGCTTGCAAAGCGGTGAGTTGTAATTTCCCTTCTTCCTTGTTTCTTTGTTTGTTTGCGGATATTTGAAGATGGTCCAGAATGAGATTGGGAGTTATGAAGGAAGAATGAATAATCTGCTCTTTGACAACCTTAAGACTGGGAGGAAGTTTGTGAAGAAGCATGTAAGCTATTATGTCTTGGGGAAGATTTATTCCTACCTTGTAGAGGCAACAGATACTGATTTTAGCAGAAGTGATGAAGGCCAGAATTTTGTTCATGTTGAATAATAGATCTTGTAGTTCATCAAACACTCAAGCTTGGTTGGAAGACTCCGGTGAAGCAAAGTATTGAATAATGGCCTTCCAGATTAACTTGGCGTCTTTCTCATTGTCAAAGGTGATGATATTTGGGTGGACCCTAGGGTCAAGTTTGGACATAAGGATCAAGCCAATGTAAATTTCATCCTTGAAAGAGAGAAGGGAATCCTTGGAGAGAAGGGCCAAGAAAGTCCCCTGAATTTCAAGCATGTTT
This sequence comes from Puccinia polysora, assembly GCA_025617555.3. Classification (NCBI taxonomy): domain Eukaryota; kingdom Fungi; phylum Basidiomycota; class Pucciniomycetes; order Pucciniales; family Pucciniaceae; genus Puccinia; species Puccinia polysora. The sequence continues at coordinate 51,508,075 of CM062627.1, read as the reverse complement.
TCAACCTGATTACGCCAGAGGGAAAAATTCTCCATTGTTAGCGTTGGAATGGCTTCAATGGTGGTCTTAAGTATGGTTTGATTGAGAGGATTGCTTGAATTGACGGATGTATCTTGGTTCATGATGAAGTTGAGGTTTCAGAGACGCTTTTGTGATGATATTTAGCAAATTTAAACTTTTAATTGTGTAAAAGTTGAGGTTGAAATTGTTAAAAAATGAAATCAAGACACAAAAGAACAAGAAGGTCCAGGGATAAAAGAATACCGGCAGAAGGGTTAAATTGACGGATAAGTTGCGGTAGTGACAAGGACACATCCAAGGTTATCTTCCTCTATTAGGCAGGCGGCAGAGATCAATATTTAAGCTGAGAATCAAAAAAGGATAAAGGGAAAAAAAGTAAAAAAAAAAAATAGAAGAAAAGAGAGGAAGGAAAATAGTTAGAGAAGTGAGAACTGAGATAGTAATACTGAATAACCAAAGGATGGATGTTGAGGACAGGATTGAATGACAATCCTTTTGAAGTTGATGGTAATTGAAGAAGATTGAATTGATTGATCAGATTTGAGATTGAAGGGATAAATGGGATGAGGGAGAAGGGGAAGATAGGGAAAAGAATGATTGAGAGAGAGAGGATTAGTGTTGGTAAGATGATGGACTGCTTTGTGTGTGAAGTATGAGGCGCAAGTAGAGATAGGATGTGAGGTATCACTGATGTGAAACTTTTAAGAAAGAGGTCAGGTCATGACATTGGGTAGGCAAAAGTTCAACATAACCTTCTTCAAAAAGACACTCATTTTGTTTTCACAGAACAAGCTGCTTTGGAGTTCAAAGCTCTGAAGAAAGCATTCAAAACTGCTCCGGTACTTGCTCACTTTAATGGGCTAGCTTGCACTATTGTCAAAACAGACGCAAGTGACTATGCAATTGAAGGAGTAATCTTGCAGTTTTCCTCCTCTTCTTCTCTTTTTCATCCCATAGCTTTTGAGTCTTGCAAATTTCTTGCTGCAGAGATTAATTAAAATGTTAATGAAAAGGAAATTCTTGCAATGGTTTATTGCTTGAAAAAATGGCACTCATACCTTTTTAGTATTATGGAACCTTTTGATGTCTTAACTGATCACAATTCTTTAAAATACTTCATGAGCTTAAAAGTCCTTACACGCAGACAGGCACATTGGTCCAAATATCTCTCTGAGTTCAACTTTACAATCACATAAAGTCCTGGGAATCAAGCAGTAGTCCCTGATGCTTTTTCATGTTTGGAAAACCTTTACCCAGGGGGGGGGGAGCACTGTTGCAAACAACAACCCTGCAGACGTTAGGACACTTTTCTCAACCCAGTCTGCCAAACTCAGTTCAATCATCACTCACCTTTGAGATCTAGCTTCCAAACTGAAACAAGCTCAACTAAACAACCTCAAGTGTAGCAAACTTTGCAAGAATGTGAACTTATTAAAGAGTGATTATAGTATTGACAAAAATGATTATTTAGTTTATAAAAACTGTATAGTAGTACCAGATAATCCTTGCATTAAGTTATATATCTTTGAGTCAAGGCATGATTCTCCACTTGCTGGTCATTATAGGCAGGATAAAACCTACCAATTGATAGCACAAGACTTCTATTGGCCTGGGATGACCAAGGAAGTAAAGGATTATGTTAACACGTGCTATGTTTGCAATTGGAAAAATTCCTTGAAACACCAAGAGTATGGGCGTCTCCAGCCACTTCCTATTCCGCTGATTCCTTGGCACTCGCTTTCTATGGATTTCATTTTGCAATTACCCATTTCTAGTGGTTATGATGCTATTTTAGTAGTAGTAGATTTCTTCTCAAAGATGGCTTTATTTCTTTGCAGTAATGTGAGGGCCTCTTCTGAAGACTTAGCTAATTTATTTATAGAATATGTATTCTTGAAGCATGGTCTCCCTGATAACATAATTAATTATTGTGGATGTTTGTTTGTCTCTAGCTTCTGGACCCTGCTGTGTCAACATTTGAAGATCACTTGCAATCTATCAATGGCTCAGCACCCGGAAACAGATGGGCAAACAAAGCAATTCAATCAGATCCTCAAACAGTATGTCCAAATGTATGTCTCCTACCGACAGGACAACTGGTTTCAATGTCTCCCATTAGCCAAATTTGCCTAAAACAACTCCACTCATTCCTCCACCAAACAGTCACCCTTCCAGACTCTTTATGGTAGAAATCCAACCTTCTCTTCCCTTCACATAGAACCTTCTCAACCTGCTACTGATTACCTCAACCACATCCAATCCCTTCAATTGCAATTCAAACCAACCTTGAAGCAGAAAACCAGCGCTACAAGGAACAAGCAGATCAACTTGCCAATTTGGCCCCAACCTTTGCAGTTGGAGATTGGGTATGGCTCAATGCTTGCAATATTTTCAGTACTTGCCCAATTTTTAAACTCTCTGAAAGAAAGCTTGGCCCCTTCAAAGTCTAATCAAATTTCTTCCCTCTCACCTTCAAACTCACCTTACCTGAAAAATTGAAAGGTATCCACCCAGTCTTTCATGTGTCTCTCCTAGAGCCATCTTGAGTCCTATACCCGGGCAAGACACATCCCCCTCCTGAACTGTTCAGAGCCCACAATCAGTTAGAGTGGAAAGTAAGCTGTATCCTGGATTCCATTTTACGCAAAGGAAAGCTTCCATAAATTGTAAAATGGACTGGCTTCCAGTCCAACAAATATTGCACCTTGTGGGAACCAGCCCATCACCTTTGCAACTCTCCCGATTTGGTTTGAGACTTCCATTCAAGTTACCCTTGCAAAACTTTCCAATTTTAGCTCCCATTCCATTCAATGTCTTCCATCCCATTCCAAATTTCCATCCCATTCCTTCCCATTAATATCACCCCATTCCTTTATTTAATTTCCTTTCAATTTTCAGAACTATCTTCTTTTTCTTTTTCACAATTTTATCCCTTCATGTTTTATTTCAAAATCAGAATCCTATCTTCTTAATAATAATAATAATAATAATAATAATAATAATAATAATAATAATAATAATAATAATAATAATAATAATAATAATAATAATAATAATAATAATAATAATAATAATAATAATAATAATAATAATAATAATAATAATAATAATAATAATAATAATAATAATAATAATAATAATAATAATAATAATAATAATAATAATAATAATAATAATAATAATAATAATAATAATAATAATAATAATAATAATAATAATAATAATAATAATAATAATAATAATAATAATAATAATAATAATAATAATAATAATAATAATAATAATAATAATAATAATAATAATAATAATAATAATAATAATAATAATAATAATAATAATAATAATAATAATAATAATAATAATAATAATAATAATAATAATAATAATAATAATAATAATAATAATAATAATAATAATAATAATAATAATAATAATAATAATAATAATAATAATAATAATAATAATAATAATAATAATAATAATAATAATAATAATAATAATAATAATAATAATAATAATAATAATAATAATAATAATAATAATAATAATAATAATAATAATAATAATAATAATAATAATAATAATAATAATAATAATAATAATAATAATAATAATAATAATAATAATAATAATAATAATAATAATAATAATAATAATAATAATAATAATAATAATAATAATAATAATAATAATAATAATAATAATAATAATAATAATAATAATAATAATAATAATAATAATAATAATAATAATAATAATAATAATAATAATAATAATAATAATAATAATAATAATAATAATAATAATAATAATAATAATAATAATAATAATAATAATAATAATAATAATAATAATAATAATAATAATAATAATAATAATAATAATAATAATAATAATAATAATAATAATAATAATAATAATAATAATAATAATAATAATAATAATAATAATAATAATAATAATAATAATAATAATAATAATAATAATAATAATAATAATAATAATAATAATAATAATAATAATAATAATAATAATAATAATAATAATAATAATAATAATAATAATAATAATAATAATAATAATAATAATAATAATAATAATAATAATAATAATAATAATAATAATAATAATAATAATAATAATAATAATAATAATAATAATAATAATAATAATAATAATAATAATAATAATAATAATAATAATAATAATAATAATAATAATAATAATAATAATAATAATAATAATAATAATAATAATAATAATAATAATAATAATAATAATAATAATAATAATAATAATAATAATAATAATAATAATAATAATAATAATAATAATAATAATAATAATAATAATAATAATAATAATAATAATAATCATAATAATAATAATAATAATAATAATAATAATAATAATAATAATAATAATAATAATAATATTAATAATAATAATAATAATAATAATAATAATAATAATAATAATAATAATAATAATAATAATAATAATAATAATAATAATAATAATAATAATAATAATCATAATAATAATAATAATAATAATAATAATAATAATAATAATAATAATAATAATAATAATAATAATAATAATAATAATAATAATAATAAAATAATAAAAATAATATATACAATTACAAAATACATTTCTAGAAACTATCCTTTATTTCCCTCTCTGCTTCCTCCCAATTCTCATTTAATTCTTCTACCATTGACCTAAACTCTTCCAAATCATTGTTGTCCACCAAAGAAGAAAACCTTTGCAAGATCGTCACTTGCGTCACCAGATGTCTCTTGAAGATCACCTTGCACTTTGCAGTCCAAACTCTCTTTGGTTGGGTATTCCACCCACCTTCCTCAATGAGTTCCTCATGAGCTCTTTTCCTGTGGCCCCTTGAAGAAACTTCCCCAACATTGCCAGTCAATTGCCTTGCATTGGTTTCAATTGGCCCTTTGACTTGCACTTGGTTCCCCTCATGTCAGCCCTCTACCTCATCTCTTTCTGTTCCATCCCGTTCCTCCACCTCCCTTTCCATTCCAAAACTTCCTTCTATCCCCTTTCCTTCCTCTTCATTTTCCTCCTTTTTCCCTGGTTCCACCTTCATTTCAGCCATTGCCCCTTCTTCCCTCTCTTCTTCAATTGTCTGTGTTTCCTTGGCTTGCACTTGCAACCCATTTGACCCAGTATAGGGTGGTGGCGGCAGAGGTGTATTGGTGGTATATTGTTGAAATTGTGGCATTACTACAGCAAAAAAGATTATATTAGTTCCATTTCTCTTTGTTTTATTTTTTTACTTATTTTTAGTCTCTAAGCCTTGACTTACCAGGGTTCCATATACCTAAGAAATTGATCTCTGGCACTGGTGGTATATGATAGTTGATTTGCGGAGCAGACCTTTGACTTTGCACTTCCCTTCTGGATGCTGATGGGAAATCTACAACCGGCTTGCTACTTATAGGGAAAGTGCAAGAAACCTTGCACAAACGGCATTGTTTGCACTTGTCTCAGATACCTTGCATGGCTGTAATAGGGATGCATTGCTTTTTTTGTTGAATGCAGTTTTCGCAACGGCAGAATTACAATGAAAAAATAATTGATTATAAATCTATTTAAAGCAAAGAATTAATTTTAATGGGCATACAGTATTTTGAACAACTTTGGAATTGATGGGAAAATTTTCTGAAAGATTGCAGGAGCTTGCGTCTTGATACCTGGGAAAATGTCACGCTTTGAGCTTAAGTATTATTGTCCTCCCACTTTGAAATACCCTTTTCCTCAGTACCATCTACCTCATTCAATAAGAATGACAAAACTAGAAGCACAAAATCAATGGTGCCTTCCGCTTATCAACTCTGGCTTGCATAACAACCTTCCATTCTCAGCAACTGACTCAGCACCCACATGCAAACCTTGCAGTCAACTGTTCCTTGGTCAACCATCCATTTGGGCTCTGCCTTTTCACCCTGGGTATCAATAACCCTTGGGTTCCCATTTATGGTCACATGCTCTTGCTAGTTTGCACTCATGCTAGTCAAGCCACCTCAGATTTATAGTTTGCAAACGGACTAGTCCCTTACCCTGCATAAACTACACCTTCATATTTGCATTGCTTCATATGTCACTCCCTCATGCCTCAACCGTTACACTCCAATACATTTGTCCCCTATTGTCTTGAACTTAGGCTAAGACCTGGGAAAATTTCATACTGTTATTTCATTTTGTACTCTGTTCATGTTAATCATTGCCTCATTGCTCAAAACTTTAGTTGACCATCCATTGGGTTGTATCTAGTAATTTTGGATTACCTTATAAAGGCTACTCCGCTTCCCTGGGGGTTGTTTCCTCAGTTAGTTAATTTCATACGTTCTTGCATTTGCTAAATCAATTCATCAAATTGTGCTTAGGTTTGGTTCCCTTCCATCAGAACATTCATCCCTCCTGCTGTGTGTTAAGTTACTCCACCATAAGTTTGCACTTTGCATTTAGCCCTTGCTACCTCCCACTTGAACTCACACTCAGCTTTCCTTTTGCGCTCACAATCATCTAAGATTTCCCTATATTATGTGGGGTGGTTGTGTGACAGCGCCTTGTTGGAATTTGATGCGCCTTTGGAGTCTGCAATCACTTCAGACCATGAGATGAATTGCTCCACATAGGCAGTGTTGAATCAAATTTGAGGGTAATCCTTGGGTTCAGTGAGGAGATTGCGGGAGGAGAAAGAAAAAGGAGTAGCAACTGCTGGTAGCATCTTAAGTAACTTTGAGATACTTGAGACAAAAGAGTTTCCTGGAGAGACCCCCAGATGTGGAAATTTAGAGAGAAATACTCCCCTAGTTGTCCTCAAGTTCCAGAATTGATGGTCCTAGCAACTTTAAGGATAAGGATGCTCCAGTAAAGAGAGAGAGATAGAGAGATAGAGATGAATTTCCTTTCCTCTGCCCTTCATCCATCCATCCAATCTAATCCAATCATTCAATTTCCTACAACCTGGAGTTGAGGGTGAGGTATTTAAGTCCTCCTCTCAAACATAACCTAAGTACAAGCGCAAACAGAAATTCTAGAAACAAATAAATAAAACCCTACTGCCCAGAACCCTAACCCAACCCTACCCAATCCGTCCACTCCCTCCAAAACCATTCCCTCTGTTGTTATGTACATTGTGGTGTTGTTATATAGCCTTGGATTGGGAACCGCGCTGTGGTTGGCGCGCCCACCATTTGGTAGGTCAGGCTCAGCACTCAGATGCGCACAGTCTAAGCAAGAAGCTGGAGCAGACTCAGAAGTAGGCATGGAGGGGCACAGTTTACGGGGCATGGGTTGGGCTTGATTGGATGTAGCAGGCTGTGGCCTGCTTAGAAATTACGGACTTAAGAATGGAGCTGGCCCAACCAGGTTTGGGGGAAGCTGGTTTTGGGAGGTAGGGCGGGGCAATTGGGGCTATAGGCGGGGAAGGGCGCGCGCAAGCGCGGGCAGGAAATCATGCGCGGTGCCCTGGGAAGATAAAGAAAAGTGGGGTGCTTCAAGTAGGGTGCGGCAGAGGGCCGCATCATGAGAAGGACAAACTGGATGTAATTAATGGTAAGCCGGCAGGGAACAGATTAGGGTTAGGCTAGGGTTCTGGGCCTAGGGTTTCTTTTAGATTTGTTGTTGGGCTGTCATTGTGCTTGTACTTAGGTTAGGGTTAAGAGTGTGGGCATAAAGTCCATGCTCTCAATCCCAGCTCTTATCATATCATCTTATCATTGGATCTGGGTGAAAGGCAAAGGAAGGGAAGGAATCCATCATCTTTTTTCATCTATCTCTCTCTCCCTCTCTTTCTTAAAAAGTAAAGGAGCATCCTTAACCTTGAAGACTCTGGGAAAATTCCTTCCAAACTTAAGGACAAGTAGGACAGGATTCCTCTCTTACTTTCCACAACTTCTGGTTGGTGCTTCTCATGGTGCAGCCCTCCGCAGCGCCCTACTCAAAGCCCCCCGCGTTTATCCCTCCACGCGCCTCTGCAAATTGCGTGATCCGCAGACTTGTTTGTTCCTAGGCTTGCAGGGACCTCCCTGGCGGGTATAAACCTGCTATTTCCCCGCTCCTGCTTCCCAAACTACCCGCCTGCAAACTTGCTTGGGGTTGGCTCCATCACATGTTCCACATTTTCCAAGTGGGTTGCAAGCCCGCCACACCCAGAGTAGGCCCAACCTGCACCTGTTTCTGAGCCCTGCAATCCCTACTGCTGAGACCACGCGCACACCTAATGCTGAGCCAAACCTACCCAAATGCTGAGCGGGCAGCCTGCAACACAGTTCCCACTCCAAGGTTATAAATAAAACACCACACTGTCCGGCTGTGTATCAGGGGATAGGCCCCATGAAGGTTCTAGAGGGCCTGTGCGGTATTTGGCAGAGAAAAGCATGCAGGCCAGATGGGATAAGAAATGAGTTTTTCAAGCTGATTGCCAAAGAAACGGTGCCCTCCCTTTCATCCATTTTTTCAGTAGGGGCCAGGGAAGGGGTCTTCCCCAAGGATTGGAAGCTAGCAACAACAGTTATAATTTTTAAGGCCAGAAAACCAGACTATACAAACCCCTAAGCCCACCACCCAATTGCTTTGCTTAACTCTGTAGGTAAGCTATTTGACCTTATTCTAGCTAGGCACTAGAGAAGTGGGGGGAGTCCCATAGCATCAAGGCTCAGGGTCATATGGGTTTCCAAAAAGGTATGGGTACAGGGGACTGCCTTTTTGTGGCATATTCCTGGGTTTTACAGAAGTTGAAAGAGGGTAAGGTGGTTGCTACCCTCTTCCTGGAGGTCAAATAGGCATACCTGTCTGTCAGGCCAAGTAGGCTCATTCTATTGACACCTAAGATACTTACATTTGGATCTTGGAGAGCTTAACTGCAGGGTGGTAGAGCCCTACCCGCAATGCGCAGCTACGCAGTATGATGATAAAGAAAGTTGAAACCTAATCTCACCGTTTAATCAGCTCACAGTTCATCCCTGGAGTACAGAGATTGCCTTCATATTTCATTCAATTCATTAATCATTGTAGTTTGTTCCACACCTCTTGTCTCTGTCCTCCAGTTAAGTCTCCTCATTATATCTCAACCTGTCAAGTCTTCTAATTTTTATTCATTCCTCTTCTGTCTTCAGGTGTGATTCTCTGGTTGTTTGTGTCCATTGCGTGCTTGTATAACTCACCTCTGCGGGTGTTTCAATAGGTGTGATTCTTTGGTTGTGTGTGTCCGTTGTGTGCTTGTATAATTCACCTCTCCCGGTGTTTCAATAGTTTATGAGCCCAGCTTTCTACAATATTTCAAATTGATCTTCTTATTGCTATGCACGGTGGAGACAAATTCAAAGGATTTTTCCTACTCCAAGACAAAAACTTCCTGGTATGGAAGTCTGCTATCAAGAGCTACCTAAGCATTAAAAACCCGCTAGTTCACCTCACAGTTGCAAATACAACTGAAGGTGAAGACACACAAGTCTTCCACAAATAACAGCAAAAAACAGCCGGCATCCTCACCATGTATGTATGGGACACTCCAATGTCCAACGCTTTTTGAACCCAGATAATCAACAAAGGCCCAGTGCACTCTGGACTATCCTCACCAACCATTAAAAATCTCAATCCAACAACAACCAAGTAGATGTGTACTCAAAGTTTCTGGAGCTGTGTTTCAAAAAAAGCATCCAGAAATTCCTCAACAACCTTAACAGACACATCAATGCACTCAGGGCAGTGTGTCTAAGAATTGGGGACAAGAGAAAAGGCTTTGTTCACCTATAAAAGCCACTCATGGACAAATACATAATCAGCCAACTCCCAAGCTTGATGGAAGTCAAAAAATAAATATTGCACTCCCAACGCCCACTCACCATCAAAGCTTTCATTGGAGCTCTAGACTCTAAACAGAAAGAATCAAGCTTTAAGCCTTTGGTCAAAACAGAATAAAAGGCCCTGAAGGTTCATGTGAAGGAATATCCAGTGTGCTCAAATGGCATGCATAATCCTAAGACAAAGCACAGCAATCCAGACTGCAGGGAACTGAAGAAATCTGCAAAGCGCAAGCCAAAGGCAAATTCTACTGAAGCTCTCCGGTACAAGAGCTCAAACCACTCATGGTCCTTTTCTGGAGCCTATTTTTGCATGGGAACAGGGCTCTTGATCATAGCATTGAATGAAAAAGCCGTGCTTGACAGCAATGCCAGTCACCACATGTTCTTCCAGAAGAAAATATTTTCCAACTTCTGAAACAGATCTTCCACCATTCAGATTTCCAATGGAAACTCACTTTGAGTGGAAGGTGATGGCTTTCTGCAGGTGAAGACCCAGAATTTGAAGACATTCACTATCAAATCCTTGTACAGTGGGTAGACAGAAATAATGGGACTGATTTACCAAAAACAGTCAGTTTATTTTCAGGTATATGTTTCAAGCTAAATCAATTGTTCAAAAAAAAGGCATACACTTAAATTTTTTCATGGGATTATATATTTCAGCATCTGGAGTTCAATAATACAATAATTTAAATCTTGAAAAATATCAAACACTAATTTTCAAAAAAGAAATCTGAAAAAGCAAAAAACACTCCAAAAACATGCAGGAGGAAAAAAAATTAAAAAATTCTGTACCATCAATATTTTTTCTTCTTTGTAGGTGTGTTAGAGAAGATCAAAAGGAATCATTTAAAAGAAAGAAACATTAATGTTGAGGATTTCCAAAAATAATTAAAATCAATTTAAATCAATCTTGAATTTTCAGTGCCTTGTAGCAATAATCTTGAGAGGTAGGTTTGAAGTCACAGAAACCAATGAAAAATTCTCATCCAAGCTTTTTATATATATTTTTTCATTTATTTCAAGTTCTCTGCTGTTTTTCTACTTTGAGGTGCCTTGAAATGCTGAGGTTATATTGTTCCAAGGTTGAATTTGAGTCAGGCTGATTGAAATCACTCTAAAATGGATTTGGACCATTGCAATTGTACCCTCTTACAATGGTTGGACCATCTTGATCTTCTGAAAAAACAAATTGCCTGAGGAAGACTAAATATAAAGAAACAAAAACATGAATCAGAATTGAAGATGAAGGATAAGATTTCAAAAAGATTACTTACCATTTTTTTTTTTGTATTGATTGAGTTTTCTGACATCAAAATCAAAAAACCAAGTTGGTGGCAATGTGGCAATGGGTTAGATGGAGTGGGAGCCTGAAGATGATATGGTCAAAAGCAAGATTGCAACACCCGGGGCTTCATTTGAAGTACCCGGGTGTATTTGCTTTGACAAAAAGTCCCACAATTTTTTTCTAGCCACTGTACTTTTCCCAACTGCAGGGTACACTCATCAGCCTAGGAAGGCTTCTATGCAACGGCTTCAAAATAAACCACATCAATAAGTCCAAAATTTGCCTTCTGAAGGAAGACATACCTCTTCTCAAAGAAAACATAGTAAAAAACATCATTGTAGTGAAAGTCACAACATCCAAGAGAGTTCCCTGTGCTCTCAATGCTGAATTGTTTGCTAGTACTCACATTGAACTGCTACACAGATGCGCAGGGCATCCCAGCAATGAAGCCTTAAAACATATTTATGGGGTTGATGCCACAGCACTCCACTGCCCTGACTGTAGGCTAGCAAAATCCCATTGACTTCTGTTCAATGGTACAGTTCCCTCTTCCACTCAGATTCTTGAGATGCTGTTCATGGACCTCAATGGAAAAATAATGTCAGGCTCCCTTTCAGGAGGTTTTTACTACTTCAAAATCAATCACTGTTTCACTTGTTATATATTTTCATACATTCTCACCCACAAATCTGGCATTTTCTCCTCATTTGCAAGCTTTGTCACCCAGATGGAGAACCTCAAATCTACATCAATAAAAATGTTGTAATTGATGGGGGATGCAAGTTTAACTCCAACAAGTTCATGAGTTTCTTTGATAAGAAAGTTATCACTTTTCATGTCACTAGCCCACATAACCCTCAACAAAACTTCTTGGCGGAGAAAGGTAACCGTACCACCACTGAAAAGGCTTGGGCTCTGCTGAGAAAAGCCTGTCTTCCCTCCACCTACTGGGCAGAAGCCTTCATGACTGCTGTGTCTTTGAGAATGTCACACCAAAGAGAAAATTCAACTGGTTCTTGCCCTACCAGCTCTGGTTTGGCAATCCCTTTGATCTCAATCGCCTGAAAACTTTTGGATGCCTTGCTTATTTTAATATTCCTAATGCTCTGAGACAAGGAAATTTTGGCAACACTGGCACCAAAGGAATCCTCCTTGGGTACCAGATGGGCCATCCCATCTGGAGAGTTCTCACAGCAGATGGTCACATCACTTGCAGCCACAATTTCAATTTTTTCAAAGACAAGTTTCCCGGCTCTAACATGCTCCTCTTTTACCCCCTCTCCAAAGGGTTGGATGCTCCTCTGCTCAAGGAGGACAACAGTCCTTCCAAAAAAACTCATGTTTCCAGATCCAGCAACAATGTCAACTTGCTGACCTTACCTATTCAGCTCAATTTTGGCACCCAGCCTCCTTCTGGAAAGTCTGATCAACCACCAGTGTCCATCCCCAAGAACAGCTTGACAACATTTTCTCCTCCTCAAACTCCCATGGTCTCCCAACCAGCTGGAAATTCAACAAGAACTTTCCCTGGGTGGGACTATGTCCTGACCCCCAAAAATTCTCCTCAAAAGGTTTTGGACAACCTGGAAGAGGCAAATATCCTAAGCCATAAATGAAGCACAAATGCAGAGGCAATGTTTGCAGCTTTTCAATCCCTGCTCTGCAGAGTGGAAAATTATACCCCTGGCACGTTTTGAAAAGCCAGGACTTCCCCTGAATGGAAGGAATGGCTTGAGGCCGTCAAGGCTGAGCTGGATGCAATGGAGAGGCTCAAGGTCTGGGAAATTTTCAAAATTACTGTGGGTGTCCATCTCTTGAATAAAGTGTGAGTCTTTTGAAAGAAGCTGGATGAGCTAGGTAATGTGGTAAAATTCAAAGCTTGGCTCTGTTCCCATGGGAAAAGGAAGAGAGATGAGGACTATGACTTGACATACGCCCCAACCGGTCAATCCACCACCCTCCGGATGGCCATACTTCTTGGCCTGTCAAAGGGCTATGCCATCCACAAGATGGATGCAAAGAACATGTTCCTCAACAGAAACCTCAAGGAAACAATCTTCCTGCAGCCCCCTGCAGGCATGGATGTCCTGTTGGGCTTCTGCTTGCAGCTCAACAAGTCTATGTATGGCTTGAAGCAAGCCCCAAGAGTCTGGTACAGCAATCTCAAGGATTTCTTTACATCCATCACATTCATTGCTTTGCCCACTGACCCATGCCTATTTGTGTCCAGAATTGATGGGTGGGAGTGCCTTGTCCATTTCTAAGCTAACAACTTAATAATTATCAGTCAAAACGTTAAAAAATTCAAGAACCTTATCACCAAATGGTATCTGATGGAGGACCTGAGGGAAGAATGGCTCTTGCTTGGGATTCATCTTGCTTGCGTTGGAAAAGTCATGAATTTCTCCCAAGAAAGCTACCTTGAATGCATCCTGGAAAAAAACAACATGAGCAACTGTTGGCCTGTTCTGTTAAGTATCCAATGACAGAGAGGAGAAATTGCAGCGCCCGCGCAGGGACAAAATCAAGGGTATTTAGAAACTCCAATTCAAGAGTATGAGAGCAGGACTGAGTAGTCTTCCTCTCTCAAGTCCCGCGCACAATAGAAAGGATCAGCTTCACCAGATCTCTGAATCTCAGACCTCAACCAGACAACAACCACAACAACACACTCCCTCATCAACCCGCACGATCCATTGACTCCTACTTTTGTTCTCTTCTCTCATTTCTTTCATTCTGTCATCTTCATCATCATCTCCATCTTCTGTCCCTCATCCTTAATCCGTGTGCCAGGTGAGATTCCTGATATTTTAAATCTTCCAATACGTCTCGACTGTGAGCACAGCTTACAAGAACTCCTCACTTCTCAGTCTTGTCTCACTGTATTTTCTCAATGCTTCTCCAATCCTCATGTCCGCTGATGTCAAGATCCTCAAAGCCTGATGTTGGTACCTACACGCTTCATCTTCTATCAAGAATAATTTGTTGATTCATTCTTCTTTTATCTATCAGTTTCCAGTTTCTGGTTCAATCAATCTCAATAATCTATTACGGTCAAAAGCCAAAGCAAAGGCTCTATTTAATCTGCAACCAATTCAATCAAGTAAACTGGAAAATGGCGGGCTCAGAAGGATTCTGACAAGGTATGCTGAAAACCGCTCTGCATACCATTCCAAGGCTAAGCAAGGACAACTACAGCATCTGGAAAGACAAGATGGAAGCTATACTGGACGTAAGAGGATGCTCAAAAGCCTTAAACGACAAAGTCTCAATTCTAGACTGAGACGTGAACAATGAGATCAAACTTCTTCTCATCTCACGATGTGGTGCCCCATCCTGGACACCGTGGCCAGTGCGGAGACTTTGATTTTTTTTATGATTTTTTCTTATCATCATTCATAGGCATGATTATCAAAAAAAAAAAAAGAAAAAAAAAAGAAAGAAAGAAAAAGAAAAAAAAGAAAAAAAAACTCAATCTTGAATCTCATTCAACTCCAAGAAAGACCTGAATTTAATTGTTTAGGACGCTTAGAGGTATGAAGATCAGTACTCAATCAATCTCCATCACCACCACCCTCTTTGCCCATCATTGTCGTCGGCTCAGTAGTATCCCCAGCCTGCCATCCTTGCCCCTCGATCAATTCCTTGACTTGGGCTCACTCACCTCCTCCAACTTGCCCAATCTCACCCTCAACTTGATCCACCACAAGCTCTCCCTTGACCTTGGCCCAACCAATCTCTTGTTCACTCTTGAAGAACTATGCTCCAAGCAGGCTAAAATAGCCCATCGGAGATCATCCAATCCTACTGACAACCGACCACCGCCCACCGAGCTCTCCCACAACAAACTTGGCCTCAGCTTTGATCCCCACAATCAATCAAGGCGCTGGACCAGTCTTTCAGAGTTGGGAAGATCCATTGTCAAAGGCTCCTCCTCCACTCATCATGCCAGATCCCTCCAGCGTCCCCCACTCCATCATGGCGGCTCACTATCCACCCATCCCCAAAATAGATCAAACTTTCATGCCAAGTCCTTTGCTCCTCCCTCCCTCCAGTAATGATCATTACATCCCTCCCTCAACCCCAATTCCCAATCCATCTACTTGTCACCCCTCATCCAATCTGCGCTCTTGACGCATCACCGGTTTCCCACACAAGTCTTCTTTTGCCTGCGCGGGTTGGTGATGTGTCCCGCGCCCCTCAAGGATTTTGACCGCGCGGTCATCCGCGGGCCAGCGGTTGCCAAGGGGCGTCGGCCTGTCTGCGCGGCCCGTCACCCTTGCTCATTCATTTTCTTTTATTATTTCATTGATCCATAAAAGAAAAAAAAAATATTTCCGCTCTATTTGTAGTATCTCTTGTAAATAGTTTACAGGGACCCATGGCCCATAAAAGGAGGGACTCTTGCCAGCCTTTTGTTCAGAAATCCATGGGAGTGTGTGCCTATGTCCCCCCTGTTATTGTGAAATTAGATCCTGATCCTTATCCTGGGTATATCTCTGATTGCCCCCTGATCCATTTTTACCCTGAGTCTTTTCCCCTCTGTGGCCTGATCCTTATTACCAACAAATAGCTGCTGGTTGAAGAAAATTCTGTCTGTTGGAATATTTGAGTTTGTTATACCACTCCTTGATCCCTTTCTCTGACCATACTGTTCCTGATCCCTGATCATCTTTCTGGAGCCAATCACAATTGATTGAAGAGGTCTTATTAAGCTCAAGACCTGGAGTGTTATTCCTCCCTTTATTTTCTTTGGAGTTGCATTCTGCCAGCCTAATCTTGAGTCCCTTGAGAAGTGTTGAGTTTATCCTTGTTTCAAATCAGTTACTGTTTGCTTTTAGCGCTTCTTAAACATTGGGCTTTGTCTTGTACAGCCACCCTCAGTTATATGGTACCCTTCAAGTGCTTGATTGCATAGAGTTGGGCAGGTTAATTGAGAACCTGGAGGTTGGTTGGGTTTGAGTTGATCATCCCCAATCTTCTGCTGAAAACCAGAGTTATTAGCTTGTGGGCGTTGTTTACATACAACAGCTTTCTTCTTTGAACTCTAAGCAGACTTTAACTTCTTTTGTTCAAGTTTTTCCCTGCATAATCTTGTCTCAGATAGTGCTGTTCCATTGCTACCTAACTATTATCATCTTTATCCTCTACTCCTTGATTCCTCATTTACCAGGTTCTGGACCTTGATCTTGGTTATATCTAAATATTTTTGTAACACTCAGGAGGGCAGCCTAAACAGCACCTTTCCCCTCCACAGAACTGCCACGGCCTAGCACCGTTTGGAGTCTTAAATTTGGTCCCCCGGGCTGGGATTGAACCAGCAACCTTGGGATTAACAGTCCCAACTTGAAGAATCAACTCCGAAATCCGATCTGATGTTTTTCTTTTCTTTCTTTTTTTGTTTTTTCTTTTGTCAGATCTGATCCGTGGGGGGAACTTGGTCCAGAAGTAATTCCTCCCAATTGTGCACCATCTGGGCAAGATCCTTGTTGTTTTTTGTGAAACTCTACTCTTGCCACACTTGTGAGCCACCTTGGAACTCTGCTTGGTTGGATCTCTTAGGAACCCTTCAACATGGAATCTGCTGGATCCTCCTCATCTGTTTGGACCAAGATGGTCAAAATTAAACCTCAGAAAAAAAACGCAGGCTTCAATGGGACCAATGTTGAACAATTCCTGGACTCTTATGAAATGGCTTCTGAAGTGGATGGTGCCAGTTAACATGATATGGCTTATCAGTTACAATTTTTTATCTCTTCTGAGAAAGTTATGGAGGTTATCAAATCGTTTGATGGATTCAAAACTCATAACTGGAGGCTCCTGAAGGAGGCTATGTTGGCCTATTGGGGAAAAATAGATGTAGCCAGATTTAATTTGAAAGACTTGGATGCCCTGGTTTCTCAATGGATCTCCAAAGGTGGTGTCTCTTCAGCTTCAGATTATCAGTCTTTCAGAAAATCTTGGGATCCTATCCAATCTTACCTCATCAGAAACAATCACATCGACACTGTGGACAAAATTCAAGTCCAATTTTGCCAATCCTTTTCACCAGGAGTCCAGGAAAGAATTAGGGATGAACTGGTCAAATCTGGATCCATGATCACTACTAGGGATAATTGATTCAAACTTCCTGCTTTTCTGGTTTTGAGGGGAGCAGTGTACAAGGTCATGAAAGGTCAAACTGCCCTCACTTTTGAACAGACCAGAATTTCTGAACCAGTCCATGCTCCCTCCTTCCAAGAATCCAACAAAATCATGAACAAGATGGAAGCAAATCGTAGACCCAAATCAAATCCCCAAGACAATAAGGAAGCTGCTACTATAGATGAGATAACTGAATTGCTTTAGGCATTTGAGAATACAATAGATCAGAAAATATCCTCTTTAGCAACTCCTAAAACTGCTAATTCTGTTCCTAAATCTACTCTAGTCTGTTATTATTGACATAGAGAAGGCCATGGTACTGGTAGATGTCCTGAACTACAGAAGGACATGGAGGAGAGGTTAGTAGATCAGAAGGGAAATAATTTCTTCCTTCCTAATGGTGCTTTGATCCCTTTTGATTCATCTTGTCCAATCCGTTATGTGGTGGCCTCATACCAACCACCAACTCCCAAGAAGGCATCCTTGGACTCTGTGGATTTTTGATCATCCAGTGGAACTCTGCAACCTTGGTATCCTCCAGCTTCCCTGGAACCTATCAATCTGATCCAGCTAGGAAACTCCATGAGGAACTAAAACCTCATAATTCTCCTTCTGTTCCATTCTCAATCCTGCAAAAACCCGTTAAACGTTGATCTTCACCTGAGCCTCCTTCCTCTGATGTGGAAGACATGGAAGTAGAAAGGGGACCACTTATGGAAAGGTTCCTGGAAAACTCTGATCTTCCCCCTCTTCAGCCTTTCCAACCCTCAGATCCTCTTCCAGCACCTATTTCACCTGATCTTCCTCCCTCCACCCAGCCCAAAGTTTGATTTGAGAGGGGCATCTCCAAGGACTACCATAATGCTGTGGAAGGAGTATTAAAGAAAATTTCTGATCTCAAAATCCCTGATCTATCTGTACGGCTGAACTCCTGTTGATCTCTCCATCTTTGGCTGAAGGGATGAAGAAATGGGTTTCTTGTCGACATGTGGAGATTGGTCCGGACAAATTGAAGGTCTCCTCTGGTACTCTGATTGAGGATTCTGGTGGAACTGATCCCTCTTCAGATGACAACCTGTATTCCTGTCCTCTTGGCTTTCTCCCATGTTATCTTGGTGATTCAACTAAAATGTTGGTGATTCAACTAAAATGTTTTCTCTCCTTGTGGATTTGGGTTCTCAGCTCAACTTGATTTCGGACTCCATGGCCTGCAAGCTTAAACTTAGCCCAAGGGTCAGTTTCAATTCTGCTGTGTATGGAATAGGGAACCAGTCCTGTGAGCTGGTTGGTATTTCTGAGGATATCCCTGTTTGGATTGGTCAAAATATTGTTGGCACCTTTCACTTCTGGATCACTTGTCTTCATGGTCCCATGATCTTGGGAAGGCCTTTCTTAATGGAATTTGGTGCTACCCTGATGTTTTCTGATCAAGTTGGGGAGAGAATTCTCCTCCCTGATACTGATGGCAGAAAGATTGAAGTTCCTCTTTGTTCTCTGGATTCTGGTTGTTGGTAAAGAGACTTCCCTGGTCATCCTCCCAAATCTTTCCTGAAGGGAAAGCAGAAAGAAAACTCTCATTCCTCTCATCCTCATTTTTTAGCAGAATAGTTGGCCCTACTGATAGTTGTAGTTCTTCTCAGCCTCAGACTTCAACTCATGGACCAACTCCCACCTCAGAAGCATATCTTTCTTTTTCCTCATCATTTCCTTCTCATCCAAATAAGATCAAAAATCAAACACATGGAAAATCCGAAAAATCCAAAAATATTTCTTCTCTGTCTGGATCTGTTGTATCTTCTTTTCCTTTTTCTTTTAATCCTGATCAATCATCCTTTATTCCGGTTTTTAATCTCTGCAATGAGTCTAAACTAGATCTCAATCTCAATTATTTTCTTGGTGGCTTTGGTATGAAGGAGTATGGTCTTAGGTGGAGGCAATTTGCGGTAGAAGTAAGTCCTCCCAATTGTGCACCACCAAGGGCTTCTACTACTATCATTTTCAAAACTCTACCCTGTGCCACACATGTGAGCAATGTGTTATATTTTGGATCCTCTTTTATGGAGAAGGCACCTTTCAAGGACGCAGCAGAACATCAAACTTCAAAGATGTTGGAACATGGTCTCAGTTTTCCTAGTCAGGTCTCACTGGTCAATGCTTGGAGCAAGCAAGGATTCCTCTCCTTTGCCACTAAGTACAAACCGGTTGCAAAGAAGGTCCAGCCAGTCAAGCAACCAATGCCTCTCAACCTCAATCCTGCCCTTATGCGTCCTCCTCTATCCCGCCATCCTTACTGTGGTCTATCCCAATCCCTCACTGGTCCATTAATTCCCTCTGGTTTGGTCACTGAAGAAAGTCTGAAAGTGGTCAACCTTGGTCAAGATGGATGGCTTCTTCCTGATGAGTTAAATTTGATCAAAAATGTCCTAGCCCTTAGGGAAAAATTCATTGCATTCTGTGAAGAAGAGAGAGGTCTCTTGAAAGAATCCTATGGCCTACCCTATATCATCCCTGTAGTGGAACATGATCCCTGGCAAAAGAAGAAGATCCCTATTCCTGCTGCAAAAGTCAACAAATTCATCAAGTTGGTCCGCAAACAAGTCCGTACCAGTCTATACAAACAGTCAACCTCCAGTTACTCTAGCCCAGCTTTCTGTGTCCTGAAAAGTAATGGTAAACTTAGAATAGTTCATGATCTCCAGCCTCTAAATAAGGTTACTATTAAAGACTCTGGTATCCCTCCTTCTACTGAAGAATTTTTCAAATCCTTCTCTGGGAGAGATTGCTATGGTCTAGGTGACATTATGGGTGGCTATGACAAACAATCCTTGCATCCTATTTCTTTTCCCCTCACTACTTTCGATACTCCCCTTGGTCAATTTCAACTGACTCAATTGCCTCAAGGTGCCAACAACTTGGTTGCAGTCTATGAGGCTCAGATGATGTGGATCCTCCAGGACAAAATCCCGGATCATTGGGGTATCTTTATTGATGATGGTGGGATTAAAGATCCAGTTTCTGACTATGATAATGAGCTCTTACCTTGGAACTCAGGAATCGAATGATTTATCTGGGATTATGCTACTATCTTGGAAAGAATTTTGTTTTGAATTGAGGAATCTGGCCTTACTGTCTCTGGATCAAAATTTGCCGCCTGTGTCCCTGCCTTGGAAATTGTTGGTCATATAGTCTGCAAAGAAGGAAGAAGAATGGCACCCTCAAAAGTCAACAAAATCATCTCCTGGCCTACTCCAATAAATCCAACGGAATTGAAAGGTTCCCTAGGTGTTGTAACTTATGTCAGGATCTTCATTCCCTCGTTATCTGAAATCTGTGCACCCTTGCGTTGTCTAACCAGAAAGGAAGTTGAATCAATTTGGACCCAAGCTTGCAAACAATCATTCCAGATACTCAAAACAATTGTTGGGAAAGAAATTGTTTTGAAAAAGATCACTTATTGAACTGGAGCTGGCAAGATCAAGCTGGCAGTGGACTCTAGTTATCAATCTGTTGGGGCTGTCCTTACTCAGGAAGATGAAAATGGTTTGGATGGTCCTGCTCTGTATGAATCTCTTCTTTTCTCAGATTTGGAATCCAGGTACTCCCAGCCAAAACTGGAACTTTGAAGTGTGGCCCAAATGTTGAAGAAGCTCCAGACTGTCCTTTGGGGTCAACACTTTGAGTTACAAGTTGATGCACAATCCATTATTGAAATGATCAATGCCCCCAGCCTTCCAAATGCTCCAATGACTTGTTGGGTGGCTTTCATCCAGTTGTTCTCTTCTGATATTGTTCACAGGCCTGGAAAATCTTTCAAAATTCCTGATGGTTTATCTTGACGCCCTCTTGGAGATGAAGAATCAGATGTTGGAGTGGATTTCGACGAGGAGGAGCCTTTAATTTGCCCTGTCTTCACCTTTTCCTCCCAAGATTATTCTGGCTTCCAACAATGGTTCTGGCTTAAAGTAGAGCAGTACCTTTCCACCCTCCAAAGACCTCCTGATATCTCTGCTAAAGATTTCATATCTCAAGAGGAAGTCCTCCAACTTCTTTGTTCAAGGCACCAGGATTATGAAAAGAGGGAATCCTTGTGCCCTTATTGTGGTCACTATCCCTTCAAAACAAGATTTGATCCTGGAAGGTCTCCATGAAGGCCTTGGTCATTGTGGGGAAACCAAAACTTATCAACAAATATCCAAACAATTTTGGTGGCCATCTCTGAAGAAATCAGTCTCTCAATGGTGCAAGAGTTGTGAAGTGTGCCAGAAACGTGATCTTAGGCGCCCGGTCAAAATTTGTTACCCCACTGGAGAGTCCACTGTCTTTGGGAGGATTGCTATGGATGTGGTTCACATTAAGGCTGGTGGAGCTAAGTACCTCATTGAGGCTAGAGATGATTTTTCTGGATGGGTTGAAGCAAAGTTTCTTAAGAACCTCAGCTCTGAATCAGTAGCAGCTTTCCTTTATGAGACTTGGACAATGTGTTATGGTTTGGCACAATCTTATTCAACTGATGGCGGCTCCGAGTTTGGTGGTAAACTGGCTGATATGATCCAATCACTTCCTGGTCAACATAGGGTGACCACTCCTTATTATCCTGAAGGCCAAGGCATGGTGGAAAGAGGCCATGCTCCTTTGAAGGCTGCTCTTGTCAAACTGGCTGGTGAAATTGGCAAGAATTGTTGCAAATTCCTCCCCCTGGTCCTCTTCTCTGATTGGATTTCAACTAAACAAACCACTTGCTACTCACCTTACAAAATCATTTTTGGTCAAAGGGCTGTCCTTCCTCTGGATCTGGAAATGGAATATTTCTTAGGTATTTCTTGGGAAAAGGTTTCTTCCACCACTGATCTATTAGTTGCCAGATCCAAGCAGCTGGAAAGGAGTGAAGATGTCCATAGTGAAGCTTATCAGAAGATGATTGAGTCTAGGGAAAAATCAGTTCAGTATTGGGAAGACAAGTGTTCGAAGAAAATCAGGGATCCCTTGAACCCTGGGGATCTAGTCTTAGCTTATAATTGTTGTAAGACTCCAAACGGTGCTAGGCCGTGGCAGTTCTGCAGAGGGGAAAGGTGCTGTTTAGGCTTCCCTCCTGAGTGTTACAAAAATATTTAAATGTAACCAAGATCAAGGTCCAGAACCTGGTAAATGAGGAATCAAGGAGTAGAGGATAAGGTTGATAATAGTTTGGTAGCGATGGAACAGCACTATCTGAGACAAGATTATGCAGGGAAAAACTTGAACAAAAGAAGTTAAAGTCTTCCTAGGGTTCAAAGAACAAAAGCTGTTGTATGTAAACAACGCTGTGGTAAACCAAACCTGTCCTATAGCCATCAGACTCATTTTGTCTTATTAATTATTATTCTTATATCAAATTAAAGTCAAGAAAATACTAAATAAATTCCAAACCCCTCATAAAGTATGCTCTAAACTCAAACCAACCTGAAAACCCAAATCAATCACCAGATAAAACCCTTCAACCATATCAACACCTGTCACAAAAACAACCCAAAACCTGTCACAGACTGGATTATGTCACATGGATTAATGGAAAGTCTTAATTTAATATATAATCAAAAGATTTTTCTCAAAATAACCACACAACAAAACAACATACCCCATACCAGCAGGACTTAAACCATATCAATACCAATGTTACACTACAACCAGTACTATGAAAGCAAGTTAAACTACTTTTCTGGAGATTTCACCACCAGATAAGCCCTCAGAAGCGTCCTCTCAAGCACTATGATACTCATTTTTCCACCATTCCAACCATACAACACACACACATGCACCAACAGAAGCAGGGGCTCATGCAGCCAAGTATCTCTTAATTCTCACCAACCAGCAATAACAACTCAGTACACATGACTTTTCTGGAAATTTCACCACCAGATAAGCCCTCTGAAGCGTCATCTCAAGCACTCTGATACTCAGTTTGCCACCATTCCAGCCATACATCACACATACATGCACCAGCAGAAGTAGGGGCTCATGCAGCCAAGTATATCTCAATTCTCACCAACCAGCAATAACAACTCAGTACACATGACTTTTATGGAACTTTCACCACCAGATAAGCCCTCTGAAGCGTCCTCTCAAGCACTTTGATACTCAGTTTGCCACCATTCCAACCATACATCACACATACATGCACCAACAGAAGTAGGGGCTCATGCAGCCAAGTATATCTCAATTCTCACAAACCAGCAATAAAAACTCAGTACACATAAATTTTATGGAACTTTCACCACCAGATAAGCCCTCTGAAGCGTCCTCTCAAGCACTCTGGTACTCAGTTTGCCACCATTCCAACCATACAGCACACACACATGCACCAACAGAAGTAGGGGCTCATGCAGCCAAGTATGTCTCAATTCTCACCAACCAGCAATAACACCTCAGTAAAAATGAGCTTTCTGGAACTTTCACCACCAGATAAGGCCTCTGAACCGTCCTCTGAAGCACTCTTACACTCAGTTTGCCACCAATCCAACCATAAAACACTCATACATGCACCAACAGAAGTATGGGCTCATGCAGCCAAGTACATCTCAATTCACACCAACCAGCAATAAAACCTCAGTACACATGACCTTTCTGGAACTTCCACCAGCAGATAAGGCCTCTGAACCGTCCTCTGAAGCGCTCTGATACTCAGTGCGCCACCATATCAACCATAAAACACCTTCAAGCCACACTCTCAAGTCACCCAAGGGAGGATGTGGTAAAACAAAATACCTCATATCTCTACAGCTAATTCCATTGAAAAAGCATGCAGTCAGTTCCTGCAACATTTTATACATGATAAGGCCTCAGAAGCGTCCTGAGAAACACCCAACAAAGCAGTGTTCCACCAATTAAACAATACAAGTTATACAACATCAGTTACCAAAGAGGGCTTGCAGCTGCCAAGCATGTTTCATGCTTTTCCCAACCAGCAAAATTCACTCAAGCTGCAGGGAACTTCTGCATCATTTTTTATCCAAGATAAGCTCCCAGAAGCGTCCATAACTCACCAATCTTAGCCTGTTCCTCATACTTTTTCCTGTCTATCAAAATTTATACTGAAAAATACAGCTATCTCTTGGCTTGTTTCACATGTTTTCTCACCAGCATTATTCCCTCATGTAACTGTACCCTCCTGTGCTTCAACAGTGCAGAGAGAGGCTCAGAACCACACTCAGGGGAGCCCTGAGCATCCCCTGAGGAAGTATTTGTCTATTTAAGGGGCCTCTTTTGCCCTATCCAAGTTGTCTAGCATGGCTTCTGCCCGGGGTGTGAATTATGGCCTCTGCCTGACCAGTTACTTACCTAGTACCCAGTTATAAGTGAACCAGAATCAAGTGAAAAGGAAATAAAGGATCAATCACGAAATTATCATTGACCATTTGACCCAAATCCAGGTGTTCTTGAAGTAGGTTTCTTGAGAAAAGGCCTGTTATTCAGCACCTATTTTTTTTAAGAGGGAAAACCCCTTATTTTTGATTAGTAAATTCATAAAAGAGGAAGAGCACAACAGAACAACCAACCAAGATTTTTTTCGCCCAGCTCCCTGTGGGCAAGCCCATTCTTGGGTCCTCCAACTGGTTAAACACCTTTTAGTCAACCCTTAGTCCTTTGATTGGAACTTGGAAAAAATAGTCAGAAAAGTCGAAAATTCTTGATTATTAATTGGTGGAAGCTTGCCAATAATCCAATCCAACCTGGAATAGTCTTGCAATTCCTAAAAATCTCTATTAATAATTAATCTAGGTCTGATAAGAGACCTATTTTAAGTCTCAAAGAAAACCAGCCATTAATTAAAAAAAATTATTGTGCAGACTTATTATAGTTCAGAAGGGCAGGCAATTCAAAACCATCTTAGGTTACCTCTATCTCTTCAAGATAAGTAGTAAACTAAATTCCCCTTCTAGTGACTGCCAGCAAGCAATTTGCTAAATAATCCCATTATCTCTTGGAGTCTCTACAACGCCCACACGCTAATAACTCTGGTCGTCAGCAGAAGATTGGGGATGATCAACTCAAACCCAAGCAACCTCAAGGTTCTCAATGAACCTGCCCAACTCTCATCAATCAAGCGCTTGAAGGGTACCAGATAACTGTGGGTGACTGTACAGGACAAAGCACAATGTTTAAGAAGCTCTAAAGCAAACAGTAACTGATTTGAAGCAAGGATAACCTCAACACTTCTCAAGGGACTCAAGAGTAGTCTGGCAGAATGCAACTCCAAAGAAGCTAAGGGGAGGTATAACACTCCAGGTCTTAAGCTTAATAAGACTTCTTCAATCAATCGTGATTGGCTCCAGAAAGGTGATCAGGGATCAGGACCAGTATGGTCAGAGAAAGGGATCAAGGAGTGGTATGACACACTCAAAAATTCCAACAGACAGAATTTTTCTTCAACCAGCAAGGCTATTGGTTGTGATAAGGATTAGGGATCAAGGGTTGAGTATGGAGGCTCAAGGATCAAAGGTGTGCTGATTTCATTCTGGATTGTTCCATGTTCTGATGATTTCCAATGATGATCAAAAAGGCAGGGGAGAGCCCCTCCTTATATGGGCAGGAGGCCCTGTTAGGCTATATACATTGGATTCTACAAATAGAGCGGAAAAGGGAAGGCAAACATGTGGTCACTCGCGTCTGTCTGTGGATGGGCGCGCGTAACAATACCAGAGTCACCCACCCCTCGTCCAAAGGCGGAAGCTGGTGGGAGAGAAATGAACCAAACCGCCGCGGATGTCCGCGGGCGGTCGTTGGCACTCTTCCAAAGGCGGAGGCGGGTGGGAGAGTCCCAGGAAAGGTGACGGATGAAGTCCATGAGAGCGCGGATGGGCGGATAGGAGATTGGTTTGAGAAAGTTGAGTAAATCCCAACGGCCTTGAGATCCACGACTGATAGATCAAGTGCGATGGGAGGTTTGACGGATCCAAGGATTTGCCAAATGCTTGGGGGTGCGGTCGGGATGGATTCAGTAAATCATGGATGAGTGCCGCGCGACGGTAGCAATGAGGAGATGGGGACGCGCAACGACAAAGATGAAGACACGCAACAACAAAGATGAGGACGTGCTATGACAACGGCGGAGATGACAAGCAACACGGATAAAGGACGCGCGACGCGCGCGGATGAAAGGAGCGCGGCGCGGCGTGGATTAATGGAAGCGCAGCGCGCGCGGCGCGGGTAAAGGACGGTTTGGATGAGCCTGAGGATAAGTTGTTCAGCCGGAAGGTACGTTTGCGCAACAGTTTATGGATTGAGGTCTTAAGGCAGCCAGGGTGTCCAGGATGGGGCACCACATTGTTCCTTGGAAACTCAGTGGGGAAAGCTTTTCTCTAACCGCTGGAATGGAAGTAAGTCCTCCCAATTGTACACCACCAGGGTCATCTGCTGCGTTTTGTTGTGAAACTCTACTTCATGCCACACATGTGAGCACCTGGGACGCCTTCTTCATTTTTCTCAGCCACTTCTAGGATTTTTGTTTGGATCAATTGACATACTCTTTTTCAATTGCTCTCAAGATCAAAATGGCCATTCCTGGGTTTCAATCATCTTTCTTTCCTTTCTCTTTTTATGGCATCAAACTTGGGTGCAGACTAGGGACAGTCTGTAAGTTGGGGAGAGATGTGGTGCCCCATCCTGGACACCCTGGCGAGTGCAGAGACTTTAATTTTTTTTATGATTTTTTCTTATCATCATTCATAGGCATCATTATCAAAAAAAAAAAAAAGAAAAAAAAAAAAAAGAAAAAAAAAACTTGATCTTGAATCTCATTCAACTCAAAGAAAGACCTGAATTTAATTTTTTGGGACGCTTAGAGGGATTATGATCAGAACTTGATCAATCTCCATCACTACCACCCTCTTTGCCCATCATTGACATTGGCTCAGTAGTATCCCCAGCCTGCCATGCCCGCCCGTTGATCAATTGCTTGACTTGGGCTCACTCACCTCCTCCAAATTTCCCAATCTCACCCTCAACTCAATCCACCACAAGCTCTCCCTCAACCTTGGCCCAACCAATCTCTTTTTCACTCTCAAAGAACTAAGCTCCAAGCAGGCAAAAATAGCCCATTGGAGATCATCCAATCCTACTGAAAACCAACCACCGCCCACCAAGCTCTCCCACAACAAACTCAGCCTCAGCTTTGATCCCCACCATTGATCAAGGCGCTGGACCAGTCTCTCAGAGTTGGGAAGATCCGTTGTCAAAGGCTCCTCCTCCACTCATCATGCCAGATCCCTCCAGCATCCCCCACTCCATCACGGCGGCTCACTATCCACCCATCCCCAAAATAGATCAAACATTCATGCCAAGTCCTTCGCTCCTCCCTCCCTCCAGTAATGATCATTACATCCCTCCCTTAACCCCAATTCCCAATTCATCTACTTGTCACCCCTCATTGGATCCGCGCTCTTGACGCATCACCGGTTTCCCGCGCGAGTCTTCTGTTGCCTTCACGGGTTGGTGATGTGTCCCGCGCCCCTCAACAATTTTAACCACGCAGTCATCCGCGGGCCAGAGGTTGCGAAGGGGCCTCGGCCTGTCTGCAAGGCCCGTCACCCTTGCTCATTCATTTCCTTTTATTATTTCATTGATCCGTAAAAAAAAAAAAAATTATTTTCCGCTCTATTTGAAGTATCTCTTGTAAATAGTTTAAAGGGACCCATGGCCCATAAAAGGAGGGGCTCTCCCCAGCCTTCTGTTCAGAAATCCATGGGAGTGTGTGCCTATGTCCCCCCTGTTATTGTGAAATTAGATCCTGATCCTTATCCTGGGTATATCTTTGATTGCCCCCTGATCCATTTTTGACCCTGATTCTTTGCCCCTCTGTGGCCTGATCCTTATCACCAACCAATAGCCTTGCTGGTTGAAGAAAATTCTGTCTGTTAGAATTTATCTTTCTGGAGCCAATCACAATTGATTGAAGAGGTCTTATTAAGCTTAAGAACTGGAGTGTTATTCCTCCCTTTATTTTCTTTGGATTTGCATTCTGCCAGCCTACTCTTGAGTCCCTTGAGAAGTGTTGAGGTTATCCTTGTTTCAAATCAGTTAATGTTTGCTTTTAGCGCTTCTTAAACATTGGGCTTTGTCTTGTACAGCCACCCTCAGTTATCTGGTACCCTTCAAGCGCTTGATTGCGGAGAGTTGGGAAGGTTCATTGAGAACCTGGAGGTTGGTTGGGTTTGAGTTGATCATCCCCAATCTTCTGCTGACAACCAGAGTTATTAGCTTGTGGGCGTTGTGGAAAGAATAAAGGTTATCCCCCTATAATTATCCCAAGGTTTGGAAGTTAATGGTTCCCTGCGTTTGAAAGGAGATGAGTGTGTATGAAGTTGCACTTGAATGAAAAATAGAAATACAGAGATAAAGAGATAAAGAAAAGTAGAGAGAGAAATTTCCAATCCTTCAATCCTCAGAACTTTCCACCTGGATGTGTATCTGGTATGAGTTCCTTTAATCTCCTGGTGAGATGAGTGATTCAATCTGATGATGATATTCTTCCTCCTCTTTGATGCTCCAATGCTCCGATGCTCCCCCCCCTCCCCGACCCGGAGTTGAGAGTGAGGATAAGTCCTCCCTCTCAACCCTAACCTAAGTACACGCGCAAATAACAGTATTACAACAAAACAGAAAAAAATCCCAAAACAGAAACCCTAGCCTCCTCTCCCCACCTCCTCCGTACCAAACTCCCCCCGCTGTCCGTATGCCGTTCCATTCATCCAGTTTGTCCTTCTCATGACGCGGTCCTCGCACCGCGCCCTACTCAGAGCCCCCCGCGCCTGTCCCTATTTGTTTGTCCGCGCCCGTTGTGGGTGTTTGGTAATATCCGGCATGACCTGCGCACTTGCGGGCGCGCTTCATCCGTTCCTTCATAGCCCGCGGATTGCTCCGCCCCTACATATCCAAACCGGCGCGCCCGCAAACCTAGTCGAGCGCACTACCTTCCGAATCCAATCTCCGGGGCGGATCTCCACCCACGCCGCATTCAATGCTGAGCCCGACCCGTCCACCAGGTGCAGAGCCAAACAGCGGCTGCTGCTGAGCACGCCGCATACCCTAATGCTGAGCCCGCTCGCCCCCAATGCTGAGCGCGCAGCCGCGACGCAGTTCCCAATCCGTGTCTATAAATTGACACCACATCCCCCCCAACTTGAGTTCTGTCCCCAGAAGTTCCCATTGCTTCGCCATACCATCACCTCCGCTACTTTTGTTCCACCCCCACCACTTCCCACTACTACCCTCCCCGTTTTCCTTCCTACCCGTCGCCATCATGCTCCCTTGCGAGTTCTGCGCTCGGAACGGGCATGCGTGTTTGATCATCCCCGGTCATTGCGCCTGTTCAGCTTGCCGTTGTGTTCATCATTGCTGCTTGCTTAGCGACAGCATCCCTTGAGCTCCCCCTCAATCCGGCTCTTGCCCCAGGCCGGGCAAGAGGGCTTGTCCGGACCTGTTTGTGGTTTCGGACAACAAGTTGATCTTGGAAGGATCGTTGACACCACCCGGTTCACCTCCATCCCGCCGCCCCCAAGCTCTTTCACCCACTACTTTGCACGTGAGACGCGACTTGGCATCACCCCTCTTCCGAGCTGGACCTCTGCAACGGGGCAAATACAAAACTTCGGAGGAATGGCAAGCGGCAACCCGCGCTTGGGCTGCTGCTGTTGGCGTGAACCAAACTGTACCGGACCCAAGACTCTCTGGAAGACCCGCGGCCGCGCCAGCACCTCCTCCTCCTACTCCACAACCGCCAACACCGCCCGCACCACCAGTGGACTTGGATGAGAGGCCTGCAACCCAAGACTCTCCTCCGCCTCCGTCACCAATTATTGTCCCGTCATCGCCTTCAGCTGGACCGAGCCCCCCCCTTGATTCCCCGGAGGCCTCATCTTTACCAGCCGCTCCTCCAGCCAGCCCTCCCGAGATCCCGGAGATTCCAATTGTAATTGTGCTCCCGGCGGCCGGCTTCGAAGCTTTTGCGGAAAGGTCGACCACGATGCTCCAGAACTTCCTTGCGATCCCCGGCGCACAATCCTCAGAATCCCGGCGCAAACTCCTGGCGTCTTTCCGGGCTCTACTGGCGGCTTTGAGGGCTGAAATGGAGGAAATGATGAAGATGGTGTAGGCGCCTTGCCCCCCTTTTTCCCCTTCTCCCTTTCCTCTTTTCTTCTCTTCTTGTTGCTTGTACCGCGCTTCCCTTTTCCGTTAAGAAAATAAATGCCTCCACGCGAGGTCCTATCCTTCTGAGAAAAAAGTGCGCGGCCGCGCTTTGAGAGAGTGAGTCCAAGATTGAGTCCGCGATTGAGTCCGCGCGCTTGCTTCGTGAGCAACCATAAGTGACTAGCCGTTCCAAAAAAAAAAAAAGGCACCTGGACCGCCCCAGACGGACTGCCACACAGTTCCCCGTACCCTTCCTGTAACAAACACAACAACCAAAACACCAGCGCGCGCCACCGTAAGGGAAAAGAGAGAGAGAGAGAGGAGAACAGACATTCTGAGAGAGAGGAGAACGGACATTCTGGGGTGTCTAGTTGTTCCAGCTGTGAACCGGCTAGAGCAACCCCTCACCAAATCAAGTCTAATCCCATACCAACCACCCATCCTTGAGATATCCTGAGAGAAAGAAAAAGAGACAAAGAAACCAACAGAGAAGAAAAATAGAAAAGAACACTTTTTTTTTGCAACGCCCGTAGACCGCCCGCAAATCGCTCTTCGTCCCGCTTCCCCCATCTGCGGGATTGCCCATGCGTCCCGGCTCTTTGTGGAAAGAATAAAGGTTATCCCCCTATAATTGTCCCAAGGTTCAGAAGTTAACGGTTCCCTGCGTTTGAAAGGAGATGAGGGTGTCCAAAGTCGCACTTGAATGAAAAATAGAAATAAAGAGATAAAGAGATAAAGAAAAGTAGAGAGAGAAATTTCCAATCCTTCAATCCTCAGAACTTTCCACCTGGATGTGTATCCGGTATGAGTTCCTTTAATCTCCTGGTGAGATGAATGATTCAATCTGATGATGATATTCTTCCTCCTCTTCGATGCTCCAATGCTCTGATGCTCCCCCCCCTCTCCAACCCGGAGTTGAGAGTGAGGATAAGTCCTCCCTCTCAACCCTAACCTAAGTACACGCGCAAATAACAGTATGACAACAAAACAGAAAACAATCCCAAAACAGAAACCCTAGCCTCCTCTCCCCACCTCCTCCGTACCAAACTCCCCCCGCCGTCCGTACGCTGTTCCATTCATCCGGTTTGTCCTTCTCATGACGCGGTCCTCGCACTGCACCCTACTCGGAGCCCCCCGCGCCTGTCCGTATCCGTTTGTTTGCGCCCGTCGTGGGTGTTTGGTAATATCTGGCATGACCCGCGCACTTGCGCGCACGCTTCATCCATTCCTTCATAGCCCGCGGATTGCTTCGCCCCTACGTATCCGAACCGGCGCGCCCGCAAACCTAGTCAAGCGCACTACCTTCCGAATCCAATCTCCGGAGCGGATCGCCGCCCACGCCGCATTCAATGCTGAGCCCAACCCGTCCACCAGGTGTGGAGCCAAACAGCGGCTGCTGCTGATCCAGCAACTGCCGCTGCTGAGCACGCCACATACCCTAATGCTGAGCCCGCTCGCTCCCAATGCTGAGCGCGCAGCCGCGACGCAGTTCCCAATCCGTGTCTATAAATTAACACCACAGCGTTGTTTACATACAACAGCTTTTGTTCTTTGAGCTCTAAGCAGACTTTAACTTCTTTTGTTCAAGTTTTTCCCTGCATAATCTTGTCTCAGATAGTGCTGTTCCATTGCTACCAAACTATTATCATCTTTATCCTCTACTCCTTGATTCCTCATTTACCAGGTTTTGGACCTTGATCTTGGTTAAACCTTAATATTTTTGTAACACTCAGGAGGGCAACCTAAACAGCACCTTTCCCCTCCACAGAACTGCCATGGCCTAGCACTGTTTGGAGTCTTACAACAATCGGAACCATTGACTCATGACAATATTGTAGCGCCAACTAAAAAAAACTTGGCTAAACTACTATGGAAGGCTATCATAGAAAAATAAGCATCATCCCAAGCATCACACGGGGCAAGAATATTTAACAATTTCCTTTATATAAAATTCAAACCAAACAAAATTGAAGAATTCATAAAAAAGATTGAAGTCTGCCAAAAGGAAATTTTGGAAGTAGGAATCACACTCCCAAGTGACATCTTGGCCTACCTAATTCTTTTCAAATTTCCCAAGAATATGAAGGATTTCAAGAGACAAATTATGCACACGGACAAGGAACTCTTGGTCAACTACGTGCTCAACCATCTCAAGCAACTAAACAATGAATCAGAAGCTCAAGGCTCACAAGACAGACCAAATGACAGATCAGAGATAGCCCTGGTGAACACCAAATCATCAACCAGCAACACCCACAGCGGACAGAGACAAAGATGCACGGAGGGGTGGCAGAACCCTAAACAAGATAAATTACACTCAGCCAACAATTTTTGGCACCTTCATCCCAACTTGGCCCCAGATTGGTGGAGAGAAGACCAATTGAAATGGAAGGCTCAAAGAAACAAAGCAACCGCCTCAGCACATTACCTGGCACTGCTCACAACGTGGATTGACCAAGGAGATCTCAAATCCAAATTCATACTTGACAGTTGAGCATCACTGCACATGGTCAACAATAGCAGGTATTTCAAGGAAATGTCCCCCTGCAATAAAGACACTATCAAGACCAGAAAGAAAGGATCCAAGTTGGAAATTAAAGGAAAAGGTACAGCCGTCTTTATATGGGGAGACTTTACGCTGGAACAGTTGAACGTATACTATGTACCAAGTCTAACCATAAACTTACTGAGCGCAGGTGCACTAAACAAAGCAGGATGCACATTAAAGGGCAAGAAAGTAAAATTTCGGGTGATGAAGGATGAAAGAAATCTTTTTGGTGGAAAAATAGTCAGCAACCTCTATACGCTAGAAAACCCAAAATTGGCTCACCTCAATGCTAAATCTGCGCACCTTGCCTACTCTAATGAGGACGACTTGATGGAAATCCACCAAAATCATGGAAACGCCGCAATCACCTGGCTTGAGGGAGTCACCAAGCATATCCCAACAGAAGTCAAAAAGTGATTTGAATGCATCCACTGCATCAAAGGAAAAATCACAAAGGCATCCTTTAAAGAAAAATACCAACCTGTGAACAAAGTCTTCAAAAGAATTTACCCAGACCTCATGGGACCCCTCAAGCCGCAATCAAATAGTGGACACAGCTACATCTTAACCCTAGTAGATAAGGCCTCAGGCTACATTGGCGCCTTTCCAATGGGATCAAAGGATGAGACGCCAGAGATCTTAATAGACATGATAGAAAAAGAACATAGAAGGAGAGGCTAATATCCGACCGAAGTATTTTCAGACGGAGGTTTGGAATTTGTCAATCAAAAACTCAAGCAGTTCTACAACAGTAAACACATAGGCCAAATCATATCTGAACCTTACCACCCGTAACACAATGGAAGAGCAGAACAGGCCAACAGAACCTTAATCAAATCCACTAGAACTATGATTAAGGATGGCCACCTTCCTGCAAACCTATGGCACGAGGTGATTAAGGCAAGTTCCCTCATGCTGAATCAAATCCACAG
>CM062627.1:50146105-50176105 GCA_025617555.3 Puccinia polysora | reverse complement strand
AGCATCTTCCTGACCATCAACAGGTGTTTTTCAGCCATATGAATCCCTGGATGAAGTTTTTCAAGTATTTACCCAAGTAAAAACTATTCTCAAATAATATTTTAAAATAAATCTAATTGATGATTTTGAAAGGAGAATTCAATATTCTGACTTTCCACAACACTTCAAATTTCATTAACTCAGAACAGAATACAGGAAATTTCAAGTTGTTGTTTGATTGGGTGAATTTACACTGTTCATCATTCAGATTCAGAAAGGTGATTTCTCAGGTTGTTGTTGAATAAATCTGTTTGTGCTAATGCATTTGAAAACCTAAATCAATTCAATAGAATTTATTATCCAACTTTCAGAGAGGCAGATTTTGCCAAGGGCTGAAATGATTTTAATGATTATTTTTTTAAAAAAAATCCATAAGCCCATGAGGATATCCACCTTTTTGGATTAAGGAAGTTTTTCAGAATGCTATTGGCACTTTTTCAGCCCGCAAACCCACTTTTATTATGAAATTCTTGCTTCAATTTCATAGTGGAAGGTTTAATTCACTCTTTGATTACAGATCCAAGAGTTCCCAAAAATGAAATATTATCATCAATCACCACAATTATCTTTCAAAAATGTGGAACAACTATTGAATTAGATTTCAAAGATTTTCCAAGATTTTATCAAACAATGGAGGTTGAAATATTCAACAGGAACTGGATCTTTTCTGAAGAAAAAAATCCTGCTATTAATGAACTAGATTTGCAAAAAATCCATTTTTTTATTTATTAGTGAAAAGAAGCATATTAGTCCATGCATGCAATTAATCTCAACACTCTTCATTCTTTATTCATGGCCTGGTGGGTCAGGAAAAACTGTTTTTTATTAATGAAGCCATGAATCTACCAAATGGAAGAAAAACTCATCTCACCTTTAAAATTCCCTTGAAGACAAAAACTATGTTTCAAAAATATCAAAGCATTCCAAAAAGAATTAATATCTCAAAAGAGATTCTTTGATAATCTGTGATGAAGCAACTATTACTCATATGCATGCTCAATTCATTAGGAAGAGTGATGGCCATTCCATGTGTAACATTGATTTCTGACACAGAGGAAAATTTTCTTCATTTAAAAATTATTTGAAAAAAATTCCCATTCCATTTATAATTCTCATTGAAAAATGAAATAACACAAGTTTATACAATCACAAATGTTGGTCTTCATATTCAAGATCCATTTTCCACCCATGGGTATTTATAGTCTGATTTTTGAAGTTGTAGATCCACAAATTTTACAAAGGAAGGTTTAAACCTGGAAACAAGATTTAATTCAAAACTGAAAACATTTTTACCATGAGGTTTTGAATCCCATCCATCACTGAAAATAAATAATGAGATTTCAATGATATATGATTTCTTTTAATTTTTATACATTGAAATACTTGATAAATTCTTTATTTCATTATTTTTTTAATCAATTCTCAAGATTTACCACATTTAAATGCCATCCCCTTTTTTCATATCAATGTTTTTTATTCAATGTATTGGCAAAATTTGGGTTCAAAAAACTACAGCCATTTTTTTGAATCCATTCCCTAGATTTCCAATTTGATTAAAATTATTTAAAAATATCACATTTTGGAAATACACTAGGGCCAATTTTTTTAATCCATTCCCCAGATTTCCCACTTGATTAAAATCATTTAAAAAATTTAAATACCAATCAGTCCCCAAATTTGGGGGCAATACTCTAGGGTACTTTTTTTAATTTGATCTGATTAAAGCTAGCTTGCTGAATTTGATATCAAGCATGGTGAATCAGAGTCCTTGATCCTTCAGGTTGATGAGCCAAAACAATAAGGCCAATGTTAAATTTGCTGCCTCAGGGTTGCAAAAAGATGTAAATTTCTGTTCACAACCCATATCGGTATTAAATGGCAATTCACCACTCAACAAGGAGCAAGCAAAGTTGCTCCTGACTTGTGCATCCCCCAGTGGTTTGTGATTGGGGATTTGCTCCCCCCAGGGCATGGGCAAGTTGTGAGTGGGGGCCATGATTGATTTAATGGCCCATTTGGGGCAAAATAGCACCAAATGGGCCATTTGAGTGGGGAATTGGGGCACCAAGGAATTGGGGCACCAAGGCACCCCTGGACCACATTTGAGTGCTTTAAATCCAAATTTGGGTATTTGGAATAATTTGTGGGAATATCATTGGACAACAAAAAGAAAGTTTGAAATTTGGAATCAAACACTGCCTATTGGCACTGCATACACACACAACACACACCAGTTGGGTGGATTTATTTTTCTCAACCCAAAAGTGAGCAAAATTTTGGAGTTGTTGGATTGAAAATTGAATTGAATACTAAATTCCCATTGAATTTAGTTGTTTTATGGGAAAATTGGCAAGCCCAAGCCCCTCTGGTTTAAACATGGCTTTGTTTATGGAATTAGTTGAAAGGGTTGTTGGCAAAGCTTTGAATTCTAGTGATTTGGGTAGTGATTTGGAAAAGGAAAAATTGGAAGCCCCAATTGCATCCTCATCTAGGGTTACATTTGAGGAACAAGATCTTTCTTCACAACTGGAATTACAAGATAGTTCTTCACAGCTGGAATTGACTAAATGTGGTGGGTCACATTTCATATTTCATTTGACTGAGAAGGGTTTGGCTTGATCAATACACTAATGTAACCATGTGGGGTATAACTATGAAACTAAGGTGTGCGAGACCTGCTTGAACCTCCTCCTGTGAGAGCCTTTGCTAGTAGGAAAGAATTAGATACTTATTGTCAGAAATGGGTAGCCATGCATGGCTAAACATTGAAAACATTCAAGTCAAAGAAATACAAATATTTTGATCTAGAATGTGAAAGATTTGGGGTATATCAAGGGCACATGCCTCACCAAAAAGAAAAGGAAAACTTGCAAAAGGAAGGTTGAGTTTCAATTCATGATCTGTGCAGTTTGTACAGTAGCAGATCCCACATGGGATCTATCCATTAGGAATGGCCTACACAATCATCAAAAATCTGAAAGCCCTTCAGTGCATCCTCAACTGAGGAGAATCTCTGGGAAAGCCTTGGATCAACTTAAAGAAGGCATGAAAGATGGGCTCAATACAGTTCAGTTTAAAATTAAATTGAGCAAGATTGATGGTGGAGAATACATTGATGATAACACAATCTATAACACTAAGCAGAAGTTAAAGCTTGCAGAACTGGATGGAAATGTTTTGTGGATGCTCTATTAGAAATGCTCCAGGAATCCCAGTGGGTTTCCAGGTCCAAATTTTTTGAAGAGTTTCACTTAGATGCCCTTTTCTTGGCTGATCCTGAGTAGATAAAACTTTGCAAAAAATACCATCATATTGCTTTATTGGATTGTAATTATAAAACAAATAAGTACAAAATCCCTCCATTGCATGTTTTAGGAATGACTGCCAAAAAGAAACATTTTACAAAGGCCTTTATTTTTATAAGAAAAGAAAGATATGAGTTCTGCAGTTGGGCTTTGAATGCATTAAAGGAGTTGGCTTATGATCCCAAGAGGCTTCCCAAAGGCTTTGTCAAGGACTGTGAAAAAGCTCTGATTTTTGCTTTATAAAATAGTTTACCTGAGTCATCCAGACAGTTGGGCTCCTGGCACTTGTCTAAAAATACTCAAGCAAACTGTAAAGTATGCTTCATTAATGACAATGAAGGATGGAAAATTTTTATGAATCTGTGGGAAAATTATGGGGCCTCTAAAACCAAGGGGTAGGAAAAGTTAAATGATGCGGAACTCAGAGTATGCCAATTTATTGCTTCTTCTATTGATCTCTGCTGGAATTTCTTACTTTGAAATTTTCATACAGTGTTTGTTAAAAGACCATGAGGATGTGCTTGAGTATATGGAAAATAATATTTTCCTGATCAAAGAGAGGTTTTTAATGGCATAGACTTGTGTCAACCCAGACTTTGGAAATAAAAAAACTTTTTGGGTAGAAGGGGCCCATCCTACTTTCAAACAATTACTCGTTGGATCTTTGGGGAAAATTTTGGATGTGTGGAAACACCTTGAAGGAACCATTGAAAGCCAAATCCAATCAGTACATGCGTCACTTAAAAACTCTTGAATGAATTGAAGAAATTTTCTTCCAAAAGAAATTTTCCCTTTGGTTTAAAACTTTTCAATTGAGGTAATTTAAATCATTGCGGAAAAATTTGAGAATTTAAAGTGCAACCATGATGGCAAGTTGTGCTCAAAGTCATATTCAAAAAATGATGGACTTGCCTTGTTCCCAAATTTTAGGTGAAATACTAGCATAAAGAGGATCTGTTGTGCCTGAGGATGTCCATCCTCAGTGGAGGCTACACTGTTAACCTTCCAGTGAATTAATTTCTCTTTTTTCGTTTTTGGAAGGGTAACAATCATAGTATTGACAGAAATTATAAGATTGAAATATTAATTATTTATTAATGTCTTGCTTTTTGGCAGATTGACACAGATCCAGTGCTTTAAAAATCCCAATTCTTCAAGAAGCTGATATCCATGCTTATGGGAAAAACTCAACATGCTAGATTGGAGATTTTAAAGTTTGTGGTTGATTATACATCAACTTTGATTTCCAAGCCAAGGCTTGAGCCAAAGTTCTTACGGTCCAGCCGCAGTCAACCCAAATTGAAATCAACTGGTTGGTAACTGTCAAAATTTTAACACGTTTCAAGAGAAATTAAGGGGGCCAAAAGGGTGAAAAGGGCACCAAAAAGACCAAAGATAGTAAGTCTTTTATTTTGAGAAATTTTAATTTTTGTGGTTTAATGAACTGATGGGAAAATGATTTCTTTCCTGCAAGGAAGGCCCTTCATCTTAATTTCATAGTTCAGAGGAAGAGACTGTAAGTGAATTAGTTTCCATTCATTTGGAATCAGAATCCTTTTCTGAGGACAAAGAAGAAATGTCCAAGGAAAACAGAAGCTCATCTATGGTGATTGTTGTTTCCTTTAATGAGATTAGAATTTTCACTAATTAATTTTTGATTTTAGGAACCAAAACTGAATTACCTCAATAAAATACCTGAGAACTTACATAATTTATTGGGGGAGGTTTGGGATGTGGTTGGTGATGGGATTTGTGGATTTAGATTCATTTCTCAATCACTTGGGTATGATGAGCATGGATGGTTTAAAGTAAAAAAGCAAATGATTGAAACATTGAGGAAAAATAAGACATTCTATTTTAAGATCCTTGGTGACATTAACAATGTTGAAAAGAGAGAAAAAAGACTTGATTTCAATGAAATCAATGAAAATATTCCCTCTTCAAAATGGCTTTCAAAGTTGGATATGGGTGAAATAATAGCTTATAATTATTGAAGAACAATATGTTTCATTTCATTGGATTCATTTTGTACTTATACTCCTATTAAAATAGCTATAGAAGAAAAATCAGATCCTATATTCATTTTCTTTGTCAACAATAATCACTGTGTTCATCTTGTACTTGAGGTAGAAATGATTCCAATCCCACCCATTGTTTTAAAACCTGCTTTTTTGACTTCTAAAAAAAGCTTCTGTTTGGGTTGACAGTTTAAAAGAAAAACTTAAATTGTATTCTAATTTAGAAAAATCTTTTTAATTTCATCATTTTGGTTTTTTTTAATTCTGATCTCTCAATTCTATTAATATAAAGGGTTATCACATCTTGAACATCATTATTTTGAGTGTTTTGAGTTAACATCATCATGTTGAGTGTTTTGAATGATATTTTATTGGTAATTCAGTTCAAATTTTTCCGGGATAATCCCATCATAAGCAGTATTTTTATTTCTTATGATGGGATCACCTTAACACAAGTTGAAGGTGTTTTTTTTTTTTGGTGTTTTTACTCTAGGTCTAGTCAAGTTGAACTTGAATTTTTTGATTTCTTTTTTTGGTTTTTTTGTTAATAAATAAAAATATTTATTTATTTTGATTTATTTTTAGGGAATTATTTTTTACACGCATACAACCCTTTATTTCACACATTCCAATGTCATTGCACAGTTGCACCCCCTGGTATTTCACGCAAGAATACTTTATTTCACCCAAGTTTCAAGAATTCATGTTTTTTGTATTCTGACTCTGCAGCCCTGAAGCAGGGGCTCTTGAACCCCTAACCAAAATCTTTGGTAATTTTGGAGGCATCAGAACCCCTTCAAAAATGCAATAAAAAAATGAAAAAATTCTTTAAAAAAAATTTTTTTCATGGGTTTTGGATCCTTATTTTGGCTAATTTTTTTGGGGGTGAAATTTTAAATTCATGGCTCATTGAGCCGTGTACACAACTCTGTACATGTCTCTTTGAGTTTTGTACAAGGCTCAATGGGCCATGTGGCACCCTAAATGACTCAAATGAGCCATGTGGCATGCTAAACGGCTCAAATAGGCTGTGTGGCATGCTACACAACTCAAATGGTCTGTGTGGAATGCTACACATCCCATTTGAGTTTTATGACATGCTAAACAACTAAAATCAAGTTGTGTAGCCTCCACTAAATAATAAATAATGAATAATAAATCATTAATAATAAATATTGAATAATGAATAATTAATAATTAATAATTAATAATGAATTATATATAATAAATGATAAATAATGAATAATAAATCATAAATAATAAATAATAAATAATAAATAATGAATAATAAATAATGAATAATAAATAATAAATTATATATAATAAATAATAAATAATAGGGTAATGTTAAATTCATGGCTCATTGAGCCATGCACACAGTTTGAAATGGGCCATGTTGCACGTTACAGGGTCCAATTCAAGCCGTGTACAGCCCCCCATGGCTCACAGAGTTGTGCGGCCCACCCATCCTGGTCTACCATTGTGTGGACTTCCACATGACTAAATTCAAGCTGTGTGGAGTTGTACACGGCTCAAATGTAGTTGTGTTGAATTCCAGAAGGCACCAGGCTGCGGTGAGCAAAAAAAAAAAGGAAAAAGGAAAAGGAATGAAAGGGTACTAACACAACCCATAAACTAAATAAACCTTCCAAAAAAAACAGAAATCAACCAAAAGATCAAAGAATGTTCATTTTTTGGTTAAAAAAAATAAATAGATTAATAAATGAATAAAAATCAAAAAACTGGTACTATCCAATGGACTAGCCCCAAAGTAAAAAGACCCAAAAAAACACAAGGAACTGGACTATCCCTAAAGTAAGAACACCAAAAGAAAGACAAGTAACTGATGAGGATGCAATTGGGGCTTCCAATGTTTCATTACCCAAATCCTTTTTTTCTTTTTCCAAAGCTTTGTTTATGGCACTATCAATTTAGACCTTCCATGCAGCCATGTCAGAAGGAGGAGGGCTTGCCACTGTTCCCATGCAACAAAATGCAATTGTATACTTCAGTATTCAATCCAACTTTCAATTGATCAAACAAAGTTTGCTCACTTTTGAGTTGAGAAAGAATTTTTTTCAGATTTTAATATGATTTGTGATTATTCACTTTGATTTGACTGGGTTTCACTTTAATGTCTCTTTGGGATTTCTAGGTGTGAAACAACAGTCCCACAAAGTATTTTTTAATCCCAAATTTTGGTTGACAGAACCCAAGTGTGGTCCAGGGGGTGCCAAAAATTCTGGCACGGCTTTCGGGGGGTTGGGCACCCCCAAACACAGCCAATTTGAGCCATTTCCAGGGGTTAAATGGCTCCTACACGACCCCCTGGGGGTCATGCCTGTTTGAAACGGCCCTTTGTAGTAGTCTTTGGGCCCCCACGGCTCATTTAAGCCGTGTAGGGCCCTACACAACTACCACATGGTTGGAGCCATGAATTTAATATCACCCTAAATAATAAATAATAAATAATAAATAATAAATAATAAATAATAAATAATAAATAATAAATAATAAATAATAAATAATAAATAATAAATAATAAATAATAAATAATAAATAACAAATAATAAATAATAAATAATAAATAATAAATAATAAATAATAAATAATAAATAATAAATAATAAATAATAAATAATAAATAATAAATAATAAATAATAAATAATAAATAATAAATAATAAATAATAAATAATAAATAATAAATAATAAATAATAAATAATAAATAATAAATAATAAATGATAAATGATAAATAATAAATAATGAATAATGAATAATGAATAATAAATAATAAATAATAAATAATAAATAATAAATAATAAATAATAAATAATGAATAATGAATAATAAATAATAAATAATAAATAATAAATAATAAATAATAAATAATAAATAATAAATAATAAATAATAAATAATAAATAATAAATAATGAATAATAAATAATAAATAATAAATAATAAATAATAAATAATAAATAATAAATAATAAATAATAAATAATAAATAATAAATGATAAATAATAAATAATAAATAATAAATAATAAATAATAAATAATAAATAATAAATAATAAATAATAAATAATAAATAATAAATAATAAATAATAAATAATAAATAATAAATAATAAATAATAAATAATAAATAATAAATAATAAATAATAAATAATAAATAATAAATAATAAATAATAAATAATAAATAATAAATAATAAATAATAAATAATAAATAATAAATAATAAATAATAAATAATAAATAATAAATAATAAATAATAAATAATAAATAATAAATAATAAATAATAAATAATAAATAATAAATAATAAATAATAAATAATAAATAATAAATAATAAATAATAAATAATAAATAATAAATAATAAATAATAAATAATAAATAATAAATAATAAATAATAAATAATAAATAATAAATAATAAATAATAAATAATAAATAATAAATAATAAATAATAAATAATAAATAATAAATAATAAATAATAAATAATAAATAATAAATAATAAATAATAAATAATAAATAATAAATAATAAATAATAAATAATAAATAATAAATAATAAATAATAAATAATAAATAATAAATAATAAATAATAAATAATAAATAATAAATAATAAATAATAAATAATAAATAATAAATAATAAATAATAAATAATAAATAATAAATAATAAATAATAAATAATAAATAATAAATAATAAATAATAAATAATAAATAATAAATAATAAATAATAAATAATAAATAATAAATAATAAATAATAAATAATAAATAATAAATAATAAATAATAAATAATAAATAATAAATAATAAATAATAAATAATAAATAATAAATAATAAATAATAAATAATAAATAATAAATAATAAATAATAAATAATAAATAATAAATAATAAATAATAAATAATAAATAATAAATAATAAATAATAAATAATAAATAATAAATAATAAATAATAAATAATAAATAATAAATAATAAATAATAAATAATAAATAATAAATAATAAATAATAAATAATAAATAATAAATAATAAATAATAAATAATAAATATAAATAATAAATAATAAATAATAAATAATAAATAATAAATAATAAATAATAAATAATAAATAATAAATAATAAATAATAAATAATAAATAATAAATAATAAATAATAAATAATAAATAATAAATAATAAATAATAAATAATAAATAATAAATAATAAATAATAAATAATAAATAATAAATAATAAATAATAAATAATAAATAATAAATAATAAATAATAAATAATAAATAATAAATAATAAATAATAAATAATAAATAATAAATAATAAATAATAAATAATAAATAATAAATAATAAATAATAAATAATAAATAATAAATAATAAATAATAAATAATAAATAATAAATAATAAATAATAAATAATAAATAATAAATAATAAATAATAAATAATAAATAATAAATAATAAATAATAAATAATAAATAATAAATAATAAATAATAAATAATAAATAATAAATAATAAATAATAAATAATAAATAATAAATAATAAATAATAAATAATAAATAATAAATAATAAATAATAAATAATAAATAATAAATAATAAATAATAAATAATAAATAATAAATAATAAATAATAAATGATAAATGATAAATAATACATAATAAATAATAAATAATAAATAATAAATAATAATAAATAATAAATAATAAATAATAAATAATAAATAATAAATAATAATAATAAATGATAATAATAAATAATAATAATAAATAATAATAATAAATAAGAATAATAAATAATAATAATAAATAATAATAATAAATAATAATAATAAATAATAATAATAAATAATAATAATAAATAATAATAATAAATAATAATAATAAATAATAATAATAAATAATAATAATAAATAATAATAATAAATAATAATAATAAATAATAATAATAAATAATAATAATAAATAATAATTATAAATAATAATAAGAAACAATAATAATAAATTATAATAATAAATTATAAATTATAAATTATAAATTATGAATTATAAATTATAAATTATAAATTATAAATTATAAATTATAAATTATGAATTATAAATTATAAATTATAAATTATAAATTATAAATTATAAATTATAAATTATAAATTATAAATTATAAATTATAAATTATAAATTATAAATTATAAATTATAAATTATAAATTATAAATTATAAATTATAAATTATAAATTATAAATTATAAATTATAAATTATAAATTATAAATTATAAATTATAAATTATAAATTATAAATTATAAATTATAAATTTTAAATTATAAATTATAAATTATAAATTATAAATTATAAAT
The DNA here is from genome assembly GCA_025617555.3 of Puccinia polysora. Classification (NCBI taxonomy): domain Eukaryota; kingdom Fungi; phylum Basidiomycota; class Pucciniomycetes; order Pucciniales; family Pucciniaceae; genus Puccinia; species Puccinia polysora. The sequence goes on along the minus strand of CM062627.1, from coordinate 50,165,367 downwards.
TATAAATTATAAATTATAAATTATAAATTATAAATTATAAATTATAAATTATATGGAGTATTTTATGGGCCCCCACATGTTGAGGGGCCTTAAACAACTCCCACAGGTTGTGTGAGGCCCTACACAACTCCCACAGGCAGTTTGGGGCCCTACACAGCTCCCACACAATTGGAGCCATGAATTTAACATCACCTTTTTTTTTGTCATTTAAGCTTCCAGAAATTTTAAACAACATTCAAAGAGCTTTGAAATATTTTTTTTACATATTTTTTGGATGTATCCTTTCACCTTAAAAAATTCCTTCAAAAAACACAAAAAATCAAAAAAATCACATTTCTCTTTGGAAATTTGAATCCTTTTATTTTCCTTTTTTTCATTTTTTTGGGTGATTCAAGCTATCAAAAATTTAAACCAAAAGTTAAGGATCATTTAATTCTTTTTTCCAGATTTTTTGGATATACCATTCTACTTTAAAAAATTCCTTCAAAAAAGCAAAAAATTTGAAAAATTCAATTTTCTCATTGAGCTTTTGGATCCTTATGTTTGCCATTTTTACTAATTTTTTTTGGTGTTTCTAGCTTTGAGAATTGTAAAAGAACTATTGAAGAGATTTTCAAAAATTTTTGCAGAATTTTTGGATGTCATTTTTGATATTAGAAAATTCCATCAAAAAACCAGAAAATTTGAAAAATTCACTCTTCTTTGAGCCCATCACATGCATATATTCAATATGACTTAAAAAAAAATTCCTGGGGCCACCACCCATCTTGGAGCACTCCAATTATCTTCTAAACCACCCCCTTGACCTGTTCCACCCTCCCATCACCCCCCACCACTACCACACCACTCCACAGCACAACACAGCACACCACACCACACCACACCACACCACACCACACCACACCACACCACACCACACCACACCAAACCAAACCACACCACACCTCACCTCACCACACCTCACCTCACCACACCACACCACACCACACCACAACACAACACACCTCCTCAAACCACATCACATCACATCACACCACACCTCAACACACCTCACCTCATCACACCACAACACCCCTCATCAAAACACATCACATCACATCACACCACCAACCACTCATCAAAACAACTCAACACTCCAGATACTTCCAAACAAGGACATCTCTTTTTCCAATGGCTCAAGAAAACGTCCACCCACTTTTCAGAACTGTTTCAACTGTTTCACCAGGCCCATCCTCCATTATCTCATCTAATCAAACTGGTGATTCAACTCCTCTTGATCCTTTTTCATCTGCTCAAACTCTTGATTCCACCCCTCTGGCCCCTCCTCCTGAGCTATCATATAATCAAAAGGAGGATCTGGTTGAGGCTATCCCATCATGGGCAAATTCCCATGGATATTTTACATCTACCAGAGTATCAAATTGCAATAATCAGGCCTACACTTATCAATGTGATAAATCTGGGTAATATAAACCCAGAAAAGATACCACCAAATTAAAAAATCAAGAAATACCAATTGTCCTCACAGTCTATCAGGGAATTTTTTCATAAAGATTGGGTGGTTGGATGGTGAAGGTTATATGTCCAGAGCACAACCATCCAACCTCCATTGATCCTTTCACTCATCCCATCCACAGAAGAATCCAAGGGGAGAAAAAGGAGGTGGTTGAAAATTTATCCAAGGGTGGAGTTCCCCCTTTGTAAATTCTCAACTCTCTTATACAAAACTCATCATCACCTATCCATACAAATCCCCCTAAAATTTACAACAAAAGATCCCAAATACAAAAAAAATGCCCTTGATGGCAAAGCTCCTGTAGAAGCACTCATACTGGAACTCTGGAATTCTTCTTTTTGCTACAAAATGAACAATGTGGATGGTCGAATTAATTCATTATTCATTTCACAACCTGATTCCATGAAACTTCTCAACCTTTTCCCTACTCTCATTATGATGGACTGTACATATAAAACCAACAAATTTGGAATTCCACTTCTTCATATTCTTGGGGTAAACAATTCTACCAGAAGCTTCTCAGTTGCCTTTTGTTTTTTATCTCAAGCTTAAAAACAGAACTATGATTGGGCCCTGACTTTACGTCAGGAAATATTTGAAGATAAAGAAACTAGTGTGATTGTGACAGAAAAGGATAAAGTACTTATTAGTTCAGTTGAATCAGTTTTGCCTTCATCTCATAATCTTCTCTGTTTCTGGCACATTTTCAAGAATATTCAAACCCATTTCAGGAAGAACTTTCAATCTGAAGATGAATGTAAGATATTCCAGAAACTATGGCATCAGTTGGTTTATTCAAAATCTGAATCAAGCTATCACAAAAACTTCACAAAACTTTCTCTGGTCTGGAATCCTCCCCCTTCTGACTACCTTCTTGAAAACTGGATTCCTCTAAAAATAAAATTTGTCTCCTACTGGGAAAACAAATAATTTCACTTTGGAAACACAAGTACATCAAGAATAGAAGTTTCTCACTCCTACATCAAAATATTCATCAATTCTTCTATTGGCTCTTTCTATGATGTAGTTAAAACAAACTAAAGTTCCTTCACCATCCAAACCCATGAGGGAGCCATTGAAGCCTCTCAGAAAGAATTCACGCATCTCATTGGTTTGCCTCACTGCGTGGATCATCTTTCTGGAAAGATCAGCCACTTTGCACTCAAAATCATTCATTAATTTCATCAAGTTCTTGATTTATCCACCAATTGAAACAACTGTGATTACTCTTCTTACATGGGTATACCATGTGTTCACAAAGACAAATTGGCCATCAGAAAGGGTGAACTCTTCCAACTTGATGATTTTCATCCTCAATGAAATTTCAAAGCTCCCATACAAGTGAATTTTTCTCTTGTTTTTATTTTGGGATTCAAGCTCAAATGAATCATTTTCTGATTGATTTTGATTTTCCTTTCTCCAGTTAACTGCAAACTCTGAATCAACTGAAGATTCAGAAAAACTTGAATTTCCAACCAAAGACAGTAATGGAGACTTATATTTCACTAAACTTTTTGAAGCATTCAGCAATTTGCCACCTGGAGAACAGCTGTATTATCTGGGTGAAATCATGAAGCAGTACAGTGGCAGATATCAACTTAACTTGATTGAAGAGCCAAATTCCCCTCAAAGATCCAAAGTAAGACAAAGACCCAAAGGAGCAGCCAATAAATTCAAGAATATCTCTTAGTCCTCAAGCAAAATAGATCCATCTGGTTTTGAATATTTAGAAGAACCCAACAGGAGAGGAATCCCAAAGAGAAAATTCACAGGAAATTCAAAGGTCAGTCACCATTTTTTGGGACAAAAAAGTATATCAACTTTCATAATTAATTATTTTTATTATGTGTTCAGGTTTTAAGAAGGTGCAAGGAAATCCAAGGGAAGGGGAAGGGAAGAAGGAAGGAGGAATCAGAGGAAGATTTAATTTTATAACTATAATTATTTTTTCTGAAATGGGTTGTTTTTTTTAATGAGTCCTTCTCATTTTTTTAACATGGAGTGAATTTCAGCCTGAAGAGGAATATTCATAAGATGAAGAGCTGGTCCAGATTTGGATGAAGGGAAAGATTCAGAAAATGAAGAGCTGCCAGATGTGGATGTAATTAAGATGGTGAGCTTTCATTTTCTTCAATTCTTGCCTAATTTGTTGGATATTACCTTTCATTAATTGTTTTATTGACACATTTATCAGAGGTCTGGAACCATTTTGAATAAGCGGGTTGCTTCTACTGAATACAATTTGGAGACAAGAATAAAGAGAATAAAGCCATCCAATGAAGATGGTGATTCTCCTTACCATCCTCCTGGAAGGATGTTATTAGCAGCCCCAAAAATCAGTGAGAAAGTGAGTACATTTGGTATTTTCTCATTTTTTTAATTTTTTCTGATTTCTTTTTTGTTTTTCCTCTAGGTTTCCTGCATGTTATTGTATTCTTCTTCTTGAATCTGTGACCAAGCATCAATTGAAGAAGTGATTTTTATGTTTAGTTCATATTTTCTGTTATAAAAAATTCTGATTTTTGGTTTTAGTTCCAATACAAAGATTTTATTTCTCCAAAAACAGCAGCCATTCCACATATCTCACATGTTCAAGATGTCATAGGGCATGGGAAATGTGGCTTTAGAGCAGCAGCAATTTGTTTGGAGAGGAACTCAGAAGACTGAATTGAAGTCTGGAAAGAAATGGTGAAAGAGCTTGATTCAAACCCAATCTTCAAGGAAACAACATTACTGTGTGATATCTGAGGTCAAAATTTCCAAGAAGCAAAAAGGCAACTGAAGCACCTTTATGGCCCAGCTCCCATAAATATGTGGATGAAATCTCAATGCCATGTTTTCCTTCTGGCTGAAACATATAAGTGTCCAGTGGTTCTGTTTTCTTCTTTAATTTCTTGCAATTATCCTCCTCTGAATTCCCCTCCCACTCCAAATTCCAAAACTTCTCCTATTTGCTTCATTGTTTTAGGAGAATCCAAACATAAAGTCTCATTCAAGTTCAAGTGTGATCATTGGTCAGCTCCCAGGTTAGATCCACTTTGGAAAAGCTTTGTGACAAAGCATTCCAAATCTTGGAAAACCATTGTTCAGATAAATTTGGATCTTGTTAATGAGGTTTTGTTCCCTCCATAAAAATCAAGTAGAAAAATAAAGCCAATCATAGTTGAATAAATTCTGATATTTTGTATCCATATTTTTTCTTTATTTTTAATTTTTTGAATGAAGTTTGTAAGGTGTATGAAAGAATGCAGATGATCTCTAAAAATTATTAATAAACTGGTTTTTTTAAAAAAAAAAAAAAAAAAGAAATTCTGAAAGCTTGAATTAACCACAAAAAATCAATGATAAAGGCCAACAAAAGGATTCAAAAATCCAGTGAGAAAATTCAATTTTTCAAATTGTTTTGTTTTTTTGATGGAATTTTTAGAGGTCAAAAATGACATCCAAAAATTCTGAAAAAAAAATTAAGAAGTTTTTTAATAGTTGTTTTAAATTTATAACAGCTTGAAAAACAGAAAAAAAAATTCTTTTTTTCCAGCTGTTAAACATAAGGATCCAAAAGTCCAATGAGAAAATTGAATTCTTTGAATCGTTTCCTTTTTTAAAGGAATTTTTTAAGGTAGAATGATACATCCAAAAAATCTGGAAAAAATAATTGAATGCTCTTTAACTGTTGGTTTAGCTTTTTTATAGATTGAATAACCCAATAAAATGAAATAAAAAAGGAAAATAAAAGGATTCAAATTTCCAAAGAGAAATTTGATTTTTTTTTTTTTTTTTTGTTGATTTTTTGTGTTTTTTTGAAGGAATTTTTCAAGGTGAAAGGATACATCCAAGAAATATGAAAAATATATATATATATATTTGAAATCTCTTTTAATGTTGTTTAAAATTTCTGGAAGCTGAAATGAACAAAAAAAATAAATAATAAAAAAAAAAAAACAACTAGAACAGGCAAACTAAGGATCTAAAAACCCATGCAAAAAATTTGTTTTTACAGATTTTTTTATTTTTTTTTTTTTCATCTTTTGATTGCATTTTTGAAGGGGTTCTAATGGCTCCAAAGTTACCAAAGAATTTGGTTTTTGGGGTTTAAGAATTCCTGCTAAGGGGATGCCAAGTCAGAATTCAAAAAACATGAATTGTTGAAACGTGTGAGAGATAAAGTATTTTTGCATGAGATACCAGGGGGGTGGTGCAACTGTGCAAGGATGTCAAGATGCGTGAAATAAAAGGTTGGATGCATGAGGAAAAATGATTCCCTATTCTTATTTATCAATATTTATATTAATTTATGTTTATTTATTTTTATTTATGGGCCCTTTATTTATTTTTATTTTCAATCTCTTTTCTTTTCTTTTTCTTTTTATTTTTCTTTCTTTTTTTTTTTTTTTTGCTCACTACAAACAAGTTTTGAACGGCGGCCAAGAACCCCAAAATGGGTTATGAACGGCTGCTGACAACCCCAAAATTGGTTGTGAGTGGCCATTCACAACTAGAACCGGTCACAAACTGCACCACACAACCTGATCTGGGTAACGTTGTGAACAAGCCAGCATTGGGTTGAAAATTTGACATTGCCCAAACAATAATCATTAGACAGAATTTTTAAACTTGACTTCAGGTTAGAAGATTAGTACAAGTACCAACCATTCTTCACAGGTCTTGAGCTTTTGAATTACCATACATACGTATGTAACATAGATCCATACAATTCACACCATCTTTCAACAACCACTATTAGATGTAGACAACATAATTAGGGTCTATGAACATTGTTCTTCATCTTTATCTCTTTTTAATTTCCTCAAGATTTAATCATGAAAGTTGATAGTCCAAAATCAATTTGGATTGTATAAAGTTATACTCATCAACTCTCAGGTGAGATCTTAGATTTGATGTGATGACTGAGAGCTCTTTATCTCTGATACGTACCAACCATAGGCCTTCCAATCTCATATGCACATCATCTTGCTCTCTCTCTCTCTCTCTCTCTCTCTCTCTCTCTCTCTCTCTCTCTCTTTCTTTCTTTCTTTTTTTTTTCAAAATAATAATAATAACCATCATAATTACACGCACTTAAGATCACAAAAACCCCCTCTAAACTCCATCAAGACCTGATCCTCAACATTCAACCTTGGAATCTCTTCAAGATCTCAATCCTTCTCATTCATTCATTCATTCATTTGTTTTTTTTTTTTTTTCTTTTTTTTTTTTTCAAAGATCAATCAATCAATCAATTGCAATCAGGTCAATACCCCCCTTCCGGTTTGTGATCCTTGAGACAATCCTAACCCGTCACGGGTCTGAGTATGTGATTTCACGTTGTGATCACTTCCTTAGGTGGCTTAAGATTGATCAAAATAGAGACAAAACAGTGAGTTGATTGAGTGGGGATGATAGTGATAGAGACAAAGAATAGGTGAATACCTTAAGATTGATCAACACTAGCTTAGTCCTACAATTTTGGTCTGACACAGTATATGAGGAATGAAATAGGAAACAAGCCTGGATTGACCGGTTGGTGTGGGTTGATATTGATTGAGAGAACAAGACTGAGTGAGGATTCTGATAGAGATAGATGGCAATGAAAGAGTGAGAGAAGAATCCTAAAGTACCTCCACTTGATCCTAGTTGCGCCCTCCTCCTGAGTCAGCTCCACATAGAATCTCCGGTTGTTTTGTTGGTCGCAAGTTGAGTCAATGAGTAATGGCGTGGTTGGGGTTGTTGAGTGAGGGTTGATGAGGGAGAGTCTGTGAGGGAATGGTTCTCTGTCAGACTTTGCTATCCATCAGTCAAGGTTGAGACTGGTGCTTAGTTTGAGGACACGGCCGTGCGAGGCAGGCAGCAGGATGGTGCAACCCTGCGTAGTATGAATCACACCACCCTGACACTCCTGCTTGATTCATGCGGGAGCCATGTGAATGAGATCCAGAGCCTCCCAATTTTTAAAGGTACCCAGTGGTTTGGTAAGTACGTCCGCTAACAATTTGGCAGAGGAAACTTGTTCTACAGGTAGCAGGTTTTTTGACACGAGATTGCAGATGTACTGATATCTGACTTCAATGTGTTTTGAATTTGGGTTCAGTTGAGCTTCTTTGCTAATCATGACAACGCTTGTGTTGTTGTTTTGGAGGGTGACGTTAAGGGGGGGCTTCTTACTGAGGATCTTCAGATTTTGGAGCAGGATCAAGAGCCAGCCCAGTTGCTTAGCGCACTTGTTTGCAGAGATAAACTTGGCCTCACAGGTTGATTGTGCTACAACAGACTATTTCTTTGCAACCCAGGATACAGGGTTGTTGAAGAGAGTGATGAAATACCCAGAAGTGGACTTTTTGGACAGCAGTGATCCTGTGTAGTCCGTTTCTGCCCAGCCACATAGGGTGGACGAGTCAGAGGTGCAGCATGAGTACACAATACCCATGTTCCTGGTGCCGTTGAGGTAGCAAAAAAGGTGTTTAACAGCTGACCAGTTAGAGGAGGTAGGCTTTGATGAGAGCTGGGACAGGAGATTGGGGGTAAAGTCAATGTTGGGCTGTGTGTGGATAGCTAGGTGAAGAAGCATTCCAATAGCCTTTTGATACGTACAACAATCCACCGGTTCCGCTTCTTGTGCCACCAACTTTTGAAGATCCATTAGAGCCGGGGTCTTCACCGGATGACTGTTATCCATTTGGAATTTTTTGAGTGTATTCTTGCAGAAATCACCCAGATGAAGAAATAGGGACCCATCTGGCCGCCAGTCTAGACTCTATCCAAGATGTTGGCCCGGTTTTTCTTTGATCCTTAGCTTGTAGTGCTTGCCAAGTTGTTGAAGAAATTGGAGAATGGTGTTGTGATCAGGTCCAACAACCAACCCATCATTGACATGTATGTGAAGTTTCATGGCTAGCTCAGAGCTGACAAAGAGTGATTCATCACCCACCAATGGCGTTAACCCGCACTTTGCAAGCGTCTCAACCAGGTGAGCCTTCCATTGTCTGGGGGCTTGCTTGGTTCGATAGAGGGATTTGTTCAAGAGCCAGATGTGGTCTTCCTTACCCGGTTCCTCAAAACTGCTAACCTGCAACACGTAGACCGGAGCATCAATGAGACCGTTCAAGAAAGCTGTGGCCACATCAAATTGAAAGACATGCAATTTTTTTTGCATGGCAAGTGACAAGAATACCTTGAGAGATTTGTTGCATGCCACTGAGGCATAAGTCTTGAAGTAGTGAATGCCTTTTTCCTGATGATTACCAAAACACACCCAGCGCGCCTTATGGCAAGCAACTTCCCCAAACTCATTTAGCTTGTTCACCAACTGCCACATGCCGCCAATGATCTTGGCTCCTGGGGGAGGTTTGACCAAGGTACCCGTGTTTTTGAAGATTAGTTGGCCATGCTCTTCCTTCATTGCGTTGAGGTACTTGTTGGTGTAGGGTGAGTTCAGGGCATCCTTCACTGAGATTACCTCAGTTAAGTTGGCTTCATCAATTGGGATGCAGCAACTATGCAAGCCTTCCAGTATGTTGGATGGGTTGATTCTTGAACTGACATCTTTTGGGGCTTTGTTGTAGTACGGAACAAGTGTGTAGTGCTTTGATGTGGCAGTGGTTGAGTCTTGAGTTTGAGGATCATCCACTTGTGAGGCAATGTTTTGATCATTGGCCGTAGTGGGTTGATATGGTACCAAACCAATTGGCGAGGGAGGTTGTGACATGACGCAGGGCGTACTGGAGGTTATCTTGGGTGTAGATTTTGGGGCGTTTACAGTGATCAATACTGTTGAGTGGTGGGAGGGTTTTAGGGGCTTGGTCTGAGGGAGCAAGGAATGGTGTTTTTTGACCTCAGAAGGTTCATGGTAAGGAAAATTTAGTGGGGAAGTTGAGAAATCCCAACTGATAATTATTTTCAAACTGGAGGGTTCAAGGAATTGGGATGTGTTGGAGAAAGTCTCAAAGCCTAGGTGTAGGAGCAACTTCAAGGGAGGTTTGATTTTGTCTTGGTTGGTCCGGGTTACAAAAACCTTGAGGCCAAAGGGGAGGAGCTTAGTTAGGTCCCCCAGAGGTTCAATGGAGGTGTTGGCCTCTGACAGGGTGTCTATGGGGGATGACCACGCAAGACTTTTAGTAGGAAGTATGTTTATGAGATGGGAGGCATATCTTGCCGCTTTGTTCCAGAGGTTCACTGGTATGGATGAGTGAGCTAGTATGCATCTCATTTTTGTAAGTAGCATAGAGTTGAATTGTTCCACGATTCCATTGGTTTGAGGGCTATCAGCTGGGCCTTGTTTGGTGGTTATTCCCAGATCTTCAATGGTGTTTAGGAAAGAATTAGAGCTAAATTCTCCTCCTTGGTCTGAGTGGAGGTATGTTGGTAATTTACCCTTTTTTGTTTTGTATTTCCCGTATGAAAGAGAGTAGATTTGCTTCAGAGTGGGATTTCTTCTTGAGGGTGTATATACGGTTAAAACAGGATTAATCCTCAATTATCACAAGAATATATTGATAGCCACTACAACATGACAGAGTGATTTGGAGGACATCAAAATGAAGTTTTTCAAAGGGGTGAGTGGCAGAAGGAATGGGGTTAAGGTGTGGTGTTTGTTTGAGCTTGCATTTTTGACAGACCTTGCATATGGAGGCCGGGTTTTTGGTGGTTGGTTTGGGCAGGTTGTATAGTTGAAGGAATTTCTTCAAATAGACATTGAATGGGTGTCCCAGGGTTACATGCCAATCGGTATGTTTGGTTAAATGAAAAGCTGATACCCGGACAAGGTCTGAGGCATAGAGTTTTCCATTCCAAGGGAATCAAGCTACAATCTTTTCTCCTTGCTTTACCACCAGCATAAAATGATATTGGGATATAACCAGCCCATGATCCTCAAGTTGAGAGACTGACAGAAGATTTTGAGGCCCCTTTGGAGCGTAGTATACTGGGTGTATCCAGGTACCGCCAACTTCAAGTCTACCAGAGTGGGTGACCGGGATGGATCCACCGTAGGTTATCATTTCCTTGTTGATGGGTTCTGGGGATGTTAGCAAGGATAGATTGCAGACAATGGATTTAGTGGCACCCAAGTCTAGGATGAACATGGAATTGGTTTTACTTGATGGAACCAGATAGATTTTGTTGGTGAGACAAAATCCATAGTTTTCTGGATTGTTTGATACTTCCATGCACCCTATCTCCTCCTGCACTTGATCATTTTTTTTTGGAAGACTTTTTGGAGAGGTGATGCGCCTCAAGGTTGCCGTTGATTTGCTTAAGATGCTTGGCAACAAGTCTGGAAATCTTGTCGTCTAAAGATTTGCCTTGAGGGTGGTTTCTTGGGGGGATTGTGCTCCTGGGTTGGTTGGAAGATGAAGGCGGATGGTTGGCAGGCTTTCTAGGTCCAGGGTTGGTACAGGTTGGACCTTTGATTGCCAGGTTCATTTCTTCCTTGGTCTCCAAGTTTTCTCTGCAGTTGTGTTCAAGTATGAGACGGTCCCTTACCGTTTTGTAGGTGAAGGGGTTAACATCAAACATGTTTTGGACCAATGGTGTTAAGGTCTTGTCATAGTTGAGCGTTATCAAAAGCAGACACACTGCCAATCCAGTAGAGATTGATGTGAATTCCAGAATGTTGGCAAGTGAAGACTTTAATGAGGTGTAGAGGGAAGAAAACCTATTGATGTGATCCTGCAGTGATGTTCCAGGTGTGTACTCCATCCTTGTCAGCCATTGTAGTTTGGTCACTATTGTCAGAACAGATGCATCCCCGCAGGCGTTGCACAGGGCGTTGTAAGCATCAATAAAACTTCCTTTGTTTGCCTTGATGTTGTGATGAAGATCCCTTGAGGTAGTAGAGAATAGTTGGTTGAGGGCCCAGGTGTTTCTGCGTTTGAACATGGATGTGGTGCAATTTGCCTTAGTCCATTCCTTGTCCAACAGGTCCTCGTACCCCTTACTGGTTAGGATGTTAGCAAACCTCATTTGCCATTGATTCCAGTTCTTTCCCATCAGCTTGACCACTTCAACTCAATGACTGGTCCCCAAGCTTGAGTCAGACAAGTCATCCTTGGGTATTACTATTGCCGTCCCATTGTTGTTGCTCATTCTTACTCAATCAAGATTGCCTGTTGCCAAGGAAGTTGCTCTTGCTATCATGTGATTTCACGTTGTGATCACTTCCTTAGGTGGCTTAAGATTGATCAAAATAGAGACAAAACAGTGAGTTGATTGAGTGGGGATGATAGTGATAGAGACAAAGAATAGGTGAATACCTTAAGATTGATCAACACTAGCTTAGTCCTACGATGTTGGTCTGACACAGTATATGAGGAATGAAATAGGAAACGAGCCTGGATTGACCAGTCGGTGTGGGTTGAGATTGATTGAGAGAACAAGACTGAGTGAGGATTCTGATAGAGATAGATGGCAATGAAAGAGTGAGAGAAGAATCCTAAAGTACCTCCACTTGATCCTAGTTGCGCCCTCCTCCTGAGTCAGCTCCACGTAGAACCTCCGGTTGTCGTGTTGGTCGCAAGTCGAGTCGATGAGTAACGGCGTGGTTGGGGTTGTCGAGTGAGGGTTGATGAGGGAGAGTCTGTGAGGGGATGGATCTCTGTCGGACTTCGCTATCCGTTGGTCGAGGTTGAGACTGGAGCTTAGTTTGAGGACGCGGCCGTGCGCGGCGGGCGGCGGGATGGTGCGACCCTGCGTAGCGTGAATCACACCACCCTGACAGAGTACCTAGCCCTCTTCGGATCGGATCCGGGCCGCTGGGGTATCGGTACGGAAGCCCGACGGATGAATGGACGAAGGATTCTGGATGATGATTCCTTACGAGCCTTCACGATTTTTTCTCTCTCTTTTTTTTTGAATCAAATCAGATCTCTCAAGTCTTAAACTTTGATCCGGATTTTTTTTTTTTTTTTTTAATTTAAATTTCTGATCAACAACACTTGAGGAAGATGTGATGATCCCAAGGTCTGAACTCCGAGATCTTGGAGACGATCGATACCGAATGGGGTCTCCCACAAGTTGGGCCTCATGTGAACTGATCAGTTGAGAGGATCTGTTTGATCATAAGTAGACTGTAAATTAGGAGCTATTACCAAAGCTACAGAAGACGTAACACATTCATGACTTGGGGTCTCAGCTGACAAGAGCAAGAACCAGTGAGGTAAGGTGGCTGGCAGATTACGAGTACCCGACAAGTTAAACTGATGATCAACAAGGTGACCATGATAACTGCAAGTATCGCGTCCATACACATTGAGACGATAAGGGTTCATGGTGACATATATCAATATCGCCAACATGCATACAAGTCATGATGATGATAGCCACAAGCTATGGGTATCATGATGCAACAAAGACCATCGAGGATATAGTAAAGATAGAGAGGTACGACGGGAGGTTTTGGAGCGGATGAGATAGATCAGGATGAAGGATCAAAACACAATAGAAGATAGTAAGATCGTCCGTATCATGATCATTAAAAACGTCTTTAGTAAGCTCGAAGTATTGAAGAAAATCGAGAACGATGATACCAAAAAAAAAAAAAACACCCCCACCGCCCTTGACACGCACGTAGACATACACTAAAAGCTAACCGAGACAGCGATCAAAATAAAAAGACAAAACGAAACGGTATTTCTTTGCGAGTTTTGTTCCTCGGAGGTATCGGTCGACGATGATCTTGGGGGTTGTATGGATGAGATTACGTACTAAGCTCCGAGACCGGAACTGTGACCACGGCTCGGGTGTTCTGATGAGAGCAAAGTAAGTCGATCGAGGGATTATTTTTATTTACTAGAAAGGTCATTATTGACAACTGATACAGGTTCATCAAGATATCGTTCGAGAGAAGGTTCATGATAAAGCTCGGTTGGAGGTCGACTAAGTAGATGGCCTATCGGACGGTGACGCCATATGCAAAGCTGGAGAGTTGTAGATGAGATACATGATAATGAGAGATATTCGACCGATCGGACACACTTCCCGCCAAACGATCTCGATCATCATCGGTTACCAAGTCAAGAGATCAAAGGAAAAAGAAGAGCGATAGTAGGGTTCATGACATCAGTTCGGTTGGCCGTCGGTTTCGTTCGAGCCGTTAGTCCAGAGTTGCGAGACGAGTCGAGATCCTTTGGAGATTAAATCAAGAAAAGAAGGGGGTAGGAAGATCAAGTCCGAACGATCGGTTTCTTGCTCCAATTCGAAATTCGATAATTCGTTCACGTTCTCGAACGATGGTCTCAGAGGAAGACCTTCTCGGTCCCCTTGGTCGATGGTGCTCGATGAATCGTGTGGGTCGTTGGGCTTGCGATTGCGGGTCGCTTTGATAGCTTGGAGCAATTCATCGGTGGATAGTCGAGTCCATCCGAGGCTTTCGAGCTCGATCGATGCCGGGTCAGAGTTTGGAATCGACTCGAGAGAGTCTTGATGATTGGGATCGATGGTTCGGTTGTGGATGGTTGGAAGACGTGAAGTGGTATTGGGTCGGTGAGTAACTTGGGGATCTAGGCCAGAGGGGGTCGATGGATTGGTGGGGGTATGTCGGCTTGGAGAGATCAGATGATCGTAAATCTGCTGAATCTGAGATCGACTGAGATCTCGGCCAAAGAGCCTGCGAGCTTGTTGATTATAGGTTTGATGGATGTACTTGATGACGGCCAGGTTAAGCTCAGGATAGCGAGCCTCGGAGGGAGAGGTGGATGAGCGGCTGGTAGCGGAGGTTTCACTAATCAGGGTAGGAACGCTCATTAGTTCAGTTTCCAGACTGGTATCGGTGTGCGAGCTCGAGGAGAGCGGGCGGGATTGGGTTGGAGTTCTTGAGCTGGTTGATTTTGAGTTGGAACTGGATGATGAATGCCATCTCTTGAGGTTGGACGGGGCAGGGCTCACGTGATCACGAGAGGCCTTGGATCTGAGACTGTGAGCGATGGACTCGGGAGGGAGGGAAGGGCCAGATCGAGGGGGGATGGTTGAGGTGTTGATTCGATGAATCTTTGGACCCTTCGATCGTTGGGAGCTCTTGGGATGAGGAGAGTGAGGGTCCGAGTTTGGATTGGAGATCGTAGGATGGCACCTGGAACGATTTGATCGGGACTTGAGGGCGATCGAAATCTCGTCGAGGATGAGGGCATCGGCTTGATCGGTCGGTGGCAGGAGTGCTGAGGTGTCGAGGAAATCGTCCGGAGGGTTGCTGGTGAGGGACTGGGAGCTGGAGAGTGTAGTGGAGAACCAAGTGAGGAGCAAGTCCCAACGAGACAACCGGGGAGCATTCGAGTCGGGTTCGAATCGAGCTGGGAGGGATGATGTTGGAAGAGGATGAGGATGGCCAGGCTGGAGCTCGAGTGAAGCCACTCGATCGTAGTCCTCCAACAGCCCACGAGAGTCAGAGTCGGGGAAGTAGTTGGGTTGATGGATGGACTGGAGACAGGGGAAGCAAGAGTCAAGACAGGGACGGAGATGGTCGAACCACGAGAAGTGATCATCGATCGACGGGCTGAGCATGACTGGAGAGAGAGTGAAGGTGGATGAAGATGGGCTGGTGGATGAGGGGGGAGGGGGGAGGGGGGAGGGGGGGAAGAGAGATGGAGAGAAAGTAGAGCAGAAGAAGTGGTGTGAGTACGAGATACTCGAGACTGGTAGGAGGAGAGAAGGGAGTGAGTGCTCAGGAGGCAGCCTCGAAGAACAGAACCACACTCATAATTAGCCTAGTCAGAGATGAGACCCCAGCAGAGATCGATCTCAGGGATCATGAACTATCCTTCATCACTTGCCATCCTATGATCTGATCTTGGGTTCTCACCGAGAGATGGATAGATGGATAG
Organism: Puccinia polysora; assembly: GCA_025617555.3. Taxonomy (NCBI): domain Eukaryota; kingdom Fungi; phylum Basidiomycota; class Pucciniomycetes; order Pucciniales; family Pucciniaceae; genus Puccinia; species Puccinia polysora. The sequence goes on along the minus strand of CM062627.1, from coordinate 50,150,043 downwards.
ATAGATACCCTGGGGTTGTATACCCAACGCTCGATTCCACCGTATGGGAAACCTGATAGAGTCTCGAAACGCAAGATTGATTGCACTCATCTCCCCTCACACACGCTCCCACCTCAGCTTAGTATACTTACGTTGGGGAGGAAGAATGATAGATGGAGAACATATTTATTTAATACTTACATCACTCAAAACAACCATCACCAGCACACGTTCATGGGTAACTACTCTCAGTAAGGTAATAGCGTAAGATTCGAGCTGAAGAAGAGTATCAGTCTCAAAGATAGCTGTCAGGTTTGTTGAGGTAAGAGAGTGTTTCGATCGGGAGAGGGAAACGGGCACCAGTCTAAGGTGTTGTATGGTAGTTCAAGCTCGCGTCTGGGCACATGCCCAACTTAGCCTGATGTTTGCTAAACCACACTTGGCACACACCCAAGTTCGGGTGGGTCGGACCAAAGTTCGGCTTGGCCGATACCCAACCCAATTGGCCACGCCCGCCAAATTGATGATCGGGGGCAAAATCTTTAGTGCCAAGATCCGCAGCACAACCTGATGCCAAAATCAAGCTTGCTGGGCACTCACCCAAGCCTGCTGGGCACTCACCCAAGCCTGCTGGGCACTCACCCAAGCCTGCTGGGCACTCACCCAATCCCGCTGGGCACTGTGCCAAGCAAGACTTGGGCATGTGCCCAGACAAGCTTGCAACACCATATGTATGTATGTACATACATACATACAGTACACAAAGAATCAATCACAACAGACAGCAAAAAAAAAAAAAAAAAAAAAACTTGGAGTCTCTTACAGACAAGAAGGTCCCACCCCCCCCCCCCCTCTCTCTCTCTCTCTCTCTGGTGATTCAAGAGTAAAACTTGGAAGAGATGTCTACCTATGGTGAAGGAAAGAAGTGAATGCATGATAAAGCTACTCTTAGAGTTTTGAAGATCTCAAGAATGAATTGACTTTAGCATTGATCCCTTAACTGATTCTCAAGATCCTTGGAACAGATCCTAGTGACTAGACCATTGGATGGAAGTCTTCTTTCAAAACCATCTTCTTCCTCAGATTCACTTCACCCTCTAGAGCTTTGATCAAATCAAACAAGTCAAAATCCACCAAACTCAATCATGAGGTTCATCATAAGGAACTTCTCAAAATCATTTATGGCTTGAAGGCATAGTTTTCTCAATTCCTTAGTCTCTCAGAGCCCCCTTTTAAAGTTTTTTAAACATCATAGTAGCTCTCTTGATTATTTCATAAGCACAAAATTTCCCACTCATAGGTGGGTGTGATGTATTGGGACAGATACCTCTAAGAATACAACCTGAATATCATGTACATAATTCCCAGGAAAAATTAGAAGTCACTCTTGATGTTTTTTTGGTTTCAGAATTTGTTGGATGTAAGCTAACAAGAAGCTCTCCAAAAATCAAAAATTGGAACTTTGAAGATTAAAGGATTGATTTTAAGAATTTCTTAGAAAACTTTTGTTCTCCTTTGAGATTGAAATCTATACATCTGATCTTCCCTGTATTGTGAATCAAGCCTGTTTGGACAATAACCCAAATTTGGGCAAAGAAAAAAAAAAAAAAAAAAACCCATCTTGATTGGCACCTCCTGAAGCCCACATGACAGTTACCCAACTGCAAGTGGGAACCTCCCCAAGTTAATTGGGTGGGTTGGGCCAAATCTCAGCTTGGTGGCCAGACCCAAGCCAATATTGTTCATGCCTGCCAAGTTCAATAGGGGGAGCAAGTGGGAAACCAAGAGGGGGGGGGGGGTGGCTTTGGCCAAGTAGGACTTGGCTGTGTGCCAAGATCTGCAGCCCCAAAATCAAGCCTTCTGGGAAAACTCCAAAGCCCCCTTGGCACAGTGACAAGTGGGACAGAGGAGTGTGTCCAAATGAGCTTGAGAGACCATATTCCTCCTAGATCTGGTTTGAGCCCTACTCCCAGTAAAAACACATCCTCCTATGGAACCTGCTAGAATTTGAGATTGTCTGGATTATAAATCAAGTTGAATTCTTGATTTTAAGACTACAAAAGTTGAAAACTGGATCTTTTTTTTTTTTTTTTTTGAAAAAAAAAAAACAAAAAAAAAAGTAGATTGATTGGATTTAACAATCTGTTAAAGGTTTAACATCTTTCGAATTGGTTCACCATCTTCAAAAAATCTCCTGAACTAGTTTGATAGTTTTGAAACTAAACTCTTGAAGCTTCTCAACAATCTTCAAGTCTTTCACTCTCTCATTTCCTCTTTCTTATTCTCATTTTAACTTATTGATAGTATTTGATTCATTTATTTTAATCTTTACCATCATTTCCAATTGCTTTATATAATTCAAAATCTAACCCCAAATGTTAAAAATATTGTCAAGAATAATTAATATGAAACATTTAAATAACTGAATATATATGTATATATATATAATAATAATAAAAAAAATCTGAATAGATAAGATTGGTTTTATGCTATTTTGGGCTTCTTCACAATTATTCTTCAATTAATCAATCAATTCCTCAAAACTTTGCACATATATTCTTCTTTGATTGAAAATGATAAATTCTTCCAAGATTTTATTTCCAAAATTTATTTTAAAATAGGTTAAATCTTCAAAGTTCAAGAAGTTTTTTATTTTTTATTTTTTTTTTCTAAAAAAATAAATAAAATTTCTCCACCATCCTTCAATCCATCTCTTTGGGTTGGTTTTTTTTTTATATTCAAAATTGGTTTGAAAAAAACTCTTTTTGAAGGTTCTAATAAGATGTTTCCAATAAAAAAACTATGGTGTTGATATCAATTTTCACTTGTGGTTACATTTTCCCTTCAGTCTACACTGCTGAATTGGTTTTGACTACCAGATCAATCCTTTCTTCCTCACTACCTTCATCAAATTTATCCATTACCAGATTCTTAACAGATCTCTCTCCTGGAAGGGGACCAATATATGGTGAGGTTGGTGGGGATTTTGCCATTTAATATATTTCAAAACTCAGAAATAATATCTACCACTCATTGCATTTATTATCTCTATCTTATTTATTTGCCATTAAAATTGATTAGACTTACCAATAGCATTTTTTTCCAATGAATTCAATCTCTGGCAGAAGCAGTGGTTTCCCATTAAACCTCAAATAATTCAACAACTGCACCTTTCACAAGGGTTTTCTTTTATACTTAAAAAAGGGTTGAATCAAATTAATGTTTAAGGTAAGCTAAGCATCACTTTAAAAACATTTATTAATTTTAATTTTGATTGATTACCTTTCTCATACATGAAAGGTTTTCAAACTTTATTGAAATTGATTTAATTGATACAGAAAAAAATTAATTAATTGATAGTTATTTATTACTTAGGTATTGAAAGCAATAGGTATTATTCCAAGGAGATTTCAAGATTTTAGACTGATTGAGGTGTATCAGATTTAGAAAACCAGCTATTAGAAACCAGCCATTTTTTTGCCAAACCCACCAATTTTAATGGAAGGTTTCTGAGATACACATACCCCCTAACTGGTGTATTTAAAAATGGTTTGTTTCATGGAAATGGTGGATTTCAAAAATCAACCTGCCATTATCATCCATCCACCATCCACATGCAAAACACCCATCTGCACCTCAACCTCAGCAAATACATACCAATCCAATCTCCTTTTCATCACACACGTCTCATCTCCATTGATTCACATCCCCATTGCTTCACATATCCATTGCTACACATCTCCATCACATCACACAAATCCCATTGCATGCAAAAAAACCCATCCATGCCTCCACCTCAGCAAATCCATACCAATCCCATCTCCATCACATCACACACATCTTTTCTCCATTGCTTTCAATCTCAATCAAATCACAATCAAATCACACACATCCCATCATCATCTCATCACCATCTTTCTCAAAATTTTTAATCAAACTTCCAGCAACAAGTTGAAAAC